>JAPVLO010000177.1:5185000-5660000 GCA_027257055.1 Cephalopachus bancanus | reverse complement strand
TTTCTGAACCCATAAGTGGTTCATTGCAAGCACGCCCACTAGTCTAAATTCCTATTAATTTCTCAATTCCCGGCTGGATCCGGCTGCCTTCAAAGGCACACTTCTATTTGCAGTTGTTGACACTCTGTAGAAATGGCTAATAATTCCATCTAATGGTGGGATACCTAAAAACGTGACTGAATTATCTACCGTCGTAATTCACCCAGTTACAGAGAAAACGTGGCAAGCCTGAAGAAAGAGTAACCACTTTTGCGTCATAGAATCCATTGCCTCGCTGAAGAACATAGAGTCTGCTAACAAGAACAACCGTCTTGTATTCATTGGTCTGTTTGTTTCTTGAGGAAAGGAGAGAAAACACTGTGTAACGGTCAGGTCGTTACTTCCAAATGGGAAAACAGAAGTCACTTAGCGTCCCCTGGGTAGCGCCAGCTACCTGACTAAGAAATCCCCAGAGAGACCTGCATGTGAAGGTCAAAGAACAAACCACAAAACCAAAATACAAGCTGGGATCCTGACAAAGAGACAATGAGACCCAAGACCCGCGGACTCGCCTGCTAACTCTCTCACCATGTGTTAGAGCAGCTGAAACAGCATGGGCTGGAGGAAGCTCTTCTCACCCAGGGTTGGCCCAATTATTTTTCAGTCTCTGGTGAATCTACGTCCTCATGGTTCTTGTGGATGCCTGAGCAGCCCTTCCCTGCCGTCACTCCTTTTCCCCCTCAGGGGCCAGTGTGTGGTGGCATAAGTTATAAATAGACCTGCAGCTGTGGCCCCCAAGAAACGATACTATTTACCTGAAAGGCATTCAAGTGTCAAGCTGTCATCTCAGTTTCTGTACCTTCAATGCCAGGGCACATTCCCAAGGACATGGAGAAAGGGTCTATCCCAAATAAATATGATTGGAGAATAGCAACATGATTTCATGATTTAACTGGACAGGCAGACTCACTTCAGGAAACAGGGAGGGGAGAGCTCCCATCAAGATGTTGGCCCAGCCGGGCTGGGTGGCTCAGCCTGCAACTTTGGAGGCTGAGGTGAGTGGATTGCCTGAGCCCGCGGGTTCGAGACCCGCCTGGGCAGCGAGACCTCCTCTCTACAATAAATCAAAAAATCAGCCAGGCGTGGTAGCGCATGGCTGTAATTCTGGCTACTCGGAAGGCTGAGGCAGAAGGATCTCCGGAGCCCAGCAGGTGAGGCTGCGGTGGCCGGGAGCGGCCACTGCACTCCAGTCTGGGCGACTGAGTGAGACTCCAATTCAAAAAAAAAAAAAAAAGATGTTGGCCCACATTCCAGGGAAGGAAAAGGAGGCCGAGATGTGGACTTCAAGGGAGTAACTGTGTGTAGGTTTCTAGGGAACAGACAACAGGCAGACAGACCCCTGGCACCAGTGGGCACAGGCCTGGATATCGTTGCAGCAAAAACACATGCTCCATTCTGACCCCGCGGCAGACCATCCTCCAGGCCAAGACGGCTGGGGTAGATGGAAGACATATTGGATTGGGAAGAACACTGGACATGGGAGATTGCCTCAACCTTGAGGAAGTGGTGGTTCACAGCACGGGGTTTGGAGTTAGGGAGACCTAGTACAATTATCAGGCACACTCTCTTCGAGCTCCGTGGCCTTGGAACACATCAGAGTTCAGGCTCCCCAGATGGAGTGCTTGAGGCAGCGATGAGGATACACCCAGCTAATACAGGGAAGACTCTCAGAAAAAGCCTATGGGGGTTGAGGAAAGAAAGATTGAGAAGGGGAGAAGGGAGCAGAGAAACGACATGGTTTCTGGTAAAGTTTAGCCTGGATCTGATCCACAGGGGAGCTTTGGAAGGCAAGCTGTCCCCACAGAACTGTCCCGCCTTAAGTCGAAGGAGCTGGCTCTTACCGGTCAGTCATTGGCTCTGGACCACAGCTGAGGGGAGGTGGGAGAGGTTGCCAACCTCCTGGGTAAGGCACTCCTATTAGCTGAGGGCAACTATCCCAGGAAGGGGGCAGCTGAGCGGTTAGTGGCCAATATCATAGCAGCTACGGGACGGGCCTGCAGCACTCTGGATGCCACCTGGGTATAGAAATCACATGGCAAGTTAAACGGGAAAAACTCCATACAGTAAGTCCCTACATGTGAACGAGTTCTGTTCTGAGAGCGTGTTCTAAGAAAGTTAGCCCAGTTGGCTGGGCATGGTGGCTCATGCCTATAGTCCTGGCACTTTGGGAGGCCAAGGTGAGAGGATTGCCTGAACCCATGGGGTTGAGATCAGCCTGAGAAACTTGGCGAGACCTCATCTCTACAATAAATCAAAAAAGAAAAAGAAACCAAAGAAAGTTAGCCTAGGGACCCAACGAACACAATCAGCTATATAACACTGTACTGTAATAGATTTATAATACTTGTCACACAAAGAATACATAAAAAACAAACACAAAGAATAAAGAAAACTTTTTTTTTTTTTTTGAGTTGGAGTCTCACTCTGTCACCCAGACTGGAGTGCAGTGGCCGCTCCCGGCCACCGCAGCCTCGACCTGCTGGTCTCCGGCGATCCTTCCGCCTCAGTCTTCCGAGTAGCTGGAACTACAGGCGCGCGCTACCACGCCCGGCTGATTTTTTGATTTATTGTAGAGATGAGGTCTCGCTGCCCAGGTGGGTCTCGAACCCGCGGGCTCAGGCAATCCACTCACCTCAGCCTCCCAAAGGCGCGGGATTACAGGCTGAGCCACGGAGCCCGGCTAAGAAAACATTTTTAATCTTACAGTACAATGCCAGCTATATTACCGCTGCTTTTATGCTTGCTTCTGGACATCTTGGGTTTGAAATAGAGATACTGTACTATATATATTCTACACAATATTATACTGTAAAGCACACAAAAGCACAACTACTTATAGAGGGTTCACACATGTAACGATGTATGCCAGGCATGTGAACTAACTTACATGATTGGACAGGCAAATACACATTCACATCTTTGAAAGTTCGCAGCTTGTGGGTCTGTATGTAGGGAATTTACTGTGTAAGGAATTGTTAACTCTGATCAAAGAATGACTATATAGTACCCTCGGGCTGAGGGAGAAAGCCCAAGGAAGGACAAACTTATCCACCCACCAGATAGTAGAGAACTATGCAGGTATGACCAGGCCGGAGATAGTCTGGAGTTGCTGGGCCAGACACAGGCCACCACCCCCCTGAGTGCTGCGTGCTGGCCCAGAATAGGCCACCAACACCTGACCCCGTGAGCGACGTCTGGGGTATAAGGCCAGACGCTGGCAGGAGTAGGAGTACTTCAGAGGGTGCCAGCCAGGCCGGGCTGCAGGTTCTCTGTCAAGAGAAACGTCGTGGCCATGCTGAGGGTGCAGGCGTGCACAGAGACTGTGCTTTGAGCTCATGCTGGAGTAGATGTCACTTGATGTCCTGGAATCCACATGGCTGGCCCCAACCTCTCTGACAATGGCAGGGAAGCCTCTTCCTCCTGTAACATCCATCTGGCACCCTCTCAAGGAAAGAGTTAGCAATAGAATCTCCTTTAAAGGAGAAATAACCAAGGAGTTCCAGGATCACAGAGCATGTCCTGCAAAGTTCACGTGGAGCTGGGAGGTGAGAATCTGTTGCTGACGTAGCACCCCAGGCCAGTAGAGGGGACCTAGGTGGGACCCCAACTGCATGCTCCAAACCCACTCTGCAAAGTTTCTTCTTCTAGAAAATAAGGATAACATCTAGTATAAAAAGTTGTGTACGAGGAGGGACCTAAAAAAACCTGGGATTTTCTTGTAGCACAAGCTTCCCCTACTAGGTAAGTGTTCTAGAAACCCATAGGCATCCATGGCCCAGTTAGTGTTGTTGTGAGAGGTTGTGCTCTGCTTCAGTGAAATTTTTTTGGAGATTCTTTGAACATGTTTGCCCATTTCATGATGGGTGATTTATGAGTGCATCTGTCCACATCGTGCTGAGTGTTTGGCAGTCTTTGACCAAAACTGGCATGACCCCGGTGTTCCCACCCTCCCTATTCACCAGATTCCTCCACAAGAGACTTTTTTTTCCCCAGATGAAAAAAAAAAGCACAAAGGAAAATGTTTTGCCCATGTGGAAGAGGTGAAACAAAAAACGGCAGAAGCACTAAAAGGCATCAAAATGGATGAGCTTAAAAACTGTCTTGAGCAGTGGAAAAAGCGTCTCAATAGGTACACGGAATCAAACAGAGTATTTTGAAGGTGACTGATGTTTAAATCTGTCAGTAGAAATACACAATTTTTATAAATAAATTCCAGCTTGGGGGTGATGCTCCCTTATACATTGAATGAAGTTTTGTCAAGTGCCTAGCCTAGTGCCTGCCTATGGTCAGTTCTCCATGAATAGTACACATTATTGTTGGTGCAGTCATCACTGTAGCGTGATGCCAAGTTGTGCAAAACAGTTGCAGAAATGGCAGGTTGCTCTTCTCCTCTTCTTTTTAAGGTGCCAGGCATCTAGGTTATCCCCAGCACTGCTAAAAACAGGGCTAACTAAAATACAGTTGGCCCAACGCCGTAGACATCAGAGGTTTTTCTTAGATCTCCTGGCAAGTGACTTAGCCCTACTAGCATGCCAGGATGAGGAGAGCAGAGCTGTGCTAGTCTTTTAGCAGGTGAGCAAAACAGACTGCTGAAACTTAGCTACACTTCTTGTAGGGGCCCCATGATCCAGCACACTGTTGCAGGCGAGCAAAACTCAGGCAGCTTCTGGTGGGTCTCTGGCTGTGTCGTAAGGGATGCTTATAATTCAATCCTTCGCTATTTTTAAACAGTGGTTTGAATGAAGAGGACATGACTGAATTTTCAGAATGTGCAAATTGAAGCAAGAATTAATACAGATAGAGTATTGTTAGAATGACGATAGGACAATAAGCTTTGCCCAACAGTAGCAAAATAATTACGGGTTAACGTTTCAGTTCTGTCAATGACCCCACTATTTTGATAGCATGTATGGAGCTTTTATTCTGGGCCAAGACTACACTAGGCATGTGATTAGATAAGATCCACGCATCCTAAAAACATTCTGAAGTGGATATTATTATCATTCCCATGGTAGGAGGAATGGGAAACTGAAATTCAGAGGGAAAAATGACTTGATCAATGTCACACAGCTATGACCAGTAAGTATCAGCCCAGATCTGCCTGCCTCCAGAGGCCATGCTCGTGGTCACTACAGTGTATCTGAATCAGAGTCACGGCACTCTGAAGTGTGTCTCTGCTCTGCCATCCTTGAGTGTATGAGCTGGAACAAGTTGCTCAACCTTTCGAGGGCTCAGTTTCCTCATCTGTAAAGTGAGGATAATAGTACAATTTCCCCTATATAGAGTCATTGTAAGAATTAAATGAAACAATATTGCAAATGCTGGGCCATGTAAGCGTTCAATAAATGGTCACTGTGGCTAATATTACTAATCATTACTCTCATGGGATGGTAAAAACTCAGATTCAACAAGATTTTACCAACTTGGCTTCATGGCCCAACGCTACAATCATTACATTTATTGGAATAAAGACAAATTCCTGCCCATGGGCTCCAAAAGCAACAAAAGTCTGGCATAACTAGATGGCAAAGTTAAGGAAACATTCATTTAATAAATGTTTACTTCTTGAGCCAAACTTTTGCAGGCATTATTCTAGATACTGTGAAAACTGCAGACACAACAAAAATAAAATAAAATATCAGGCTTCGTGGAGCTTACACTTTTTGTGGGATGTGCAAAAGATGAAAAGCAAACGTGTAAACGCATCCCTTGTGAGATAGTGATAAATGCTATGAACACAAATGAGAGAACTGGGATACTATATCAGGAAGGGAGTAGTCAGCAAAGCCCTCTGAAGGTGAGTCTAGACCTAAAGCATCTGAGGGAACAGGGGTGGGTGTATCAGAGACTAGAGTGATCTAAGCAGAGGATATGGCGGGTGCACAGGGCTGGAGGTGGACCTTGTATGGCATGTTTGAAAGACCATAAGGAGGCACAGTCCCTAGAGAAGGCTGAAGGAGAGGAAAGGGAGAGGGAGAGGTCATCCGAGGGAAATCAGGGGCCTGTTCACGTAGGAGCCTGCAGACCCTGGTGAGGATTTGGGGTTTACTGTGAGAGGGATGGGAAGGCACTGGGGGCTTGGAGCAGTGGAGTGATACACTGATGTCCCAGCTGCTCCAAGGAGCACAGCCTGTTGAGTAACAAGGGATTGTGGGATGTGGGGGATGTCTGCACAAGACAGAGTGGTAGCTTGGACTAGAACAGAGTCTTGGAGTTGGCAAGAATGGACTGGGTTCTGGAAGTAATTGGAGAGAAGAGTCAATGGGGTAGCTGCCAACAGGGTAGCAGTGAGAGAGAATATGATATATCGAGATGACTTCTGGTTTGGGGCCCAGACAACTGGAAAAAATAAAGTCTCATTTCACGAGCCGAAAAAGACTGGAGGAAAGGGAAGCATTTTGGTGGGGAGGTGTAATCAAGACTTTGTTTTTTGATATTAAATCTGAGATGTTCCCGGCTCCGTGGCTCAGCCTGTAATCCCACTCTTTGGGAGGCCGAGGTGAGTGGATTGCCTGAGCCCGCGGGTTCGAGACCTGCCTGGGCAACTTGGCGAGACCTCATCTCTACAATAAGTCAAAAATTAGCCAGGTGTGATAGCATGCACCTGTAGTTACAGCTACTCGGAAGGCTGAGGCGGAAAGATCGCCGGAGCCCAGCAGGTCGAGGCTGCAGTGGCCGGCAGCGGCCACTGCACTCCAGTCTGGGCGACAGAGTGAGACGCCAACTCAAAAAAAAAAAAAAAAAATCTGAGATGCCCGCTAGACATCTAAGGGGAAAGACCCAGTAAGCAGGTGCACATGGGACTTGAGTTCAGAGAAAAGGCTGTTCTAAAGATACACAGGGAAAGTCCTCAGTTAACAGATGAATTGAAAGTCTTGAGACTCACAGAATCACAGAAGGAGAGCAGATGGATGGAAAAGGGGACAGGATCAAAAACAGAGGCCTAGAACACGTTTTAAAAATTTTTTTGAGTTGGAGTCTCATTCTGCCACCCAGGCTGGAGTGCAGTGGCACAATCACAGCCACCCCAGCATCGACCTGCAGGGCCCTGGCGATCCTTCTGCCTCAGTCTTCCAAGTAGCCAGAACGGCAGGTGCACACTACCATACCTGGCTAATTTTTGATTTATTGTAGAGGTGAGGTCTTGCTGAGTTGCCGGGGCTGGTCTTGAACCCGTGGGATCAGGCAATCCACTCACCTTGGCCTCCCAAAGGACTGGGATGATATGCTGAGCCACTGAACCCCTAGAGCACTCTTGTTTTGAGCAATAAATAATATTGCAAAGTTCTGTTGGGTTCAATAGAGGAAAATGTGCTCTTTGATTTAAAAATGAATAGATTACTCCTAAAGATAATGAGTACCTGTCCTAGGTGCACAAGCAGCACCTATTGACATCAGTAAGGGATACCCTGGGGATTCCTACACTGAGCGGAGGGAAGAAAGGAACCCATGGTCTTCAAGCTTAAAGCCATCAATATAGAAGATAATTGACTGGGAATGAAGAGACATTTGTTAAAGACCTGCCCTTATCCTCTTCTGTGCCTTGAAGCAACTCATGAAAACTCCTTAGTCTTCAGTTTTCTCATTGATAAAATAAAGCAGTTGAATGAGATATTCTTTGAGATTCCCCCTTGAGACCTAAAAGTCTATAATTACTAGGTATCCAGTTTGGTGCTATTTAACCCAGATGTTACAAAACCCAGCTACAGAAAAAATCCAAAATAGTTTCACAAATCCGGAGAATTGCTGATATGCTCACAATTAATTAATTAGGTTCTTGGAGTCTGACAAAGGAAGCCAGAAAGGTGGTTCCTGAATTGTCTTCACCAGAGCTCCTGTACCCACCTCCGAGCTGAGGTGGCGCAGCTGCTGTTCTTTGATAAGCTGAGGGAAAGGAAGACAATTCAGCTCAATTTAAACAATACGATATGAGCCCCAACCATGAGAAGAGTCCCGTGCAGGAACGTTGGGACATGTGAACGGTCTTCTCGAGATTTACAAAGTGCTTGGTAGATGAGCAGACAGGCACTGCGAATGAGGGGGAGAAGAACTGACTGTCCAGAAATGCAAAGTGCTGGCTGTGTGAAGATTGACAAGAAGGTGAACCATCTGTGGCAGAGTGGGGCTCAGCCAAAAAAAGCTAGCATTCGTAGGGGGCTAAAGAATGAGTTGGGTCTCCAGGGATGATAAAGAGAAGCATCAGAGTCAAGGAGAAGCTTCAGAATCAAAATCAAAATCCTAACCCTAACCCTAACCCTAACCCTAAACCCAATTCTAACCCTAACCCTAACCCTAACCCTAACCCCTTAACCAAATCCAACTCTCTTAGTTGCCAGCTGTGAGACCTTTGGTAAGATCTTTCACTCCTACGGTCCAGTTAATAACTCCATAAAGTATTTGTGATGAAAATGTGCTAAGGTGCTTAATCATTACTTGGTGTCTGAGAAGGAATGAATAAACTATAGCTATTAATATCTGGATCAAAGAGCTGGCAATGGAATCACAAGAGAAAGCACAACGTAAGGGAAGCCCGTGCATCCAGCGTTCCCTGGTCTCCTTGACCTAGGCACTGCCTGCCTTCCTGATCTCACTCCACCTTCTTTCCATCATCATCCTCCTTGTGATTACATTGTACTACCTCCCATCCTCAGTGATCCCAATCCAGGCACTGACATGCCACCCAAACAAGGGTTGCCCTAGCTACATGACACATACCATTATTTCCCTCTGCTTTTCCTAAATTATCTAGGTTTTTTCTTTAAATGCATTTATTTGATCAGAGCATGTTATACCACAAATGGAAACCCAGCACTACTTTCCATGAGATTAAGAGAACTAAAAGATAAATACAATCTGAAGCCCACTTCGTTGAATTGCAGTTGCTGTTGTCTGCCATGGTCTTAGGCCCCTGCCTGAGGTCTACTGGCTATGTGCTAGAGAAAGTGGGGAGGAGGTGGGACTGGACAAATAGTGAGCAAACCAAGGGGCGAATGCATCAAAATGAAGTTTGTTTTTTTCTGAATGAAAGAACTGTTGGAAGACAACTAGAAAGAGAGCACTTTCTGACCATGCGGTTCTTTGTTATTTGATGTTACATCTGTATATGGTGCACATCAGTAGTGGTGCAGAGCCCACGTTTAGAGAAATACTGCTTTGGTTCACACCATCCCGCCTTTCCAATCCTTCACACCTTTCAATGCTCTGCCTCAAGCTCCACCTCTTCCGTGAAGTCTTCCCCGACTTTTCCAATTGACAGTAAGCTCTCCATCTTTTAAATCAAAGTATTTGGTGTTTAGAAGACTCATTTGGAAATAAATCATGCATTTCCATTTGGCATCTGTTCTATGACTGTCATACTGGCATTCTGTTCTCACGTTTTTATCATGTACATCACTAGCATTAGGGACTATATATTTTCTTTTCTCCCACAATACCTAACTCTTGCATACCTTGAAAATGGTAGACATATAGTAAACATTTGTGGAATAAGTAATCAAAACAGGTGATCAACAGGAGCAAGTATTTATGATGTGCGGACAGTTTGAGGTAATCAATCCAGATGATTGCCAAGAACAGAGACATTAACTAGGCATCACTGAAATTAAACATATTTGAATATTGGGTAGTGAGGAAACATTTTCCTGAGATAAGTTTGCTTGTATGTGAAGAAAGAAGTTGTCAGCACAAATGCCCGAAAGTCACTGTATTTCCAGGGTCCAGGATTCACAGGGCTCTGCCAGGGATGCTGGCAGAGGAACTGACTTCATATTCATGCCAGCATCCTTTATTTTTCCTCTCATTTGACTCACTGGGAGATGTGAATGACTCCTATCTGGACCTATGTGACTGCCCAGTTTTTCTAATCCCTTTTTTTAAACTGATAGGCTTATGAAATTTAACCTGCTACAACATTAAGTCAGTCGTATGACAATGTGTCAGAACCCACCATAGTGGGATTTTATTTTATCATTATTCTTTTTTACAGTGGGATTTTGGAAGTAAGAAGACAATCTTGGTGAAAGTAATGTCCAAAAAAAAGGGGAGGAACTCAGAAAGTATCACACAGGAGAAGACGGACATGAGTATGGATTCTCACATTTTATACTTCAGATGAGATTGGAATGCCAAAGAGAAGGCTTTGTTCAACCTGGTGGGAAGATTATTGCGCTATTTTCTTACCAAGCCCTGTATAATAATCAGGATATTAATCATCGCGGAGCTAGACATACGGTCTATAGTGATACAATTTCATTTTACGCCTTTGCATAATACCACTTTGGAGGAAATCAGATAATCGAAAAAGAAAAAAAGTAGAGAAGGAAGCATAGTTGAGAGTTGTGTGCTGCTGTTCAGCCTGGAGCGTGAAAGTCTCTACACTCATGGAACATTCAAGGCTTTCCCAGAAATAAGTAAAAAACTCTAAAAGGGCCTTTGATGAGAACTGGGATAGGTCTTGGAGGCAGCCTACTCCAAACTCCACACCGTAGAAAGAAGAGACAACCAGAAAACAGTGCAAGTGGTCTAAGGTCTCTCGGTAACTTTGGCAAAGGGAGATCTGGAATGTAGGTCGCTTGAGCCACATCGCTAACCTTGGCCTATCCAGTGCCTTTCTTCCAATTTTCTTCTTGGAGCTCAACACCTGAGGCCTTCCCTCCATCTCAGCCCAGGTAGGAATGATGGTGAGAAAACAGGAGTATGCATTACACAGATGACGAAGGACTGCAGTTACCTGTAACTCATTCATGGCTCACCAGGTGTTGAGCAAACACATGGCTCGTGTCTGACTTCTCACTTTGGCAACTGGCGTGAATAGGCAGTGCCCCTCTCTTGAACAATACACTTCCCTCTATGCAAAGTGATGTTTTGTTCAGAATCCAGTAGACAGAGCTGTGCTGTGTACTCAGAGCAGAGGGGAAGGTGCAATCATTTGCTTACTTTGGCAAGGGAATTCAAATCTCTTGGACAATAATTTGGGAATGTCACATGACTGGTTTGAATGCTTTACAGTGTATTAGCCAATCTCTGCATGAGTATGAAATAACCCTCCAAACTCCCAAATATTAAATTAGCTTCACTTGCAAGATCCTACTCTATTTTTAAATGGTCCAAGTCTTTTCTTAAGTTTATCAGCATTACTTTCTAGATAAATGCACTTCCTTGGTCTCAGAAAGTGCAATAACATCGTGCCCAGTAATTATTTTCCTGAATGAAAAAAGCACATTTTAGTGATTTATTTTCATTAGCAAATGAACTTCTAAGCACAAAGGAGACTATTAGTTTGCTTGCAAGGGCAATCACAGTGAATCTTTTTAAGTCAAAAATGAATACTATTTTAAATGCTACTGCCAAAATAGCTAAGGGAAAGGAGTTGAGAAGGTGGGATACATATTTTATGTATTTCTTCACTCCTTTACACTTGTGTGTGTGTGTGTGTATAATCTTACACACACACACACACACACACACACACACACACACACACGTGCGTATATATATATTTTCTTTATGTTCATGTGGTTCTGTTTCTTGAACAACGAAAGTTTGGAAAAAAAATCCCTGGGATCCAAAAATATTAAAGACTTGATGTCACTTGATCCTCTAATTTAAATATTGAGCTCCTCCAAAGGCAAGTTCAATACCCCCTTTCCCATTTTTCCTCCCCTAAAGAGGAATTTAGTACAAATTGGGAAAAGCAAATTTCCTTTTGGATGATCACCAATGTCAAGGACAACAGGAAGCCACCAGCTCCTCCATGAGCCTCCTTTGCTTCCCTCAGTACCCATGGTCTCCCCCTTCCTTCCTTCCACACCAGTACTGAGTTCTGAAGTGCTCAGCACCTAATCGCTCTTCCTTCTCTCCAACAGGCTTACACACACCTTAGACTAAAGTCTATAATGCGTACTGTGTGTGCCTTATGGTCCTCAGCAGTAGATCAACACAGACAAGCGTTCAAGTCACACTAGCTTGATTTAGAACCATGCATCACTCTTTACTCTTTCAAGTCCTTGAAAACATGTCCAAATAGAGTCAGGGTGTGTGACTTTAGCTAGAAAGAGAGAGGATGTATTCTTCAGTAACACCCAGACAACCTCTGAACAGATCATTTGCAGTATTTTATTATGAACTGAAGACGCACTACAAGAATACAAATAATGACGTTCGAAATATCAACTGTGTGCTTTCTGAGAGCAAATACAAAGAATAAAGTGTCCCCTTCGGATAAAATGTAAGGTTGTAGTTTCCAAACTGGCAAGCTTTTGTTTAGTCCCTTTCTTGCAGCATTGACAAGAAGAGTCAATGACTAATTTCCTTCAATTGTGCATGAATCTTGGGAAATTCCTTTCTGTAGTGTTTAGCATTTGACACACTCAACTTGTGGGCTAAGCAGATAAATGGGCAAAAGCTGCATGTGCTAGAGTTCTATAGATTTAACTGTAACTAAGTTATTATGTCTAAAAACCTTGGTAGCGACCCTTGCCAGACCATCGCCACCATTTCCTCGCTAGACTCTGGTGTGACCATGTGCTTTTTGAGCTATGGCTGTCACTGTTTCCTGACTTTGGCCCCTTCCTTACCTTGGGGAGGAGAAACTCCTCTTTCTCTCTCTTTCTCTAATTTACTTTTAAAATAAACTATATTTTCTAATCTAAACAAAAGCCTTAATCGAATTGCCAATTGATATTGAGTACATTGAGTATCCCAGAAAAAAAACAAACTGGAAATTCGTATCAGTTCCATCAAAATTTCATACAACAGAACATTTTTTCCCTCTTTGGTATCTAGAACACATCATGTCAGCCATGAGTATTATGTCCACTTTTTACATTTTTGATGAGAAAAACCATTCGATGTATGAGACAGCTGTTCATAGCTTTCTAGACACAACTTGGCATATTTCAGGACACACAAATGATCATTTATAAGTTAAATGAGTCCAATTACACATTGCACTTATTTTGTCACTGACTTAATTCAGCTATCTACTTGTGCATATTGGTATGGGAAGGGACATCATAAAAATACATCTCTGTAATGTCTATTTCTGAGAGTCCCAAAATACTTCACAGACATTAGCAGATCATTTTGTGTTATCATAAAGTGATTAAGGGAGAAACATTAATTATCTCCATTTGCTTAGATATGGTATTGATGTAATATTATAGTTAAGGACCATTTTGATAATGCGAGCTCATATATCTGCTTTTATATTTTCAAAAGAGGTCTTTCATTCAGTAAAATTAATTATGATTCATTGACTTATTCTTTCGTTCGTCTCTTAAACATTTTTTGAACACCCATTATAAACCAGCAACCAAGTTTGGAGAGGAGAATGACACTGCCTTCATTTGGAGTGGAAAATACCCTTCAAGCAAGGATGTCATTGTAACAGTTTTCTCTGTAACCCCAGTGCCTGGCTTACAAATAATCAATAAATATCTGTTGAAATTAACTAGAATAGTTGAGTAAGAAATTGAGTGACTGTATTTACCTGAGTATTAGGATGTTATTAGCATAAAGAGTAACTTTAAGATGTTATTTTTCTAAAGTCTCAGAAAAGAACTCATCTTACCCAAATGCAGTTGAATGTAAGCAGACATTTTCTAGCTACGCTGAAATACGTTTATTGGCATCAAATCTTGCATTAGATTTTAAGCAACTTTAAAACAGGGCCAAGATTTCCTATCCTTTGCCATTTAAATATATCAAAAATATTAACTCATTAACGATCAGTTGGATACGTGAATGAGTGAGTGAATAGATAAGTAGGTGAATAGTTGGGTGGGTGGACAGGTAAATTAATGAATAGGTAGGTAGATGGAGGGGTAGGATAATGGATGGGTGGGTGGATGAATGAGTGGAGAGGTAGCCTAAACACTGTATTCTTTTGGTCTTCGATCTGTTTTTTAGGACCATCTAGGTGCAGGAAACAATCTTTGTACCTCATTAGTTTGCCTCTTTGTATATGCATTTGTCCTCCATGTTGAGAAGACCCAGGAAAACCAAATGCCTCTGAGAGCACTTGAATGAGTAGTTCAATCGTTCTGGAGTTTACTAAAAGCATCTTGATTTCATTTGCAATGAATGGAGCTAAGATCTCATCCAGTCCCTCATTTATATTATGGTTCACTTCCTCAACCCTGATTTTAAATCTCAACTTATTTAAAGTAATTTTGCTCAGTACTTAAAAAAAAACTTTTTGGCTAAAATACACATTTTAAAAGGAAAGGAAAACTGATAACCACTTATATAAAAATAAGATTGTTTATATTTAAATCGTCACAACTCTGTCTGTCTCTGTCTCTTTCTCTGTCTCTGTCTCTCTCTCTCTCTCTCTATCTCTCTGTCTCTCTCTGTCTCTCTCTGTCTCTCTCTCTCTCTCTCTCTCTCTCTCTCTCTCTCTGTCTCTCTCTCTCTGCCTCTCTCTCTCTCTCTCTCTCTGTCTCTGTTTCTCTCTTTCTCTCTGCAGGAGAGGGCACCATAGTTTAAAATTATCAATTGCAATTTCAAATCAACTAGCAGTAGACTACTTTAGGGGCTTCTATTCAACCATCTCTAAGAACTGCTCCACTCTAGAGGAATGGACTCCCACAGCCTCATTCATCTACATTATTACATTCCTAAGATCACATATGGTTATGACGAAAAAAAAAGGACATAGGCAGGGAGCAGTTGCTTCTGCTCACAGCAGAATTAACTTCCTGGTACTAGCCATCATGAGCAGGATGGCCATATGATTTGTCATCCAAATCAGGGCATATTCAACAGCAAATGGGAGAAACACAAATAATTAAATTACACAGTTTTTGAAATACTTAACTGACAATTTGGTTACCAATAGTTTGTGAGATCCATGTACAATGAAGACATTTCTCATTTTAACTGTGGTTCTATCTAAAGGACAATGCCCAGCTTGGGCAACCCATAAAATGTTCTATTCAATGCCTATTCCCAAAATAAAATTCTTTCTAAAAATAAAATCAGCACATATTTTACACGGTAGAGCAACATTAAAATACTTCTCAAACCTTATTTGACATTAGACATAACATAAGCAATATTCATTTCCCAGTTCTGATACTTGCACTGACTTTTATCAAAGATGTCCTAGATTTTAGGAAACATCTATTCAAATATTTAGAAAAAAAATTAAAGGTATTGCACAGTCCTTTAAAATTTTGTTGAAAAAAATTAGTCTAGAAATAACATAAGCAGAAAAAGCATTATAACATATATTTAGGTGCTTTAGACAATTTTTTATCCATTTCTAACTCTACTATTATGTCAGTAGCATTATTTTGAAAATATTTTATTTCAATATAGTCATATTATGTTTTCATTTTTGTAAATTACCTGCAAATTTCTTCAAAGATGCATTTTATGGACAATACATCAGAAATTATGGACATTTTAATTGACATTTTATCATACATCATGTTTTTAATTGAATAAACATTTTCTCTTTAAGCACTGAGGTTCTTGTAAGTAAAAAGCAAATTATGATATGCAGAGTGTATTCTCAGTTTTAATGTTTTGTATTGAAACTTAAAGATACTTAAAGATAATTTTTTATTGCTCTTGGTATAACCTCCTTTGACAAATATTCTGAAACAAGAAAAGCATCAACAATTTGTCTCTATTATGATTGCTTTGAATGTTTGGCCAAATTTAAATGCTTCCGAATACATAAATGTATTCACTTCAAGAGACGAGCCCTCACAAAACATTCTTCCCACATCTCAAGATATTTCAAAGTGCAACTATACAATTCAAAATTAAGCCTTTTACACCAGTTGCATTCTCATTATTTAATTTGCTTAGTTTCTTTGGTAAAGATCCATTTCAATGTGTTCCTGTTTGCAAGCATTGTTTGCAATAATTATGGTTTGTTATGTATTCAAAATGTGAATATTTTTGCTATTCTGTTCTTTGAATACTTTGGTTCTAAATTTCTAACTGCTTGTGAAGAAAATACAAACCAAATTTGAAGTGAACACTGAAGCTTCTTCAGTAAATTTGTGTCTTCTGGTGGTCTACTTCATGCAGATAGTGATGTGTCTACACATTTACAGTCCCCATCGTGGGTAGTAAATCTCAACAAACTTTTTGTGCAAGTTGCATGCTTATCACCAAGTTTTTTAAGAATTGTAAATTTAGAGCTTAGCATTTAATTGAGCATTTACTTTTTCTTTCTGTTATTTTGCTGCCAAAGGGGTTTATTTCAAAATTTTTAAAAAGTTTTCCAAACAACACAATATATTGATAGACTTAAAGCATACAATTAATAACAAAATATTGCAGACAACACTATGTGGAACAGGACTACCCATTCTCTCTTTTCCATACATCCTTTCCATACCACAAGCATGCTGTCCACATGTCCTAGTAACCCCAGTCACTGGTGGCCTGGTAGCACTGGGCATCGGGCACAGAAGGAATGAGCCATGCTGAGCCCCTGAGGACTGAGAGCTCTGTGGATTATCAGCAAACACAATGCACTCAACGTCTTTGGGGTGAGACTGGCGCTGGAAAGCCTTGGGAATACAGACACAGGCTGGGCATCATCCTTTAGATGGAAACACAGTTAAAATGAGAAATGCCTCCATTGCACACGGGTCTCACAAACTATGGTTCAGGCTAGAGGAGAAAACACAATGTAGAAATCTCTCAAACTCAACCCAGCTCATTTGTATAAAGTGAATAATAACTCCTTGCCCTCAAAAATGGAAAACTTTGAATGGATGAGAAACCAGATGGGATGCCAAGACAACAGACGCAAGTCAGGACAGGCCTAAGCACGCAAGGACATAAGATCATCCTTCTCATGAGGTCACTTCCAGGCCAAACGCAAAAAGGTATTTTTATTAAACCCAATTCTCCTCACTAATTTGGTGCAGGAAATATATTTATGAAGTTGATATTGTCAGTTTTTATCTTTAAAATTAGTGACAGATCTGTCAATGATTTTGACTTTTCATTTAATTTTATTAGTGTTATTTGTTTTGAGAATGGAAAGGAATGTAATAAATTGTTTTCAGAACAATACCAATTTTTAATGATTTTGCTCTAACATGTGATAGCAATCAGTTTGTTACTTCCTGAGTAAAAAAGTAAGTGAAACATTTTAACAGAAACTAGGATGGGCCGGGCTCAGTAGCTCAGCCTGTAATTCCAGCACTTTGGGAGGCCAAGGCGAGTGGCTAACCTGAACCCGTGGGTTTGAGATCAGCCTGGGCAGCTTGACAAGACCTCGTCTCTACAAAAAAATCAAAAATTAGCCGGACAGGGTGGCACGCGGTTCGGCTGCTTGGAAGACTGAGGCAGGAGGATCGCTGGAGCCCAGAAGTTTGATGCTGGTGTGGCCGTGAGTGTGCCACTGCACTCCGGCCTGGGTGACGGAGTGAGATACCAACTCAAAAAAAAAAAATAGAATGGAACTTGGTGAAGAGAAAACTCATGTTTTGATGTGGGTGAGTAAAGATACTGTGTACCTATTCTATCTTGGAATGAGGATTCAGTGGAAAATATCAGTGTATGGATAGCTCTTTAAGTATCCATGAGATGGCTAATAAATGTGTAGAGCCAGGTTTATGACATAAAAATTCAGATTTAAATAGGTCAGCCATTGAGGTTATAACAATGGGAAATTGTGCCATGTAGCAGCTGGTAAGTAGTCCATTAAAAATGTTTAGAAAAATGTATATTTGGGCTGGTGCTGCCTTGCTAAGCTATTGTCTGGCTGTGTGTTCTTTGAGCTATGGACAGGCCATATTTTCCTAAGATTTGGCCCCCTCTCCTACCTTGGGGACATGACTCTTCTCTCTGTTTCTTTCTCTCTCTCTCTCTCATTTATTTTCTAAATAAACTATATTTTCTAGTCTAAAAGAAAATAATAAAAATGTATATTCAAGCATCTCCCTTCTGTCACTTACTATGATTCCTTACTGTTGGTAAACCACAATTTTCTTTTCTGCAAAATGAACATGCAACAGCCTTGAGAAAGAGAAGGCTGTGATAGTAAATGACAAAATGGCACATAATTGGCTGTAATTTTCATTTTTTGAGATGGCAGTCTCACTATGTCATCTAGGCTGGTCTCAAACTCCTGCCCTCAAGCAATCCTCTTGCCTCAGCTTTCCAAAGTGCTAGGGATTACAGGCATGAACTCTAGTGTCTGACCAACATTTGTTAAATTTTGAATGATGAAAAATAATGAGATGGACACAAAAAATTGAACAGGAACAAAATAACATTTTGTGATAAAAAATGATGCTAGCAGCATATATGAGTATCTATTGTAATTTTTAAGAGAATAGTTGTTAATATATTAAGTTTTTTCTTACCTACTTGAAAATATCCTGGAGATTTATTATGCCTATCCTTAGGGTACATTAAAAATTAATTAAACCGCATGACTTTAATGGTGGAACCTTACCAACGAAGACTCACTGCAAAAGTAATGGCTTGAGGGAGCTTCATGTCTCAAAGTTTGATATTTGGGAAGTTTATAGGCCAAAGCTACTGTTGTTGTAAATTGACATTAGTACATACAATAGAGTGAAGCCAAACCTATTACAAAAATTAGTTGATAAAAATGAAGCTAAACTAACACTAATTTTAAAAGGTTTAAAGACATAAGCAAGACTGAAAACCATTAATTAGCCAAAGATGACACTGAATATGTCCTGATCATGATGTATTCTTTCAGAAAAGACAAAAAGTGAGACTCACAACCACCTACATAGTAAGAGCTTCACAATGTTGATGGGATGGATGCCCCTTTGTCTAGAGTTTTCAGTGACTTCTAAAGATATGTCCATTTTGCTTTAGTATACTAAGTTTTAGGAAAGTTGAATTGTTCATCTGACAGATTATTAGTTGTTGCTTAATCATGTTTAAAAATAAGTATCTGAAAAATAGACAAACAGAACTATGTTAGTTGTGCTCACTTTTTGATCTGGATGTATTTTTGAACTACATTTAGCAACTTCTCCAGATCATCTTATAAATCAAGTTCATCCTTGAGCTTTCATCTTATTTTCTGTTTTTGTTTTCATCACTCTTATTTTCACCCATTTTTTAAATATAGAAAATCATTTTGTTTTAAAACCATTATTTGTATCTCGGAAAGTTGTCTCACATCAGTTTCTGGAATGATTCAGGAAATAAATTGATAAATTGACTTTTGAAAAAATTACCAGGCTTAGGAATTCATTGAACAAGCTATCATATGCATCAGTTGTATAAATAAAAACCTGTACCAAGATAGCCATATCACAGAGGAATTTATAGCAAAGCAATTTAAAAAGAAATCCTTCTATGAATGCCTTCATTATTAACTGTGGTATTGGATCAGGAAATTAGCTAAATAAAACCCAGCTCATCCGGACTGATAGAGTTACTCACTTTTTAAGTTTAAACAGCACTATTATGGCATTTACTATCTTTTTTTAGTAAGAAAACTGCCATTTGTCATATAACTCTTGGTGATTTACATATTTTACTGAGCATATCCAAAAGGGGATGTTTACGAGGATAAGAGATAGTTCCTTATAATTAGAAAATTTAGGAACTCATTGCTAAGAGGTTTTTAAAATATATGTATTTATGTGCATATGATATATATTTTATATAAAATATAAATATATGAGGATTATATACATGCAAATTATTTCTAGCAGCTAATGACCAAAGCACATTTTAGCTGCATGAATTGCATGAGCAGCAGATTTTCATCTAGCCGCTACAAGAACTTTTAATATTACAAGTTGAGAATACATATTCACAAATTTGGGGAAGAGACTTTGGTTTGAAAAGTTTGCCTCTTAGGACATGATGTCCTTTGTCTCTCATTATGATTTATGTACTATTAGCGAAGCACTTCCATAATGGAAGTGTGTGCTCTGACATTTGTGGAACTTACTGTTCTAAAAGCACCCTGTCGGATGAAAAAGAGAGAGTAGAAATAGACTCCGTTTAACACCTAACATGATTTATTTCAGCCTGATTGGTGATGAATAACTAAACTCTTAGACTTTCTATAGTAGTAAGATGACACAACACGACGAACGCAGGAACCCACAGCATGGCAGAAGTTAAATATTTGAGGGAAGGGGAAAAACGGCATTGAAAATGTCAAGCTTGCTCTTCTGGCAGCATATTTCCTATTTTATAATTTTCTGTCATAAACATGAGGCTGATAATCAGTAGAGCTTGGTCAGCCAGCCAGTCTTTGTCACCTGCCACTTGTCACTGCTTGAGAGTCTGATTACTTTGGATCTAGCAGGCAGTGACCTTGCGTGGGACTCCTGTCTTCCTATCCATCCTCCCTCTATATTTTCTAAAATGTGTCTCATTTCTGCAGATCGCCATTTTCAGGGAGACAGCCCACTCAGCTCAAAAGCTACAGCCTACTCGATGGAATTCTATGTCCTAGGCGATATCCTAACAACTAAATACAGTACTTTTCCCAGCATTAAGGAAAACTTGGAAACATCAGTAGGTAGTGGGGGTTGGCACTGGTAGTCCTTGTTGTTGTTCCAAAGTGTTTGTTGTTCTTGGCATAAAGGACATCTCTATCGTGTTAGCTGTGCCCATGCAAGATGCAGCCTTATTTTTGGAATAATAAAGTGAAATGTAACTTAGAAGCACAATAGTCTATAAATATTATGGATTGTGCATTATAGACCCTCAAATCTGCACACATTGTCTATTGGCCATAGGAGAGAGTTCCAGCTCTTCTTGGATGGCAGGAAGAGCCCCTGTGCCATCTCCAGCATTTATCTTGTGCCACAGCCAAGTCTTCATCCACTGCAGCTGTCTCACTCCGCCATGTTGGTTCCACCTTGTTTTCTCTACTTGCTTGAACTACTTCTCCATGTTTACCTTCCAACTCCTGTTTACAGCTTAAGATTTCTGCCTCCAAGAAACACCACTCCCTTGGTCTCCCACTGCTATCTGTTCCTATATGTAATTTTATTATAAAGCTCAGCAATCGATTGACCCTACTTGTTTACTAGTTAATTTTTCTGTACTAGATGTAAATTCTCTGATGATTGGAATGGCTGTTTGTTCATGAGGAACTCTTGTGATTTATTGCCATGTCAAGTACATGGTGAGTACTCAATAAATGTTTGTAATTGGAGACTAATAAAAAACTATGGTATGTTGGAATTACTGCAGTAATCCTTGATCTAAACTTTCCAAATCCTTTCCAGTACTTTGCTGAAGTGTTTAAACACGGTCTTAACACCAAACCCTGCTCAAAAGCCTTCCTCACTACCCTTTGCCAAGTGATTAAGCACCAATTTTGCAACACATACTGGACAAAGTTTTTAAAAAAATAGTTCTTTCCCCAAATAGCCTAAAATTCAATTGGGAAAGTAAATCAAGAATGAGAAAAGTCAAAAATAGCATCAGCAATAACAATAAAATTTTACTCAACACTTTATTTGTAAGCACTTGACACATGTTAAACTACATAATTCTCACAACATCCCAGTTAGATGGGAACTCTCATTATCCTGCCAGAGATGGAGAAGTGAAACCTTGGAGAAGTCATGCAACTTGCTCAAGGCAAAGTGTCAGGAAGTCACCAAGGTGGGATTTGAAAACAGGAAACTTGTCTCCAAAATTTATGCTCTTAATGACTGCACTACACTGCCTCCAAAACCATGATGCACAAATGTACACAGGCCCCCAGAACAATTACTAAGATTAACTGCTAAATGACCGAATGGACACCTGCTGTACTTGGATGGATTTAGAGTCTATCACACCCAGTGATCTATCACAGAAATGAAGAACTGAGTACCACATGTTCTCACTCATAAGTGAACCCTAAACACTTACCATAATACTACAAGAAAGGAACTGGCAGTAGCAAGTCGCTGCCAGGGGAGGAGGTGAGGGCACAAAACATGAATAAGGGTACCCGATTCCAAACCAGGTGAAGCGAGGACCAATGGGAGGTCTAAATTCACCCGTACGATGACCACTTATGTACTCACCCCTGAATTGGACCCTATATCTTTAAAATAAAAATTTAAAAGACACCTGTTATAATCCTAGAAGGGACAACAGCGGCTCCAGCATCAGATAGATTTGGGAACACTTTCTGAAAGAAGAGAAAATGGATTGGATTTACTTTTCAGAGTTTATTAGAGTTGACAAATCAGAGCAGAAGAAGGCTTTGCAATACAGAAAACCAAATGTGAGAAAACAAAGATGAGTGAGGATAGAGTGTGTTGTTTGTGAGAGGACGTTGGAAGGTAAAGACGGTAAGATTAGGGGTGATTAAATTCGAGAGTCAGTAGTTCAAAATATTTCTAACTCGCCACAGAAGTCATGGGGGAAACAACCAAAGAGAAAAAAATCAAGCATTGTTTCAGAATCATACTCTTTCAGTAGCTTGTAAAGAAAAAAATCAAGGGAAAAGAGACTGAAAACGGGGAACGAATTAGAACACTAGCGTACAGGGTTGGACTGAAATAATAGAGTCCCTGTTTTACTGATCACTTTTTTTCCTGTGTGAATTTAAATTTGGAAAATCTGGAATTTGAAGTTGCAAAGTCTGGGTTTAAATGCCCACCTCTGCCATTATTAGCTCTGTTCAAGTCACTGGAGGCTAAAAGTGATCTATTTGGTAAAATGGACCTATCTGGTAACATCAAGTTGTTAAAGGATAATTTTTTAAGATAAAATCTCTCACAAAAATATAAAATGTATAAGTGTCAAATATTTTATTTAACTTATAAATTAGTGAACTAATCAGTCAGATGTTATAACTAGGTCAAAGGAGAGCCCAAGAGTCACACATGTGGTAAAAAAGCCGAAATGAGCTTACAGATGAACTAAAACCTGGCATCTTCCACAATCGAGAGGAAGTCAACTTATCCTCTACCAGATGTAATGTATTTGTACAGTTAGAGACAAACACCATTTGCATTTCTATCAGTTATCTACAATTTACAGTGTTGTAAGTAGCTCAAAGACAAGGAATGGTTCCAAGACCTCCATGTATTCAGATAGTCAAGAAGCGTATGTTGATAAAGAAAGGCTAGCTTTCCACTGAAGACAAACGGCGGTTTTGCTTTTCTTTTTTTCCATTTCAGTCTTTTACTGGTTAAAAGTACCCATCTCATGATATGGGTATGAGCGTTAAGTGATGTCAGTGATATTGAATCAGAGCAAAGATTTGAAACTTCCTAACACATGGGATTAGAAGACACTTTTCTTTTTCTTTTTTAATTTTTATTATAAAGATGTGGGGTATATTTCAGGGTTAGGTATACAAACATTGATCTTGCAGGTATCCTTGTCGATGAGGTATGCCCCTCCCTCACCCCCCTAGAAGATTCCCTCAACTGCCAATCCCACCCCGCTCCCCTGACAGTTTCCCACTACTGCCAATTCCTTTCTTATAGCATTATAATTGTTCAAGGTCCATTTATGAGTGAGAACATATGGAACTCTGCTCCTTGTTTCTGTGATAAATCACTGAGTATGATTGACTCCAGATCTATCCAAATTACTGCAACGTCCATATATTTGTCTTTCTTTATGGCTGCATAATATTCCATTGTGTATATGGACCACATTTTTTTACCCAGTCCAGCTTCCATGGGCAACACAGTTGGTTCCATGTTTTTGCTATTGTGACTAGAGATGCAACAAACATACGTGTGCAGGTATCTTTTTGGTAGAATGATCCTCACCCTTCAAATAGTCCCTAATCATTTTCTGAATATATACGTGAGAAACAGAAGACTCAGAAAAGCAAGAGAACTTTGTCTCTCACAAGATACAGGTGTATGCAAATATCCTGGCCACCTTTGGAGTGTAGAGGAAGACAACAGCTAAGTAGAGAGAGACTTGGGGTCCCTGAAGGAGAATATGGTACAAGAAAGGGTCTTTCAGTTCAGAGGACTTTACTGGTAAACTAACTTGAGCTAGCTTTGGTTTTTTGTTTGTTTGTTTGTTTCAGCAAATGAACAAAATAAACCCAGACGTTTGATAAGAGATACCATATTTTCAGAATCTACAAAAAGACTAGAGAAAACTGCAAACAGACAAAAGAGCAGGGCACACGGGACACCCGAGGTAGTGAACAGAGAAACAGGCCAGTCCAATCACAAGACTCTGAGATTCTGAGAGAAAAATGACCACCCAGCTGAACACTGCCCTGGAGGCTAAAAGTTGCCAGTCACCATGAAGGGTTCTCAACTGATCCATCTTTCTTGAGTTACTTGCTCTAGAAGCAGAATCCCAGGCTGAAGCATCTGATTGGCTGAGCTTGGGTCACACACCTTGTCCTGGCTACTGGGGAATTCTCAGTACACGGAGTATGGGCTTCTCCACGTTTCCAGTGAGAGGCAGAACACTGCAGCATGCCAGTCCTATACATGGTGGTACACCCTGCCAACATGTAAAGGGAGCAACACGTGTCCCATTGACACGTACTAAAGCAGATGTCCAGGCCGTCTAGGCACTGGGACCCGAGACATTTTGCTGGGTTCTCTGTTGGGCTCGCTGTTGGGTTACCTCATGCCCTGCCATGACGGGGCGTCAAGACATTGAGTTCCGGCCATGATGCCATGAGGCCAGGAGTGAGAAGGGGTCCTCCTCACATCCTGAAAAGCTCTTTCTCAGATAGTCTTGGGTCTCTGGCTACAGCCAGACTAGGTGAGTGGCCGGAAACTGCCATCTTGGGCCAGCTGGAGTTGCCTGGGCCCCAGTGAAACCTCTGGATACAGAACAGAGATTTGACTCCATCTCTGATTCAGCTGCTCCGTCAACCTGGACGCACCAGGAGGAAGAAGAGAGCAATGGAGATCAGGACAGTAAGAAGCGTACAGTGCCAGCGCCCAGCAGGTCTGCTGCGGGATCTCTTCCAAAAAGGCAGGAGAGAGAGGGAGCAGGCAGCATTTTATAACTAGCAGGAAGAACAACACACCGCATTTTGGAACTGCAGGGGGTCAGGGCAACAGCTTGTGAGTGACACAGAGGTAGATGGTGACTGCGGGAGAAAGGGCAGGTGAGGTGACCAACAAGCCTCAGCTGGCAAAAAGGGAGGATTAGGTACCCAAGTGGACATCATACAGGTGAAGTTTGAGCCTCCCTTGGCCCTCACTTTGCCCGATTTGAGAGCAGGTACCCTTACTGATGATGTGTCTTCCCCTCACCCCCACTAACCCTGGCAGTATCCCGCTACTGCCAATCCCTTTCTTATAGTATTATGGTCAATGTTCAGGGTCCACTTATGAGTGAGAGCATGTGGTCCTCAGTTCTTTGTTTCTGTGATAGATCACTGAGTATGATAGACTCTAAATACATCCAAGTTGCTGAGAGTCCGTAAGTTTGTCCTTCTTTATGGCTGTGTAATATTCCATTGTGTATTTGTACTACTTTTTTTTTTTACTCAGTTCTCTTTCAATGGGCAGCATGGTTGGTTCCATGTATTTGCTATTGCGAATGAAGTGTTCCTATGACCATAGCTGTTGAGGCTCGGGGGACTATTGATTATGGAAATGATTGGCATTTTCCCCTAAGATCTAGCATGTCTTATTTATCACTTATACTGTCACTTCAGTTAAGATGGTCTCCCTCATAACGCTTTTAGCCCACAGTGAGAGGACTTTCTATTCCTTTTTATCTAACTAAATAGTTGACAATGTTTAAGTAATTGGGTAATTCCACCTCTTGACAAAGCATTTCTTTCCCTAAACCAACCCATATTGTTTACTTCATTTTCTAAATTGTCAAAACTCTGATCACACAATTTAGTCTTTTAAGTGGAACACTCTTACTATCTTCTCTAATGGTTTCTAACCCATAAGACTTGAATCTCCAAATAATTTGTGGGCCCTGTAGAGACTTTGAAATTTCCTCATCTTATAGTAGGTGCTTAATAAACATTTCTATTTTTTTATTTTAAAGATGTGGGGTACAATTCGGGGTTAGGTATGCAAATGGTCATTGTATAAGTAAAGTTTGGGTTTCACTCTGGTCCCCACATTGGTCCTCATCTGATTTGAGATCAGGTACCCTTATTGATGAGGTGTGCTCCCTCCTTCCCCTGGCAGTTCCCACTACAATTCCTTTCTCATAATCTTATGATTCCTTTATCAGAAGTCCAGCCATGGTAGAGTGGAAAGAAAACACCAGTGAGATAGTCTAGGCTAAGCGTGTCCCTCACTGGTTAAAGGATAAATAATTCATACATAAATTTTGATTCTTACTTCTTCACGCCACCCCCTCCCGCCAAAATACAGATGATGAAATAAAAATACCATTACCAACACCTAGCTCAAACGGTATCCCAAGCCAATAAAAATACAGCAAAACACTTCCAAATGTTAAACCACTGCATTGTAAAGACACTATTTCTGAACGCATACTACTGCCTACAATTAGCATCAAACAAAAGCAATTTCTCCAGTGGAATTTCAAATGCCATAGCAGATTGTAGACAGACAATATTTTTGGAAATGAAGTCCATTCTAGCATGCTGTAAAATACATCACACAGGGAGTTATAATGTTGCTCTCAATCTACTCAATTGTCTTTTTCTTTCAAATATGCCCAGTTCTGCACCTCATCTCAGTTGTGCCCTGGTCTCTCCACATCACCTTTCTTCACAATAATAGCACCTTATATTTATACAGCACTTTACAGTTTACATAAAACGTTCACACCTACTGTCTCATTCTATTTTTGCACACACACAAACACAAAGTACAAGAGAGAAGTGTTAATACGCTTCCCAAAATGTTTGAAGCTTTAAAGTTAAGCAAAATTTCTTCAGGGAAACAAAGCTTTCTTTGAGGAGTCTCCTTCAGCAATGTAATTATCTCCAATTTCATACTCAGCACTTAAGACAACATTATGAAAGCTTTTAGGGCTAATTTTAAAGCATTTTTTTCTCTAATCAAAATTTAAATTGATAAGTTCTCTATCTACTTGTGCCTTCTATATTGTCTTTTATTACACCACATTTTTACAGAATATCTTTGCATCTCTGTCTCATTTGAACTTTGCTCACACCCAAAAATCAAGACAAGAAGTAGAAATCATGTCTTATTTATTCATCTTTATATCCCTTGGGTCAAACACAGTACCTGATACATATGAAATACTGTATAAATGTTTAAATTAAATGTAAAAGAACAGAATGAAGAAAAACATGGAGGAAAGAAAGAGAATGACAGGGCTCAAAGTCAAAGAAAGATTAGTGTCCATGGAGATGTAGAAGATAGTGCTTATTTTTATCTGTGCAGAAACTTCACTAATTCCACTAATATTCAATTCTTAGATGTACTCTCTGTGTTGAGCACTAAATTACAGGTTTAGCCAAGGGAGAACTTATTAAATATTGGCATTGGAAGATGTTCTCTTTACTATTTTAAAAACGGCATACATTTGAGAATCCAAAACTTTCAGTCTAATAGAAAATGAAAATATTCCTTGAATGGAAACAGCCTCTGCTTTCAAAGTAGAACTCTCTCATTACTGACGCTTTAGATGAGAAAGTTTCAGTGTATCTATAAATAAATCTTTCCAAAAAGTTATGTGGAAATTTAAATCATTGGCAGTCCTGCACTTAAAAGAATAAAAGTGAAGATTAATGCTTCCAAAAAATATTTGATTGGCTTACATTTCCAACAAGTTTGTAGTCCTATTCTAAATATCTCTACTACAAATACTTCAGACGGAAACAAGATGAGCAGTCATCTCTTTTATTGGAATCAGACTGAGTGAAAATAAATATAATGGGATCAAATTTAACCCTAAATACAAGCCGACTCCATCGAAAGCTGAAAAGGAGTGACTTGAAAAAATAGCGTCAGTGACTCAAAATGACAGCACCATTTGTTTAACCAGAAATGTTGGGTTTATAATAAAAATGTGGTCTTCTCAGCTCACGATGGAAAATGACTGACTGAGCGAATCTCTTAACTTTTCAAATATCTTTGAAAATGACAAAGGAAAAAATAATAGTAAATATAAAAGATCACAGGGAATTTGGTACAACTGTGGATTTCCTAGAAGACATAAAGCAGATGGAAACAGATGAACATCAAAATCCCACCAAATTCAGATTGTCTCAGTCGGAGAAGACCTTAAGTGACTCAAGATGCAGGCACCCTTGGAGAAGAACAGAATGATAGGGAGTCAAGAGAAAAACGACTCCATGTTGAAAACCCAATGAGAATAGCTGACTCGTAAGGCTGGTAACTGTGATGTTTGCTATCATGAAAATCAAAAACAAATAAACATGTGAGCATTCTATCAAAGTCAGAATTCTGACACTGGAGATTCCAAGAGTGGGCACACGTGCCAGAAATAAGAGGCAAAATCCTAGGTAACACGTCTACTAGAACACTCAAGAAAATTTTAAGCTGGTTGGAGGTTACCACTCCCTCCTGAACAGTAAGTAGAGGCAAAACTCTTGTCTTTAGAACTTGCGTTTGCTGTCAAACAAAAAGCAATCGTCGTCTAGTCTAAGAAAACACACGGAAACTACCAAGACTGCGCAACTTGAGACCAGAGGAGGAAATCAGCATCCTAAAATAGGTACCAATCTATTATGCCAAGGGAGAATTTGAAAACAAAGACTTCAGAACAAAAAGAAGTTTAAAAAATGGGTAGAACCAATGCCTTCATAACTAATGTCTAAGAAAATGAAATAGAGCCGGGCTCGGTGGCTCAGCCTATAATCCCGCGCCTTTGGGAGGCTGAGGTGAGCGGATTGCCTGAGCCCGCGGGTTCGAGACCCGCCTGGGCAGCGAGACTTCATTCTACAATAAATCAAAAAAACAGCTGGGCATGGTAGCGCATGCCTGTAATTCCGGCTTACTCGGAAGGCTGAGGCGGAAGGATCGCCGGAGTCCAGCAGGTCGAGGCTGCGGTGGCCGGGAGCGGCCACTGCACTCTAGTCTGGGCGACAGAGTGAGACTCCAACTCAAAAAAAAAAAGAAAATGAAATAAACATAAAATAACAAAAATCAAAATTATGCAACCACAGAAACAGGTTGTTATTTTAAAAAAGTATAATTACCAAAACTTAAACTAAAAAAAATCTATCAAGCGATAAATGGCAGAAAGAACATTAAGACAACATCATGAAAGTTTTAGGGCTAATTTTACAGCATTGTTTCTCTAATCAAAATTTAAATTGATAAGTTCTATATCTACCTGTGTCTTCTATAGTGTCTATTATTATACCCCATTTTTACAGAATATTTTTGCATCTCTGTCTCATTTGAACTTTGCTCACACCCAAAATAGATACAAATTGGTGACCTGGAAGACTGAGCATGGGGACCTACCTGCAGAATGCAGTGGACTAGAGTTGGATAATAAAAGGAAAAAAACTTGAAAAGTGTGAAAGTTTAAAAGTATACTGATCAGATATAGAGATTCTAACATTCATCTAACAGGAGTTCTAGAGAGAGTGACAGAGAAGGGGAAGGAATAATCATAGGAGGGGGAAAAAAAGGAAAATTTCTCTTGGCCCTGGAAAGACTCCATAAAATAAAATTGATGTATACAAATAAACAAAATCTGCCTATTTGTCAATGATATAAATGGATAAGAAAAAACTATGTTAACAGACAACATGTGAAAGAGGTTCAATTTCATGATCAATCAGATATATCAGAGTCATGACAACATATCGCATTTTGTTCATAATATTAACACTTAGGAGGTTGATAAAATACATTGCTGACAAGCCTATTCTCACTCAACTACAGTGGGGTCATAATTACCTTAGCAGAAAAATGATAGAAGAGATTAACATATTAATTGTGAATGTATTTTGATCCAGCAATTCCATTTCTGGGACTTTATCTTATAGAAGTACACAAGTATTCCAGAATATATAAACTTAGGTTTATTGCCGCATAGTAAAAAAGGAAACAATCTAAGTTTCTCTATAAAAGCAAAATCTAGGGAATGATATGCATATTCCATGAAACATATTATGATACAGCAATATTATGGAATAAACTATGGCACTTTCCTTATTATTATCCATGTTATAGAATGTCATTCAAGTGCTAAAAATTGAGATATACATGTTATAATAAAAAGATCCCCAATAAATATATAGGAAAAATGTTGAAAAGTATTAAAGTATGAACCCATGTCTATTATATACTTGAATGCAAATGCATAAAAATCTCTATAGGGATGCATACAAAACGCTTTTGCGGAAGAGACTAGGATTGCAAGACAAATGTGTGTGCCTGTGTGTGAGTAAGACATTGAGTAGGAAGGACTCCATCTTTTAGACTATTTACAGATGTACTGTTGGGATTGTATATGAACGTATTCATTTTGTAATTTAAAAATATTTCTCAATGGGCAGTTTGTTACATTTTACAACAATAAATGTTTCTCTGAAAGATTTTGTTAATAGGTATGTATATAACTTTATTTTTAAACTATGAAAATGGTTTCCAAACTGATTGTGCCATTTAGCCCTTCCATCAGCAAGGTTTAAGAGTTCCAGTTGCACCCTGTCCTGACCAGCACTTGGTACTGTCAGTTTTTTACCTTACGCCATTCCATTTAGGATTTCTTTCTTTAAAAAAAAATATATGCTGGGCTCAGTGGCTCAGCCTGTAATCCCAGTGCTTTGGGAGGCCGAGGTGAGTGGATTACCCGATCCCGCGGGTTCGAGACCCGCCTGGGCAACTTGGTGAGATCTCGTCTCTACAATAAATCAAAAATTAGCCAGGCATGGTAGTGCGTGCCTGTAGTTCCGGCTACTTGGAAGGCTGAGGCAGAAGGATCGCCAGAGCCCAGTAGGTGGAGGCTGCGGTGGCCGGGAGTGGCCACTGCACTCCAGTCTGGTGACAGAGTGAGACTCCAACTAAAAAAAAACACACATTATTTTGAAGACGTGGGGTACAATTCAGGGTTAGGTAACTAAGTGGTCATCCTACAGGTAAAGTTTGGTTACCCTTATTGCTGTTATGTGTCCCCTTCCTCCCCTGGCAGTGTCCTACTACTGCCAATCCCTTTCATATAATATTTGATAAATATTCAGGGTCCATTGATGAGTGAGAGCATGTGGTGCTCAGTTCTCTGTTTCTGTGATAGATTACTGAGTATTATGGACTCTAAATCTATCCAAGTTGCTGCAAAGTCCATCATTTTATTTTTCTTTATGGCTGCATACTCTTCCATCATGTACATACACCACCTTTTCTTTATCCAGTCTACTTTTGACGGGCGCACGGTTGAGTCCATGTTTTTGCTGTTGTGAATAATGCTGCCATAAACATGTGTGTGCAGGTATCTTTTTAATGAAAGTTTTAAGATAACCTCTTAAGCTAATTTTAATCATCTTGAAGCTGATTCCTCGAAATAATCTAGTTCAAAGGGTTGATGAAATAATTTCTATAAAATTGAGAAGAACTAAAGTATGTGACAACCGGCTATTTTAGTAATGCATATCAAAAGCATTATTATATACATTTATTTTCCTAAAAATAAACTAATAGCATACTTGAAATAAGGTCATACAAACTTGTAGAAGCTCCCTTCCCTCTTGAGGTTTGTGTTTGAGATATTTTAAGTAGAAGTTTGCAAGAAGAAACTGCCCGCGAATTTTTGTGTGCACAACTTGAACTCTACCACCCATTACATACTGTGAGAGCCAAATTATTGCCACACTGTCAACCCCACTTGTTGCTTTGGGACATCAGCTCATTTTCAACAGCATACTATTCTCTTCCTATATTAAACCCATCGGTTTCTGGTCTATGCAGCTAATATTTCTTTGATTATGCATACATTGGCCAGTTTTATATATTTTATTCCTTACACCTCAACAAATTTTACCAGGGCTGTTTATGCTTCTTAAAATACTTCTGCTGAGGAGAAAAAAACAATTTGATCTACTGGAGACAAGTGGCCTTGGCTAGCCAGGAGTGGAACTACATTTAGTGAGGAAGCATCTGTTCAGCAGCTTCTCTCGGCAAGATTTGGGGTCTCCCCTGAGAGCAGCAGGGAAGTCAAAAGTAGATTTGTTACCAACAGGAACAGCTGCTGATACAATAAAGAGAACAGTGGATACAACTTTTTTCTTGGAATTTTTATAGGAGAAAAGAATGGAAGGAAAAATTTACTAGCTTCTTGAACCAATGGAATGTCTATGAACACCAGTTTGTTTACTTGACGGCCAGACTTCACAGACATATTGACTTGGATGACACAAATGACATATTCTGCTCATGCAAAGGTGTTTGGTCTCCCTTCACCAGGCCATCTTTGCCAGCTCTGCATCAGTTTTACCAAAAATCAATTAATCATATCATCACCAACATTTAGCAAATGCAGCCGGATGCAGTGGCTTGCACCTGTATTCCCAACATTTGGGGAGGCAGAGGTGGGAGGATTGCCTGAGCCCGGGGGTTTGAGACCACACTGGGCAACTTGGCAGGACCTCATCTCTACAACAAATCAAAAAATTATCCAGATGAGGTGGCACACGCCTGTTGTTCCGCTATTTGGAAGGCTGAGGTGGAAGGATAGCCTGGGCCCAGCAGGTTGAGGCTGCAGTAGCTGTGAGCGTGCCACTGCACTCCAGCCTGGGCAACAGAGGGGGACCTCAACTCAAAAAAAAAAATAAATAAAATAAAAATTAGCAAATGTATCAACTCTTGTAAGGAATCTGTTTGTGAATTTTAAAGTTATAGTCAACAGCTATATATTCTTGTTAAGAATCTGTTTGGAATATATTAGCGTTAATTCTGTGTTTATAGCAATTAAACTGTGAAATTTCAGCAATTCATTTGTAATGGAGTTGTTTTGGGCTGTTTTCAGTTCACTCATATTTTTTGCAATTTCATTTTTTATATTTTCAGGTGTTACATAAGTTTACTATCATTTCACCAAATGACAGCTCAGTCATAATTTTTTAATTAATAGCAAGATCATTAATGGTTGATACCAATGTGTTTACTATCAAACATTTATAGGTAAGACTCCATTTATGAAGGTGATAGTAGATCAGATTTGGTATACTAATATTACTCTATTACTGATCTAATATTGATATCAATATTACTAATATTACTCTTTTATTATCTGATATTTGGTTACTGAATATGAATTACACATTTCTGAATATTAAATAAGAAAGGCCTATTTCATTAGAAAACTAAGTGATACAATGACCTTCTAAAAAATTATCTTTCAGCAAAATAATTCAAAATATTGCTAGGAAGGCCACAAAAGCAAAAAAGATGAAATTTACAGAAATGTTTTTTAAAAACCATTAACGTATTCCTACAATATGAAATGCTATACAACTTATAAATAATTAACATAAATTAAATCTATGTTCCTTGAGAATTTGAAAGATCCTTTAAAAAAAGATTAAAAAGTATCTTTGAAAAATTTTTTTAAAGAGATCACTACAAACTAAATCATTTCCACAAGGAACAACTGTTAGATTCTTTAAAGATAGTAAATAAAACAATACATTTATAATCATATTCATAAACAAAATAATTCACTCAATAGTGAACATTCACTCATATGTTCAAGAAAAAATAGTCATTTTAATAAATTCCACAAAAAAAAATCAGTAATTCAGCAAGTAGATTTTTGGGGAACTGAATAGCTATCAAACTTTCTTCCTAATCTGTCAAACAGTGATATATCATTGTACTTTAACTACTAAAGTTTCTCCAAACTAACCTTTGATTTGACTGACATTTAAAATTCCTGGTATGTTGTGTGTGTGTGTGTGTGTGTGAGTGTGTGTGTGTGTGTGTGTGTGTATGTGTGTGTGTGTGTATGTACATATATATGCGTATTATTAGAATAATAATAATAATATATAGTATGTGCCTATATATTATTAGAATCACTTTACTAAGCACACAAACATATTTGGAGCAGATAACACATACACACACACACACAAATTGCTATAAGTAAAAAAGAAAAGCTACTTTTAGCCTGTTTTTTAAAACTTATAAACCAGAAAAAAGCATGAGAGTGGTGGTATATGCCTGTAGTCCCAGCTACGTGGGAAGCTAAGGGGAGGATCCCTTGAGACCAGGATTTTGAATCCAGCCTGGGCAACATAGCAAGACTCTGTCTCTAAAAAGAAAAAGAGAAAAAGTGTAGAATAGAGGCTGATTTTCTTCAAGAATTTTGCTTGCTATTAAAAAATTAATCTAAAATTATTTTAACATAAAGCACTAATAATAATCTAATTTCAAATTGTATTCCTATAAAAGAATTATCATATTGTTAAGCAAATAATAGCTTTCTAATTTATTTTTGCAAATGTGATTCATTATAGAATAATTCTGCTAAAGTAGTGCATATTTATACATCAATCTCTCTCAGACTTTTGAGAATCATCAATGCTGTGGAACAGGTGTTAGCGAACTAAGGTCCTCGGGTCATATTCAGCTGACCACATGCTTCTGTAAGTAAAGTCTTGTTAGAAAATAGCCACACTCATTTGTGGACATATCGTCTGTGGCTGCTTTTGTGATACAGTGGCGAGTTGTATAGTTTTGATGGAGATCTTATGACCTACAAAACCTAAAATATTTTTCTCTCTGTTACTTTACAGAAAGCTTGTCAAGCCCTGCTCAAGAATACATTGGCTACTCTACAAGAGGCCAAGGATCGCAGCTGGACAAATATTATGGTAAAGGTTACATTTTAAAGCATATCCAAAGCCCATTGAAGGAATAAACACAATTACAAAACAAATACAGTGCAGCATGACTTGGTCATAAAGTGGGAATCTAGATAACAAAAATGCACTTATAATTTTTATTGGCTAAAATTCATAAAAATAAAAACACACATTTGAAAGCCTATTCAAGTGCTGATGGACCCCAAGAATGCATCTGTTGATACTAGTATGTGCCTAGCAGTTATAAAACACAATAATAGATAATATAAAAGTAATTATGTAAAAGTGAAATTTATAGCTGTGCCCAATTTACAGAATCATACCAGTTTATTCAGGGAACAAAGACTGATGAAACTTTGTTCTCAAGGACTGTTTTGAGACTGTCTTGAAAACAAAGACGTTATAGGGACAATTTGCAAGACACTGAGTAAAATGAAAATACTCATATCTATATTTCAGCTCATATAAAGAGGCACTCTCTCTCACGCATATGTTAACAATTGGGGTACTGAGTTTTGCTGTGCTTCCCATGTACTCATGAAAAGTTATCTGCTCCAAATATGTTTGTGTGCTTAGTAAAGTGATTCTAATAAATAATTGCTCCTAGGTACTGACCTTCATTGTCACAAGGGTTTTTTTGTTGTTGTTTGTTTGTTTTTGTTTGTCTGTTTTGAGTTAGAGTCTCACTCCATCACCCAGGTTGAGTGCAGTGGCATGCTCACAGCCACCCCAGCATCAACTTGCTAGGCTGCAGTAATCCTTCTGCCTCAGCCTTCCAAGTAGCCAGAACCACAGACGAGTGCCACCGCACCTGGCTAATTTTTTGATTTATTGTAGAGACGAGGTCTCGTCAAGTTCCCCAGACTGGTCTTGAACCCACGGGCTCAGGCAATCACTTGTCTCGGTCTCCCAAAGTACTGGGATTACAGGCTGAGCTACCAAGCCCGGCCCACAATGGGTTTTTTTTTTTTTTGAGTTGGAGTCTCACTCTGTCACCTAGACTGGAGTGCAGTGGCCGCTCCCGGTCACCGCAGCCTCGACCTGCTGGGATCCGGCCATCCTTCCGCCTCAGCCTTCCGAGTAGCTGGAACTACAGGCGCGCGTTACCACACCTGGCTAATTTTTTTATTTATTGTAGAGATGAGGTCTTGCCTGCCCAGGCGGGTCTCGAACCCGCGGGCTCAGGCAATCCACTCACCTTGGCCTCCAAAGATGTGGGATTACAGGCTGAGCCACCAAGCCAGGCTCACAATGAGTTTTGACTTGACGAAATAGAGTCTTATGAGCACCAGTGGGTGATAAAGTGGGGTGATAAAACTCAAGTCAACACCCTGGTAAAATTTTTACTTAACTCATCTTGATTTTATGAACAGTTTTAGTACAGGTTCCCTTGTTATTTGTTTATTACTAGTATTTTCATATATATATATACACACATACACACAGATACCTATTATGTACATAGATATAGCCACCTGTGCATATATGCATAGATGTGATACTATTATATTTGTACTATTACATATGATAGCTTATTATAAATCTTATACTTTAAAAATCTGTGCTAATTTTATTTATAAGCTTTTCAGTTTATTCTCTGCAAATTAGATGTCGGTCCAATTTGGCCTGCAAACTGTTTTTGTGTGGTCCACAACCAAGAAATGGATTTTAGATTTTTAAATGGTTAAAAAATGATATTTGTTAACACATGAAAATAATATGACATTTGAGTTTCAGCACCCATAAATGGAGTTTTATTCAAACATCTTGAAGCCCATTGGTTGATGTGCTATCTACAGATATCTTCATGCTACAACAGCAGAATTGAGTGGGAGGCCACAGGTGCACAAAACTACAATATTTACTTTCAGGCATGTTACAGGAAGAGTTTGCCAACCCCTGCTTAAGAAGCAGAAATGATTCTTGGGTGTCTCCGATGAAAAACCATGCATGATCCTCCTCCGTCCAACCTTCACTGGAAAAGCAAGTTTTACCTCTTTTTTGGTACATTCATTTCAACATTACTTTGCTCCATATAAACTTGGGATCCATTGATTCCTCCTTTGAACCTTGTAACATCTGCCTAGTTCCCCTTTCAGTAATGGGTTAAATAAAATCTTTAACATGTGTTTGTTTTATGCCTGTACGAGAGTTATGATTTTTCCTTTTTAAAGCTGTATCCTTGAACAGGACAAAAGAACACATCAAAGAAAGTGAGTTATTCTCTCCGCCTCCACTTCTTACATCAAGAAGGTTGAGCACAGAAAAGGGTTCTGTTTATGCTCTGCCCTTTCAATATATGAATAAAAGACAAGGCCCAGAAAAAGTGCCCTTAAGCAACACAATAATTTGTGAAATGCCAGGTGTTTAAACAAGGTTTTCTTTTGGAGAGACTTTTGAAAATGAAACAAAAGGCATATTCAAGTGTAAAGGACATTTATTTCAGGCCAGTAAGGGCAGGTTGCAGAACTTTTTTGTCCTCTTTTTATTTTTTTCAAGTCAGAGTCTCACTCCAGCCCAGGCTGGAGTGCACTGGAACACTCATGGCCACCACAGCCTTGACCTGCTGGATTCAGGTGATCCTTCTGCTTCAGCCTTTCAAGTAACTGGAACTACAGGTGTGCACCACCATGCCTGGCTAATTTTTTACTTGTAGATATTAGGTCTCGCCGTGTTGTCCAGGCTGTTCTCGAATTCCTGAGCTCAGGTAATCCTCTCACCTCAGTCTCCCGAAGTGCTGGGATTAAAGGCATGAGCCACCGCGCCCAGCTTTTTTTTTTTTTTTTTTATAAAGAGGAGCACCGCACAAAATAAAGCTGTCTGAGAATGCACCGGACAGCAATTGGTCAAGTTACAATAAACTTGAATCAAGCATACTCTGTGATGGGACAATTCCACATTTAGAAATATGTCCTAGAAAACAATTCGCTGTGAGTACACAAAGATATGTTCAGAATGCTTGTTTCAGCATTATTTATAATGGCTAATATTATTGCCAGTTGGTTAAGTAAATCCAGTAAATCCTGGATTTGTTACCATTTGATAACACGTTTATGCCTTGGAGAGTCACAGTGCATCCTAGCATTTAAAGGCTCCAAGAAGCCCTATATCAGTCACAATACAGTTTCAATTTATTAAACACCATTTTTAAAAAGTTTTTATTTTAAAGATGTGGGGTATAATTCAAGGTTAGGTATACAAGTGGTCATTGTACAGGTAAAGTTTGGACCTCACTTTGGTTCCCACATAACCTGGTTTGAGATCAGGTACCCTTATTGATGAAGTGTGTCTCATCTCCCTCCCCTGGCAGTTTTCTGCTACTTCCAATCCCCTTTTTATAGTATTATGATAATTATTCAGGGTCCGCTTAAGCAAGAGAACATGTGGTACTCAGTTCTTTGTTTCTGTGATAGATCACTGAGTATTGTAGACTCTAAATCCATCCAAGTTGCTGTGAGGTTCATAATTTGGTTCTCTTTATGGCTGTATAATATTTTAAAGGAAAGATCAATGCCATCCAGAAAGCTATAGGGAATGACTTGCCTTTTTATTCTTCAGTCACCTTTATTCAATATTAACATTTTCCATTTCTGCTGTATTTTTTTAAATAAAAAATATTACATATACAGTTGAAATGCCTATGTAGCCAAATGCCACCCTCTCTTTTCAGCTCAGCTCTCTATCCCAAACTGTTGTCTACCATTCCCAGGCCTATTTTTATTCTGTTACCACATAGATGTCTATAAATAATATATCGTATTCTGTATGCTTTGAAACTTTATATAAGCAGTGACATACTTAGCCTTTTATCTCAAAATTATGTTTTTGAGACTGTGTCATGTTATAGGTGGCTCACTTCATGTGTAATTACATGATGACATCCAGGATTTACTTATACAATTGGCAATAATATTTGCCATTATAAAGAATGATACAACAAGCATTCTGAACATATCTTTGTGTACTTCTAGTGGATTGTTTTCTAGAACCTATTTCTAAATGTGTAATTGCCCCATCACAGAGTATGTTTGATTCAAGTTTATTGTAACTTGACCAATTGCTGTCCCAGAGTGGTTGTTTCATTTATACTCACAGGAGCATCTTGAAAACCTGTTTCTCTAGATTCTTGCCAATACCATACATGCAATGCTCAGATTAAAAAAAAAAATACACCAGTCATATGAATGTGAAATGTTTTAGTTCACATTTCCCTAGTTCCTAGTGAGAATCTTTCCTTTTCTTTCTGATGTTGATTTACCACTAGAGTTTCCTCCTCTGTGATTGCTTTAGTCCATTTCTCTTTTAGACGAATAGAACAAGTTCTTTTAAAATTCTCCATGCAGAGGTGGAAAGATTGTCTGAGCCCAGGAGCTTGAGGCTGCAGTGAACTACGATTGCACCATTGCACTCCAGCCTGGGTGACAGAGTGAGACTCTGACTCAGTAAAAAAAAAATCTGCATGCAATCTCTTGTCAGCTACCTGTGTGGCAAAGATCTTCCAATCTAGCTTCCATTTCAAATATGCTTATGGTAGCTTTTGTCATAGATATTAAATACTTTTAAGATTGTAATTTGATAACATTTGTCAATTTTTTCTTGAAAGTCTGTCAAATGTTAAAGTTGTTCGTTAATTTGCTTACTTAGGTCTTTAGTCCACTTAGAGCAGCCAGATTATCTTTTCCCAGCTCATCTGTAATGCCAACTCAGTCCTCTCTCAGGCCTTAGTGAACACCTAGGTCCATTTCTTGGCTCTGTATTCTAGTCTATTGTTCTATACCTGCACAATACCTTGTTATCTACTTACTATAATTTAATAAACAATATATGTTGCCATCTTGCACAACAGGTCTCCATACCTTGCTATTCTTTAGCATTATTCTCTTCAGTTTGCCTTTTGTTCTAGCAGTATTTACATTCTCCAGGGCTTTCTACACAGACAATCATATCGTCTAAAAATAAGGAGAGTCTTTGCTTGTCTTTCCTGATGTGTATGTCTTGTTTCCGTTTTTATTGTTACATTGTATTGACTGAAACTTCCATTACAATATTAAATAGGGAAGGTATAAGTAGGATTCTCGACCAACTCCACATTTTAATGGGACTACTTTTAAGGCTTCACTACTAAACATATTAACCGTATCTGACAAACACCTTTAATCGGGTTGAGAAAGTTCCATCCTACTGCTATTTTGCTATGATGTTTCATAATAAAGAAGCACTGAACACTACTTAAATTTTTTTCGGTATCTAAGATCATGCATTACTGTGTCATTTAGCCTTTACTGAGTGACAAGATGCTCCAAACTTAGTGCTGAAGACAAAAACAACTTATTTTTTCTCTGACTCTGTTGGTCGAGCGGTTCTGTTCTCACTTGGGTTCACTCACGAGGCAGGCTGTCTTTAGGGCATGGCGAGGACTAGGGATCTCTTTCCGTATTTATCCTTTCACTCCGCAGGAGGCTAGACCAGGTTTCTTCATAAGATTGTAGCAGGGTTTCAAACGACAAGATGAGGAAGGCTTGATGCACAACCATTTGTTAAGTATCTTCTTAAATCGATTAGCTAATGTCCCACTGGCCAAAGCAAGTCACACTCCGAGATTGGATTCAAGGGATGAGGCAGCAAGGATATCTGGTGGCAGCTTATAACTCAGAGTTCACTTGTGATTGTAGTATATCACATTCAAAGCTTTTTTCCAGACCAGCAACCATACTTTTTCTGTGATACAAATACCCAGGAATTTGGTCATTCTCTTCTCTGTAGAGTATTGACATTTGCGTGTCACATACAAGAACTGAATTCACTTTGCAGATATTATCAATGTTTATATTCAGAAGAGATGGATCCCTAATTTTACCTTCTATTAATATTCTTGTCCAGTTTTGTAACGAAACTTCTAGATTAAGAAGATTTTACTATTTCTCTCAGCCACAGCTGTGGGCCCAGGTTAGGAATCACCAGTGCCCTAAAATGTGGGTGCTGGTAATCTTTCTGTTTTCTGTGCTGGAAGGAGGACGATGTGGGGAGAGTGTGAACATTTTTTAGTTGATTGTGGTTCTTTTCATTCAATTGTTTGCTATGTGTTAATTCAATTTTTCTATCTGTTTTTGAGTCAGTTTCTAAAACGTAACATTTCATGGATATTCATCTATTACATATAAGTTATTCCATTGGCTTAAACTTGCTCATGACAATCATAGATATTTTTTAAATTTCTATAACGCCCCTTTGAATTCCAAACTCATTTCTTTATGTCTTTTCTCTTTTTTCCAAATCAACAGACATTTATATATCATTAATTTCTTCAGAAAACCACACTTGTTTGGTTGGTCATTCCTTCCTTGCCTTATATTGAAAATTTCTGATCGTTCTTTGCTTCTCCTACTTTGTTTAGTTATATTCCGGGTTCCTTTTTCTAACTTTTTGTCAAATGAAATACAGAACAAAGCAAGAGAGGGCAAGGAACAGATCTGAGAGAAAAGGGAAAAAAGACCAGCGCACAACCCTTCTGGACTCAGGCTGTCCTCTTGATAAAGCCTATTTTTAAAAATTAGTTTCTGAGCATTTTTTGCAGCTAAATTCTTTCGGTCTTAGTATTACTAAAAATACCTTGCCACAAAAACAGGCCTTAACAATAAAAAAAGAAACACATGCCATTGGAGGAAAACAACGCAACCTTATAAAAATGGTATTCCTCCCTAAAATAGTTTATGTTTGTTAAGATAGTCAGGTCATCCCCAAAACTGAATGCCTATTTATTTACTTTTTTTTTTTTTTTTGAGTTGGAGTTTCACTCTGTCACCCAGACTGGAGTGCAGTGGCCACTCCCGGCCACCGCAGCCTCGACCTGCTGGGCTCCGGTGATCCTTCCACCTCAGCCTTCCGAGTAGCTGGAACTACAGGCGCGCACTACCACACCTGGCTCATTTTTTTATTTATTGTGGAGATGAGGTCTCGCCAAGTTGCCCAGGCGGGTCTAGAACCCGCGGGCTCAGGCAATCCACTCACCTCAGCCTCCCAAAGCATGGGATTACAGGCTGAGCCACCAAGCCCGGCTTTACTTTTTTTTAAGCAAAGAGAAAGTCTCACTATGTTGCCCAGGCTGGTCTAGAACTTCTGACCTCAAGTGATCCTCCCACCTCAACCTCCCTAAGTGCTGGTATTATGCATTTTTTTAATAAACCATGTTGTATATATGTTTCCATTCAACCATAAGAAGTAACTTTCTATTTTGTTTCATTTCCCTTAGCCAATATCCTTTTTTTCTGTGATCATCTTATGAAATTACATATGGTAATTACTTATAAGCAGAAGTATTAAATGGAATATATATTTTAGACTTGGTAAAAATAAGGCCTCTCAGAATATTTTACAGCGTATATTCATGGCCGGGATTGATGGCTCAGCCTATAATTCTATCACTTTGGGAGGCCAAGGCAAGTGGATTGCCTGAGCCCGTGGGTTTCAGACCAGCCTAGGCAACTTGGCGAGACCTTGTCTCTACAATAAATCAAAAAATAGCCAGGCATAGTGGCACATGCCTGTAGTTTCAGCTACTTGGAAGGCTGAGTCGGAAGAATCACCTGACCCCAGTAGGTTGAGGCTGCAGTGGCCGTGAGCGTGCCACTGCATTCCAGCCTGGGCGACAGTGTGAGACTCCAACTCAAAAAACAAAACAAAACAGAGTATATTCACATAGCCTTTCAAGTAGTCTTTTTTTTGGAGATTTAAATAACAAGCCAAACCAAACCAAACAAATAAACATACAACTAGGTACTGATTTGCTTTGTAAGTATAGAGAGCCAGGTTTTAAAGTCACAACAGTAATTCTGAATGTTGAAGTCAAGTTGAGAAGATATATGAACCTACCCAAAATGAGACCATTTTTAAAAGGGCCAAATTTAATGAAAACTGGCAATGGCTTATTCTTGTAATAACACCCTGGCAAGTGCTAATCTCAAAAAGTCTAATATTCCTAAAGCCCAAGCTAATCTTCCATTTTGACAGCCTTCTGTTGATCTAGGGATGAATATCAAGCAGTTCAATAACGGCTTTCATAATTGTTTCAGTCAGAAGCATGGCTCTGTGAATATTCTGAAATGCATACTTCAAAATTCGTTTAGCTCTGATTGGGAAAGCCTGCCTTGGCCCCGTAAGCAAATATAGGTCATACCAGATCATCTTCATGAAGAAGAGGGTAGACCTAGTTAGCTTTATAGTATCCTATTCTAGTCTGTTTCCTGTCATATTTCCTTGAAACTTTTCAACAGAAAGTATAGAATGTGAGTCATAGTCATGATTTTGGCTTTCAAGTGTTTGGAGAATTCAATACCTAGTAGCACAAATTTAAGAAAATTTATCAGTACAAAACTTCTCCATTTCTCCTATGGACTCTCATTCTGGCCATGTTTAAAAGCATCAATCTCATGGCAGAAAACCAGTCCCCTTGTGCCTTTTATTAAATCATCATAAGATGTCTATTCCAGAAGTCCTTCCTCTTCTTACTCATCAAGTCTACTGCAAGGCCACCATGAATGTCGCTTATATAATCTCCATCATGGTGGTCTCTCCTGTGATTTGAGTTCAGAATATAGAGTCTAATGTATATGGATACAGGCTTCTCCTCTCACTAGACTTTTAGTATCATCTTTTGACAAGCATTAATACCCTGCTTCCCCCATGGCCTTGCTTAAATAACAATAAGTGTTATTGCATTTCTCTGAGAGTCATAAAAAGGGTGGTTTATTGTAGCTGCTACTATTATTTTGCTCTGTTAAATTCTTTGCAAATAATATTCAAAGATATTTGTATTTTGAGTTTTTCTTATGAAATTTGCTCTTGAAATACCCCTTAAGTCTTTCAAGTCCCTGAGATGAAGCAGAATGTTTACACATTTAAATAAAATGTATGCCATAAGTATTCTGATTGTCCCTGTTGACTTTAATCTTGGAGAGGAATACTACAACAAAACAGACAACCAAGTTAAGTTCAAAAGTTGTTTTTATCCTGAGTAATTGAAACAGATTATTGTAAATTCCTGATTAAGTGAAGTTCGTCCTCTGGTTCCCATTAGTCAGCAATAATATAGAAAATAAACATAATAGCTGATATTTTAAATATTGACTCTAAGATATTAAAGTATCTTCCAAATGACTGGTAAGATTAAATTACTCTTCAGTTTAGTTTGGGAGTTAGGAAAAATATTTTGTCCCTATTATTCAAAACAGATAATTCATATAGGATATTTCACTAACACCATAGGTAAAAATATTTAGCCAAACTCCAGAGAAACAAATAATAAACATTCTGCCACTCCAATAAAGCCACCACACCAACAAAAACAAACATTTTCCACAGCACATTGCCAACCAAAAAATTTTAAACTTTTGAACAAAGGATTTCTCAGTTGAAGGAAAAGTATTTCTTACACTAAAAATGTATTCTTTCTCAACATCATTTCTCCCATGCATCCCCATCTTCCTAATTTGAATTTCCTTCTTGAGTTCAGATACTGCCACGCCATGAACACAATGCCTTACTGGTTTCTTTTTCTCTACTCTGTGGTCTTGTCTAATCCATCTATACTCCAACCCTAGAGGGAGCATCTTAAAGCAAAACTCTGATCCTGTTGGTTCAACATTTTGCAGTGGCTCCCATTGTCTATTTACCAAAGTCCAACCACACTACTCGGCATGCAAGACATGAACCACAAGTCCAAATGGCCATGCCAGCCTTCCTGGAATCTGTCCCCCTGCTACTGCCCTCAAGAGCTCCCCACTCTAGTAAAACTGACTGGAGCTCACACTCGCTTGCTGCCTAACAAGTTCTACTTGGAATTCCAATCTAGTCTGAACGCTCCCTTCCCCATTCTCCTTGTGAAGCAAGCGTCCCCTCATCCACCCACTTGTGTTCTTTGTTGCAGTTTTTGGAGAACCTTTCCATTCTACACTGTGAGATGGTCATGCCAATCTTCCCTCTCTCACTTTAGTCTGCATCTTGAGGGCAGGGAAGATCCATCCTCAAGGACATGTAACACAGTGATTTGTGAGTAATTGTTGAATGAATGATATTTAAAGCATTGAATTAGAGCCTGAAGATGAGGAGATTGAAAGACAGCATCATTCCTTTATTCCCTATTTACAATCATTTTTTAAAATGAACAAAACACTTAAAAAGACGAAGGATTGCTTTTCTTCAAAGATAAGGCAATAAAAAATCTCCAAATACAAGATATAATACAAATCAGTGAATCTATTTATTTCAAAGAGGCCTCAATTCTAAATATCTTAACAACCAACTGCAGAATTTTCTGGAATAGGCCACTCAGTTACTATATTTACTTTCTCATACTATTCTGTGTTACTAGAAGGCATAAATTAATTTTGATCAATGAACAGGGAACTGAGGGGGTAATATACTAAGCAAATGTCCCACTGACTTTAAGAAGAAAAAAAGTGAAGCAAAGCATCACCTTCTAATCTATAATGACATGTTTTCGAATTCAGTAGCGAGAAGTGTGGCAAAAACTGAATTAACCATGTCAGAAGATGGATGGCTTCCCATTAACTGCATTTTAAAACAATGTTAAGATTATATTAATTATGAAAGCCTTTCATTTTAATTGTCTATAAACAGAAGAGGCTGAGTTAATGTTATATACTTCAAAGAATTTTTAAGTAGGCTGCTACGCGAACACATGAATAATTAGGACATTCATTACTCTTAAAAAATGACTTTTTTGGAAATCGACATGTTCTTGTTCTCTCTCCTCTCTCTCTCTTTCATTCTTGCTTTCTCCCTCATTTTCTGTCATTGCTCATGTGTACATATAATACACATGTATTTAAATATACATGCATTTAGATACTCAAGGGTTTAATACATATGTATTTGAAAAGATAATAAATATTCCACGGAGACGTGTGCCTAAAGCTCACAGTGAATTGGGTTGGAGAGAGGAGGCACCCATCCACCACACATTATAGATTGAAAGACAGAGCACAATAGAGAATAAGTCCTGTTCCATATTAGCCACAACATGTCACAGATGCATTGTTCTATACTCAAGTCTCATTATTCCTGAATTTCTTATTTGTGAATTTACCTACTCATTAAAATTTATTTGTAGCCACAAAATCAATATTCACGGATCTTGCAGTTGTTGGCAGACACACAGAGAGCATTGAAACACATGAGTCACCTGACACATTCCCACCTGAGGTTGAACAAAAGGTTGTTCTAGTTCTCAACTGTAATCAAATGTCCTCTTCGTAGTCTGTTTAAAGCTACGTTTTTGCACTTTTGTGTTTTTTGTTGCTGTTTAGACCAGCTCCCAGTAGTGTTGAAGTAGTATCTAGGGCTCCTGAGTGCAAGACTGTAGTGTGACTTATACAGAAAACATGTGGGAGATAATATCTGTTCAGGTATGAATTCTAGTGCTACTGGTTGCAAGTTCAGTGCTAATAAATAAAAAATGCATATTACATAAAGTTTCTTTAAACACAAATACCTATAAAACAAGGCTATGTATTGGTTTGTTAACAAAATATGTTGTGAACAGAAGCTTAAAGAAACGTCACTCAGCGTCTATCTCCTCTATCAGAAAAGGAGATATTTGCCAATGTTTGCCAATTCAGTGTTCACACAACTTTAACTGTCACAGATAATGAGAACCAACTGTAGAACATACACACACAAACCCACCACATGCAAGAGAGTATTCTGAGATAAAGTTTTGAAATCAAATTATCATAAGATGTCATGTCCAAAAAGATGGTAACACTTCCTGCTTAGAATCAGTGTGTTTTGGCCAGTGTATATATTTTCAGTAAAGAGAAGAAGATTTTTCTATTAACTTCTCTGATAATTTTAAAAATAGAAAACTGTCTTAAAAGAATCTTAGGAGTGAAGAAAAAAAAACATTTGTCCGGCATATTAAAATCACGTTGCATGCCCTACTAACCACAATCCCACAGCACTTTCTGATCTTTCCAACTCTTTCCGTCTCTGTAATGTAACTTACTTAACTAGAGAGGTCTCTGCTGTGTTAGATCCTCTTACTGCAGGTTTATAAATATCCATATCGTTTAGCTGGATATTTCCAAGAGAGTAAATGCACAATATAGACAATCGTCTCCTGCCTAAGCATACATCTGTGTCTCCCTAAGCCTCAGTTTCCTTACTCAGTTTCCTTATCTTCAAGTAAGGAGTTGCAGCAACCTAATTCTTCAGGTTTCTTCCAGGAGTTTGGGGGAAAAAAAGCAGAAAAAAAAATCTACTTGAGAGCAAAACTATAGTAAAATATTCAAGAACAAGCAGTGAAAAACTATTTCACCCTAAACTCAGATGCAGACGTTTTTTGGAGAAGATTCTAATAGCAGAAAGCAAGTCCAGAGAAAAAACTGACATCATAATTTGAATTTTTATCATTGTAGGTGGCATGATTTCTCAACACGCTAATGTAGCTGAATTGATCCTAAACCCCCACACGGCTGCTGGAAATTTATTAGTTGAGGAAAACGTGAAGTCTGAGTATCGTATGAGAACTTGGACTTGAATTCAAATGTAAATATAAATAGCCCACAGGTTTTTTTTTTCTCCTTCAAAATATCACAAGGAGTATTACAAGAACCAGTTCACATTCAGCCCTTACACTTAATTGAATAAATATATGGTCAACAGACCCATCAAGATGACAAATCAAATTTCATTTTAGAAGCTGTGAAAACAAGATGCCTTGACAGCGTATCCACAAGAAACATGCGAGAAAGTGTACAACAGTTAGTCTGGAATGAGGCAACCCCAAGCTGAGAGGGCTTGAGCATAAGGTTCTTGTCTTATTCCAAAGAAGTCACCTGGTCATCCAGCCAGGAAAGACACTGTTTTCTTGGAACTTACAGGAGGCACCCATGGTGGTGGGTCAGTGATGAAAGGGTCACCCACAAGGCAGGAAGGCAACCGGTCCGTGCGAAAAGAAACCGTGCTGCGGGAAGCAGAGCCAACTGTTTCACAGGCAAGCAAGTCAATTAATCACATTCGTATCTCATGTTGACATTGAATACGCACGGGACCGCATTGCTTTCAGCTTTTCTTGGTCCCCTGTACCCTGCAATTCGTAACTAGGAATATGCATTCTCCTCAGCCCTGGCCAGAGGCTGCTCCCTGGGGGCCGGGCAGAAAGAAGCCAGACATGGAGGAAAGGGGCAATGTCCAGACAGTTAACTCACACAGGCTTTGTGTTCTTCCTAGAGTTTACAAAAAACATAACGGCAAAATGGCATCACGACTATTTAGTCACATAAAGCATGACATATTCATTGCCATATATGGACCAATTTGAAATAGAAGAATGAGCACAGAAAAGCAGGACTCATAAAATGACACAACATTTCTTGTGCGTGTTTCAAGTCAACAACTTCTTGGAGAAATGTGTACATGTGAGCAGGGTATTTTTACATTACTATATTTAGGCCAAGGTAACCCATGGGCAAAAGTTTGAACTCAGAAAATATTTGTTCCGATGTGATGATGTCCTTTAAAACTCGTGGCCCCTCATCCAGGGTGAAGAGACAACATTCATGTTTTTAAAAAAGCTACATTTTAGTCTACCAACTGGTCAAAGACACTACATAATAAAACCTAAAATTATTCGGTGTCTAATTCAAAGGGGTATATTTCTTTATTTCACTTGCAGTGAATTTCATTATTAGAAACAATTACAGATTAACTCAAATATGCCTTTTCTGAAATAAAACAGACTCATGCTATTTACTACACAGAAATCAAAAGAATTTAAATTGCATATATTTCTTCATTTTGACACTCTTCAGACTTTATTATTGAAGATAACAATCATATTCATCTCCTATGGTAGACATTACTTCCTTGAGAATGCTGAAAATTTTTTTTACTAATCATATTTAAAAGCATGTAGTAGATGCCAGACTTATTGAATAAGGAATGCATTTTAAGACACAATGGAAAAATAAACTCACTAATAACATACAAATTCAGTTTTAATTTAGTTCTTAAGATTGAGAACATAAGAATCAATATTCCTTCAAAATTAAAGATGTCTAAATTAGAGTTTTCAAAATTCACCCTTGACTATTCACCAGCTCAATTGACCCCCAGCCTAGATATTTTTCTATTTCCATAAAGATACAGGAGATACTGAGATTTATGAACTTGCCTAGACAACTGTACTAATGTAATTCTTCATGTTTGTAGGACCGTTGGAGGCATTTTCAATACTATTTTTGAGGAAACTACCACATTTGCATTTTTAAAAGGCTATTTTCTTTAACTGTATTTGAAATGAATCAGAAAAAAAGAATCCTTAAAAATACAGTTGCTTTCTAAGGCCTGGAACTGATGCCAGATGTAGAGATGCCAAAACCTTCCTGAACAAAGGAAGGAAGTCCATGTCATGTTGACATGAGCCTCGAGGTGAGTTGCAGGAAGGGCAGAGGGGAAATATTACCTGCCATGGAGCATCTGTTTCTAATCTTTTCCTTCACTTGTTTTAAGCTACAAAGGGGAGAAAAGAGAGATGAGGTTGAGGAGGAAGGGTTCTAGGGGTGATAGGAGGGAAAAGAAAGTTGAGTGCAATACACAGAGGCCAGATACTAGGACAGACCAGGAATCAATAGGATGCCTGTGGGAACTTTCAAATGTTAAACCTAATCAACTCAGTTACCAAGAATGTGTGCTTAGATAAGTCCTGGGGAGGCAAAGAGGATAATTTTCTTTGAGGATGAATATGAATGTAGAGAATATGCAGTGAACAAAAGAATCATAGTCATCAATATAATTTCTTTATTCTTCGCGAATTTATTTAACTACTGGTCTCAATTTTCTACCATTTCTTGTAAACTCTAAGTTAGGAATAGCCTATATTAAAAATTGAATGTGTCCCTGTGCCACATCTAAATACAGCTTTATGCCTTTCTCGTCTGTGCTGGAGTCTCTAAATCACTACCTCTACGCAAACCTACAAATTGAGCAAAGAACTGCAATTCAAGAGCCCAAGTATGGTGTAGACCAAGTGTATGAAGCCAAAAATTTTAACTAAAAAGAAAAAGAAAGCCATTCAATGAGTTGGACAATTTCCTGATTTCTACACTTGGGGAAGTGTAAGCTCTCACACGCTGTATGGCACATAGCAGACACTGAATACAATTTATGGAATAAAAGAACTGATGAAATGTGGTAGCTGTCCAGGCATCCATGACCCGGGACCACCACCATTGCCGAAGGCACTCACATGGATGGTCCATGACTCGGAGAGGAGCAGTGTCAGCTCACTGACTCACAGACCCAAGGCTGCATATAAGAAACAAGGCATCCATTTTTTCGTCGTAATCAGATGCCAGTGTATCTCCTAAGAGAGTCTGATGCAGCAGTTTTAGGACAGAGCCTGGGAATCTGCAGTGTTCAGCAACTTACTAGGCAATTTTGACAAGTAGCCAGAGTTCAGAGCCACCTTGGGGCAAGTAAATCCCCTTACCCAGGTTTGCTTGCATATATTATAGATACCTTTATATATTTTAACATATATTATAATATAAAAATATTTTTATATATTTTATATGCCTGTGTTCCTTTAGCTGATCTAACTCAGACATTTATTTCTTTTTTCCAGTTTCGTACAATGCATCCAAGGAGGCATGCAGCTAAACAAACACTGCAGCAGAAGATGGAATTAGAGCAATTAGAAAGCAAACAAACAAAAGCCTTATTACATAATCAAGAAGACTGGTAAGGGGTGGGAGAGGCCACTTCTACACCAACCGTGAGGTAGAGAAGCGCTCCGACCTGAAATCAGACAGGGCTGAGTTTCAATCATGGTCATGACTGCTTTCTCAGCTGTGACAAATGGCTTAAACTTCATCAGTTTCTTCATTGGCACAATGAAACTGAGGCCGATATGCCATAAGATTGTTGTGTGGATTAAAGGTTATGTATAAAGCACGCTTAGCAAAGAGACTGGTGCTTAATCAGAGACCAGCAAATGGGAGGTGTGGTGATGGCAAACAGTGACGAAGAAGATAAAGATGATGATGATAACGATGATGCCTGAATGTAAGGGGTCAAGGAATTTTATTAACTCTAGTGGATAAACAGAAAAATACTATTTTTTTAAGAGTTGGAGTCTCACTCCACCACCCAGGCTGGAGGGCAGCGGCACACTCACAGCCACCCCAGCATCAATCTGCTGTACTCCGGTGATCCTTCTGCCTTAGCCTTCCAAGTAGCTGGAGCCACAGACGTGCACTACCATGCTCAGCTAATTTTTTGATTTATTGTAGAGATGAGGTCTCGCCTGGTCTGGCCTCGAACCTGCAGGCTCAGGCAATCTACTCACCTCGGCCTCCCAAAGTGCTGGGATGACAGGCTGAGCCACCAGAAAAACACTTTTAATAATTCTTACCTCAAAGTGATCAAGTAAAATACAAAACCTTAAAAAGTACTTTTTGTATATCTACAGTGTTTTGGGCATTCTGCAATGTATTGAAGAAACAACCATTAAAATGACAAGACTGTCTTATGGAGGAGACAAGTGAAGAAGCAATAATAATAATAATAAAGTGAGACCACTATGAGTGCAAACAAGGCCCATCTTTTTCTCTGAGGTACGTATAATTCCAGATGCAATTTTTGCAAAGATAAAGTACAAAGGGACAAAAAAATTTACAAAAATATTGCTCTTTTGTTACTTGCCCAACCCATGATGGTAGTCAAAGTATTTCCATTACTGTGAAGTAACAGATATCAGCGAGAATTGAAAAAGCCATTTTGACCCAAAAAACCCATTGACAGACAGCAACCAGGTATCAGAAGTCTTTCCCACACATTCCTACGTGACTGGGAAAGGTAATTACTATTCTGCAATGAGAGTCCTTGGCCCCTAATCGGGGCAAACCCTGTCAGGTTCTCATGCACATCGGAATAAAGACCCTTGACAACTGAGTGAGCAGAGAAACCCAGCCAGCTCAGTCACACCAACACAGCAAGATTCATGTGAGTTATTTTTCTAGTTTTCAAAATTAATCTTGGCTTCTCACTTTATATAATCTACCCAGAGCCATGTCTCACTCTGGGTTAATGGGATATTTCTCATTTTATCTGTAAACTCAGCAGTGGAGGTAATTAGCATGTTTCCTTGCTCCCTTCAAAAAAAAAGTAACAGGCACTAATTTAAAAGTCTACATGAGATCATGTAAGTGAATCTAGTAATCAGAGCAGCAGAACTGTCATTCACGGCATCTTACTCCTGATAGGCTCATTTATTTATAGAGTAGAGCTACCAAACATCTATTGGAATATTGAAGAAGAAACGAAGAAAAGAAATGCACCTCTTCCCTTTACAGGTGACAACTTGAAAAATAAATGCAACCAGAGATCATGCATTTTTGTTCCTGAATCTTAGTTTTTGTTGCTATAGTCACTGAGAAATAAATAGATATCTAGAGATGAATGAATAGAAACAAAAATATGAGCTATATTCTCCAAGGGACCTTTTTTTTTGAGTTGAAGTCTCACTCTGTCACTCAGACTGGAGTGCAGTGCCAGGCTCCCAGCCACCACAGCCTCAACCTGCTGGGCTCTGGCAATCCTTCCGCCTCAGTCTTCCAAGTAGCCAGAAATACAGGCGTGCACTACCACGCCCGGCTAATTTTTGGTTTATTGTAGAGATGCGGTCTCGCCAAGTTGCCCATGTGGGTCTCGAACCCGAGAGCTCAGGCAATCCACTCGCCTCGGCCTCCCAAAGTGCTGGGATGACAGCCACCGAGCCCGGCCCAAGGGATCTAATTTAACTGAGAAAACTCTAAGGCAGTGAGGAAGTTTCCCAGAAAGTCAAAAAACTGATTTTCTTAAAACTTATGTTTATTTATATGATGACTTGTTCCAGAAATTATTCATATGGCTCACAAAATATACATAATTTATTTAAAAATAAATAAGTGAGAAAATTGGAACAAGTTAGAATAAGAGAATGTGTGGCCAATAGTTTTATCTTTACTTAAAATGGATACTCCAAGAACTTGTACACTAGCTGAAGAAAGGGTGAACATTGAACTTTGAGCATCTTTAAGCCTTTGTAAGGAGAAAACATGATCAGTTTCACAATGTTCCCAAAACTTCTTCCTCATCCATCTAACACTCTGATACTGGGAAATGTTCTAAGTTCTTCACACCTGAGACATCATCATGTTATATGTGATGTTACACTTTGGGGGCAATTAACATTTAATTGAAATAATCATAAATTCTAAATAGTTGCATGTGTGGGGTGTACAAGTGCAAGTGTGTGTGTGTGTGTGTGTGTGTGTGTGTGTGTTGGGTATGCATGAGTGTGTGTGTTGGGTTCAGAGCTTGGAGAACCATTAAGAGAGAAACAAAGAAATAGGGAGGTTAAGAGTACAACGGAAGAAATAATTTACCTAGGACAAGAATGCTTTTTCCTCAGTATTTGCATCTGTTTAATGGGGATGATACTTTTTCTTTAAATATGGGACAAAAATTTGAGAGGGATAAAATATTAGCATTAAGTGATATAGAGGAAGAATATAGGACATGAGGTTGGGACGGAGATATGAATCTCCTCAGGGATCTCAAATGAGAAGATAGTTGATTTCTTCCCAAACTAGTAGAGCATTCGTGAACAATAAATGAGATAATATGTATTTTTGTAGAAAAGCATTGTATGTGATCTCATCCATAATGCAACTAATGTTGAAGTTATTTGACAAGAAAATAGAAGATAGCAATATACAACCTCTCGGTCATCAGGAAAGTATTTGTGGATTCTTGCTGACTCCAGAATAGGTCACTAAGTGGAACCATTCATTTAGTGAGAGACAATTATCTGGTAGGTACCTTTGTTAACAAACAGGATAACACAGTGTATCCATTTCAGTTTCCATTTCTGCTGACATCCTGAAATATTAGATGCTGATGTCTCCACATTCCAAGGGGAGGCAAACAAAAACCAGTTTTGTCCTCTCTGAATGGGTTATTTCATTCACACTGATGTTATAAAAGATGAGGATTGGAAGATTTGGGGTGGAGTTTCTAAGAGGTAGAAGGAGCTTGGCTCTTAGCCCAAGCCAGGGAAAGGAAGAAGCTACCATTTCAAAAGAAGATGGAAATCGTGACTATTATATCTCTCTGAATCTTTACAAACTGGACCCAATTTCGTTTGAAAATGATGGAAACCAAAAGATCTTTTATTACCTGATACATTAACCAAAACTGTCATAAGATTTGACCTAGATTTCATCCAAGTGGAAGGAGAACTCGCTCCATAAGGGTGGGCTTGAACAGGCAGTTGAGTCGGGGGGGCTCATTTAGTCAAACAGTTACAGTCTATGATGTCTAGGTGGCAGATCTGATGTCTTCACACTTCCTTTCAGCCACAGAACTCATGCTTCAAAGGAAAGTGGACACAAAGCTCAATGTTTAAAATGGATGATCCCAGACTTGCTCTTGGTTGTGGGGGGCTGGTGAGGAGGAAGGAAGGGGGAGTGTGTGGTTGGCCCCAAAGAGGGCTGAAGAACCAAAAAGTGGTCACATGCGCTGGATGGGTGAGGGTTGGGGGAACTAATTTGATAAACAGGTATTCCTCCACTGGGGTGGGGGCGGGGGGAGAGTGCTGATCGGTAGTTTAAAAGTCAGCCCTGAGACAGTACCTGAATAGAAAAGCCTTTGATATCATAATTATTTCTAATTTTTTTTAACTTGAGTGATAAAAATTCAGATGCTCCTCAAGTTTTTCTGAGGAAACTTGTTAATGAGCTTTAATGTTTTGAACACTTTAATCCTTTAGAAAACTCCTGAAAGCTGCTACTCTTTATCTTTCATGTTTGAAAATGACTGTTGTGTAACTGGGGGACCCCCAAACACTCCGAGGTGACACATGCTATCTCCCCGAGGTTTATGACTGCAAACAATTACCCAGGTCTGTTGGCTCTTTGGGGTGCTTTGGCATTTTTTTCCAAACAAACCACCTGAGGCCTTTTAGAACTGCAAGTCTGAAGCACCCGTTTCACACAATTGACAGATGGGAAAACTGGAGCCCACAATGACTCGAGAGACTACTAATCCCGCGCCTTTGGGAGGCTGAGGTGAGTGGATTGCCTGAGCCCGTGGGTTCGAGACCCACCTGGGCAGCGAGACCTCATCTCTGCAATAAATCAAAAAATCAGCCGGACGTGGTAGCGCATGCCTGTAATTCCAGTTACTTGGAAGGCTGAGGCGGAAGGATCGCCGGAGCCCAGCGGGTCGAGGCTGCGGTGGCCGGGAGCGGCCACTGCACTCCGGTCTGGGAGACCAAGTGAGACTCCAACTCAAACAAAAAGAATAAAAAATGACAAACTATGGGTAGATACATGTATCAACTTGGATGAATCTCAAGGGCTGACACTTCCTGGAAAAGTCAATCCTAAAAAGGACCTACTGTATGATTCCCTTTCTATAATGTTCTTGAAATGACAAAATTACAGAGATGGAGAGCAGATGAGTGGTTGTGGGGGTTTAAGAAGGAGATGAGCTGTGGCTGCAAACTAATAGCACAAAGGATCCTCGTGATGAAATTTTTCAGTTTCTTGACTGGGATGGTTGCTCCACACATCTGCACATGTGATAAAATACCACAGAATTAAATACACACCACCACACACACACACACACACACACACACACACACACACACACACACACACACATACACACACACATATGTGATAAAATAGCATAGAACTAAACACACACAGAGATGATGTAAAACTGGTGAAATCTGATTATGGTGGATGAATCGTCTCAATGTTAATTTCCTGGTTGTGATATTACAGTACAGTTAAACAAGATGCAGCCGTTGGGAGAGACTGGATGTAGGGCATATGGGATCTCTCTGCATTATTTATTATAACTACCTGTGAATCTATAATCATCTACAAAAGTTAGGATAGAAAAATACTAGAATCTGAGTCCAATAACTAGACTGCCATTCACTTTTGTGCCTCTCAGGTCTTGAATTTTTTTTTTTTTTTTTTTTTTGAGTTGGAGTCTCACTATGTTGCCCAGGCTGGAGTGCAGTGGCACACTCATGGCCACCCCAGTGTCGACCTGCTGGTCTCTGGCAATCCTTCCACCTCAACCTTCCAAGTGGCCGGAACTACAGGTGCACACTACCACACTCAGCTAATTTTTTGATTTATTGTAGACATAAGGTCTCACCAAGTTGCCTGGGCTGATCTCAAACCCGCAGACTCAGGCAATCTACTCTCCTCAGCCTCCCAAAGTGCTGGGATTACAAGCTTGAGCCACTGCACTCGGCCAAATATTTTTAATGAGAGGAAATAGACTTGGAAAAAGCCCTAAACTGTTGTAATACAAGAATACTTTATTTTAAGGGGGAGAATGGAATCACATTCCTTGGTTTCAGATTTTAAAATAAAATAAAATTCAATAGATAATCTTCCCTGTTGACAAAACTTCCATTTATAAGTTGAAGGTGGAATCATACAAAAAAAAAATCCACACATGAATAGTGGAAAAATCTTACAACTTTTTGGACTTGCAAAAAGAACCATTTTAAGTAAGCTATGCCACACCCACATGAGCAGAAGCAACATTGCTTCGATGTCTGTAAGGTTTCAACCATGCAAATCTTTTCAATTCCCCCGTATAACCTTTCCTGGTAGCAAGATGATATAATTTAAAAACACAGGCCTGACAATTACAACAATTAGCCCCAGTTTTAACTGTGTCATTTATCTGCTCAGCAACTATAAGCCAGTTAAACTCAATTTCCTGATCTGTAGGATGGGGACACAAAGACTGCCTTGCCTATACCTTCTTGTTGGGAAAAACAAATGAAAGAGACCCTTGTGACAGAGCATCTAGAAGGATGTTACTCGCATATTACAATATTTAATAAATGCAGGATGTTGGATTTAATCTGTCGGACTGACATTCCAGCACGACAGCTGAGCTGCTTTAAGTAGAGCTTCAACCCTCGTACACTAACCATCGGTGGTCTTGTCAAACAGCTCACATGGGTGACTTTGTCACAGAAACCCAGTGAAAAAAGCTGTCTAGTGTTTAAATCCATACAACCTGCTTCAAGTGTCCTCGATAATCCCTGATGCTTTTTTGCTTAGTGTAGAGTTTAAGATTACACGCCATCGCCATCCTTGATTTGACTTTCAAAGAACCCATTGACTTTCCCATTGCTCCCAAGCCTGCAGTGTGCATGGAATAAGACAGCATCCCAGCAAAGTAATTGAACCAAATTCAGTTTCATGCAACTAGAAAAGTTCTTTACTTTGTGAAAGCTTATAATGAGGTGGCATTTTTTTAATTTTGCAAATGCACTCATCCAACACATATATAAAGTTTTAAGTGCGTGCTGGGGCAGGCATGCCCTGGTCAGCAGGAAGGAGGTACTGCCATCCTGTTTAGCTCATGTCCTGTACGATTAAGCTGACTGTAAAAAGCAGGATGCAAAAGTGTGTATTTTTTTCTAGCCAGGCTCAATGGCTCAGCCTGTAATCCCGCGCTTTGGGAGGCTGAGGTGAGTGGATTGTCTGAGCCCGCGGGTTCGAGACCCGCCTGGACAACTTGGCGAGACCTCATCTCTACAATAAATCAAAAACTAGCTGGGCGTGGTAGCGCGCGCCTGTAGTTCCAGCTACCTGGAAGGCCGAGGCAGAAGGATCGCCGGAGCCCAGCAGGTCGAGACTGCAGTGGCCGGGAGTGGCCACTGCACTCCAGTCTGCGTGACAGAGTGATACTCCAACTCAAAAAAAAAAAAAAAAGAAAAGGTGTGTATGTTTTCATGTATCATTTTCCATCATTTTGAAATATTGCAAATCTCTCTTTTTTGTAACATTTTATATATCTCACAGGCAGCATTATAACATTTCTAGTCTATGGTATTCATTTGAAATATTAACTGCATATCAGGAAGTCAAAAAGCCAATTCGAGATACAAAAGTGTCATTTTACAAAGAAACACATCTAACCCTTAAAAAAAACTGCAATTTTTGAAACATGTTATTTTTTCCCCAAACAAAACAATAATAAGGCAGATGTGATAGATTGTGTTATTGTCTCTCTGTTGATGGAGAACTTTCAGTGCCTGCTCACTGCAGGAGGAGTGTCATTCCCATACCTACACTGTCCCTGTGACTTAGTTTGACCAGTGGGATATTACCACACATGACCCAATCAAAGTCTTGACCATCGTATGTGTTCATGGGTCGGCTCTGTTAACCTCCCTGCCATCCCCACAGGATCACGCCCAACATATTGAGAGAGAAATCTGGAGCAGAATTGCGGCAGTGATGCTTCCCAGCCATGCCCACACAGGAGCAGAGCCTGCAGGCAACCTACACAGGCGTGGGCGAGTCCAGTCAAGATCCCAGAGCAGCCCAGTGAAGCTCAACCTGGTCAGGTGAATTCCAGGCAACTCATGAACACCCCAGTAGATTACCAACACATAAGCGAGTCTGCAGTATTGACCAGGAAAATCAGCGTTACCTTTATTCTGATTTTACTGTTAAAATAATAAGTGTGTGTTGTTCATTTCAATATCTTCGTTGCTATTGTACTTGTTTCTCAAGTCTCATGGACTCGGTAATTTGGATCTGCACAAACAATAATAAGCCAGAAAAGAAAGCTCATTACAAAGTTGAGAGACAGATAAAATTGAATGTGTAGGCCGGGTGCAGTGGCTCAGCCCGTCATCCCAGCACTTTGAGAGGCCGAGGTGAGAGGATTGCCTGAGCCTGGGGGTTTGAGACTAGCCTGGGCAACTTGGTGAGACCTCATCTCTACAGTAGCTCACAAAAATTAGCCGTGCGTGGTGGCATGCATCTATAGTTCCAGCTACTTGGAAGGCTGAGGCGGAAGGATCGCCATAGCCCAGGAGATCGAGGCTGCGGTGGCCGTGAGTGTGCCACTGCACGCCAGCCTGAGTGACAGAGTGAGGATTGAATGTACAGCATGTGTCATCCCAGTCTTGTAGTTATAACTCTATCCTTCTCTCCACCCCCTGGGAATCATTTTAAACAGCTTTGTTGAAGTGTAATTCACCTACAATAAACTTCACATATTTAGAGTGTATGGTTTGGTAAGTCACATACACCCAGAAATCCTCACCACAATCAAGACAGTGACCACATCCATCACCCTCAAAAGATTCCTCCCATCCCTTTGTAATTCTACCCCTCTCAACTCTGTCCCCACCCCGAGCAGCCACTGGTGAGCCAGACCATGTTCAAAGTCAAGTGCGTGCAACATAGTTCAATAGACAACTATGAATCTTTTCTAATATTATCAATCTCTGGAGTTGTAGCATAGCTCTCCAGGGTCTATACCAGGGAGTCTTTACCTCTTCAGCAGAAAGACCCTTTTGGGTGCTTTCTCCTAACAAGGGAGGTACATTCCTGAAAAATCCAGGAAATACTGTTTATAAAACATTGCCACCATGCAACTTTATGGGTTGAAGCTTTCCAACGGGTGTCTTCTTTAAAAGCGTAAAAACAGTTTGTAATTATCTCATAGCGTAGTCAACTATGACCAGCAAGATCTTAATCATAAATTTATTTATTTATTGCCCATTACTCTCTTTTTCTTTTTTCTTTTAAAGGTGTAGGGTACAATTCAGGATTGGGTATACAAGTGGTCATTGTACAGGTAAAGTGTGGGCCTCCTTTGGTCCCCACTTTGCCTACTTTGAGATCAGGTACTCATATCGATGTTATGCACCCCTCCCACTCAGGCAGTTTCTGGCTACTGCCCATCTCTTTCTTATAGTATTATGGTCAATGTTCAGAGTCCGCTGATGAGTGAGATCATAAATTTAATACCTTGCACTTCAGATCCAATGCCTTGTCTTTTATTAAACACAGCCTACTTTACTGTCAAAACTATGTGCATAAATTCCAGCTTCACTACTTATAACGTGTGGCTTTCAACAATTTATTCAACCTTTCTGAGCTTCTCTATCCATAAAGTAGGGATAAAAACATCTCCCTCACAGTGTTGGAGAGAGTAAATAAAATAATGTAGGTGAAAATATCAAGAGCAGCATTGGGGTCATGGTTGCTTATTAAATGTCAGTTCTCTTCCCTTTTCCTTCTTTCAAAGTAAAAGCAGAGCACAGCTGAAGGAACAGCGTGAAGTCTGAAATTAAAAAGAAGAAAGCTCATTTCCAGTAGGGATATATCCAGAGGAACTCAAGTCATTCTACCAAAATGATATCTCTATACACATTTGTTGCAGCACTATTTACAGTAGCACAAACATGGAATCAACCATGCTGCCCATTGAAACTGGACTGGATTTTTAAAAACTGTGGTACATATATATGATGGAATATTATGCAGCCATAAAGAAGGACAAACATATGGACTTCACAGCAACGTACAAGGATTTAGAGTCTATCATACTCAGTGATCTACTGCAGAAACAAAGAACTGAGTACCAAATGTTCTCACACTTAAGCAGACCTTGAACATTTGCCATACTCTGAGAGGGATTGGCAGTAGTGGGATACTGCCAGGAGAGGGGGACAGGGGAACACACCATCAATAAGTGTACCTGATCTCAAACCAGGCAAAGTGGGGACCAAAGGGAGGCCCAAACTTTACCTGTACAATGACCACTGATATATCTAATCCTGAATTGTGCCCCACACTTTTAAAAAAAAATAGCAAAAATTTTAAAAAGTTAAAATAAAAAAAAAGAGGAGATTAAGAGCCCACTCTTCGCCTGGACCAGCTTTGGGACAAAACAACCTCTCAGGGGCTCTCTGCCTCCTCCTTGTTGCTAATATGGGGACAATAAACATATCTAGGAGTAATAATAAATAAATAAAAGTAACAAAAATAAATGAATATAAATATATAAGCATATTTTATATAATATAAACAATAAAGACAATAAACCTATCACAGGCCAACAGAGACCCAAGTCATTTCCATTTCAAGGTTTCTAGCAGACCAAAATTAAAGAGCAATCAAACAGAATTAGATACGTTGCTGAATATTTATTTGAATATGTACAGTTGACCCTTGAACAACATGGAGGTTGGGGCATTGCTCCCTACACAATCGGAAATCTGCATATCCCTTTGACTGCCACAAAACTGAACTGCTAATCGTTAACTGACAATGATAGCCTGGTGTCGACTGGAAGCCTTTCTGGTGGATAACCGTCAGTTAACATATATTTCGTATGTTATATGTATTATGTATACTGTATTATTATGAGAAAAGTATGCTAGAGAAAAGAAAATGTGATGAAGAAAATCATAAAGAAGGAAAAATATGTTTGCTATTTATTAGGAGGAAGCAGACTCCAGGAGTTCAAAGCTGAAGGGTCAACTGTATATTAGCAATTAAATGTGTGGCATAGTTTTTCCCAATTTCATCAACCTAATTCAGAAGGTAATATAAAAAGCAAATTATTTTTAAAAATCTAACCTTTGGAAATTAGTGCTTAGCCATCTGAGGCTAGTCAAAAGCCCTGCCTAATTCTCATGACTGTGAAAATATTTTTATGAAGTGAACATTGCATAGGGGCAACTAGGGACTCTTAAGAGGGTGAAAGTAGATATTAAAGAATAACATCATTGCTGGGCTCGGTAGCTCAGTCTGTAATCCCGTACTTTGGGAGGCTGAGGTGAGTGGATTGCCTGAGCCTGTGGGTTTGAGACCCACCTGGGCAACTGGGCGAGACCTCATCTCTACAATAAATTAAAAATTAGCCAGGCATGGTAGTGCACGCCTGTAGTTCCAGCTACTTGGAAGGCTGAAGCGAAAGGATCGCTGGAGCTCAGCAGGTCGAGGCTGCGGTGGCCGGGAGCGGCCACTGCACTCCAGTCTGGGTGACAGAGTGAGATTCCAACTAAAAAATAATAATAATAACATCATTGCATGAGTTCTAAATTTTTGACTGGCTTTATTATATGGATGAACCCATATAAATTATTTTTTTATAAAAATGTATTGAAATTTAAAATTATTGCCATAGAATAATGCATTTATGTTACCAGAAAATAACATAATCTAAGCTCAGTAATATTTGTATTATATTTTCACACAGTTAAGTCATGTATTTAGCCATAACTCTCTCTTATATCAAGTCGCTGGTATTATTCTGAAGACTATGTCATTTTTTTCTCTGTGTATGTAGTGTTATCATTTTTAACTTTTTCATTAAATTGCCCATAATTTTCCTCGATGGTTCATTTTATAGCTAATATATTTGAAATTGTTGATGTCTTCAATTAACTCTTCACTATAGACCATAAAGTTTTAATTGAAAATACTTAACGTAGTTGCTGAAAATTTGCATATAGCAAATTTTACCAAATAGAGGATATTCTCACTTCTACTTTCCCCCCAAAATTTGACCATGTTGAGACTATCCTGAAGTCTATTTTTTATATCGAAACGTTCAAAATATTTTGGTCCAAATATTGTCTCTCCTTTTGACCCATTCAGAGTAAATACTTTCAAAAAATGTTTATAATACAAAAATTTATCATAAAAGGCATCTGTATGATCCCTTTAAATATTGCACCAAATTTAGTTGTTGCAAATCAGCACTGAACATAAATTTATCCAATTAAAAATAGAAATCCATCAAAATATTTCCCAAGTGGAAATATGTTTCAAATAAAAATTAAAGAATTTTAAAAATTAAATTTAGTACATAGTTTAAGCCCACACTGTTTAATTTTTCCTTGCTTACTTAGTGATACATCTCAATGCCTTCCTATCTGCAAGTTTTGTTTAAAATAATTGCTATTGGCCGTGTGCAGTGGCTGTCATGCCTATAATCCTAGCACTTTGGGAGGCCGAGGTGAGAGGATTGCCTTAGCCCACGGGTTCGAGACCAGCCTGGGCAACTTGGCAAGACCTCATCTCTACAATAAATCAAAAAATTAGTCAGGCATGGTGGTGCATGCCTGTAGTTCCAGCTACTTGGAAGGCTGAGGTGGAAGGATCATCTGAGCCCAGCAGGTTGAGGCTGCAGTGGCTGTGAGCATGCTACTGCACTCCAGACTGGGTGACGGATTGAGACAACAACTCAAAATAATAATAGTAATAATAATAACAATAATTGCTATTCACTGAAATGTTTAAAAACTGAAGTTTTTCTATTCTGTTTATTAATACCTTGATTGAATATTTTCAAGTGACTTCAAACAGAATAAAAAAATACATAAAAGGCTCTTTTAGGAAAATCTAATAATTTTGTTGAATGCTTATGCTGTTTACAATTACTAATTCAAAAACTCAGATATTTCAAAATTTTGACTAATGACAGGCAGTAAAAAGAGAAATCATGTACCACTGTGTCAAATATTTTTCTGTATTTAACACCATAAACCATGTAGTTTAATTACTGCAACTACTTCTCCACATAAATATATCAGTAATTGTGATCACTGAGGGTTCTGCAGTGATTGATAGAATATCACTATTGTTTTGGACACAAAAATGAATTAGATGTAATCTATAACAGTTCATACATTTTTAAATGTTGTCAACATTTTCAACAGTAAACTGTGCTCTACCAAACCTTGCATTTGTCTTGTCACCACAAAATTAATAACTTTATGCTTAATGAACTTTTAAACTGAATTTACAATAACATTTACAGTAACATATACTTCATCTACAGAATGAAAAGTTCATTCTGTAGATGAAGTATATGTTACTGTAAATGCAAAAATCAAGCATTATCACAATTAACAAAGCATGATGGCATTAATATTTGCAAAGTGATTCTGCTAATAACAGCACATTAACCAATTTTGTTTCATTTTCTCTACACACATAAAAAACTTTAATCAAAAATGAACATTTTCAACAATAAAATAGAACTACCAATTCCCTCAAAACAACAGCAAGAATGAATTGCAAAGTAATTATCTAAGTGAAGGAAGCCAGGCAAAAAAATGCTAATACAGTGGTCCCCCCTTATCTGCAGGGGATGTGTCCCAAGACCCCCAAGGAATGTCTGAAACCAAGGACAATACCCAACCCATTTGCTGCCAATCAGAACATGTTTCCGTTAGGGTCTTCCAACAACAAGTTTAATGCCTTTTCCATCTCAACTAAGCACTTATTATCCACTGTAGCCGTAACTGATGTAATTTGAGGTGTGATAGCAAAACTAGCAGAAATTTCTTTTTCTTTCTTTACAATTTCACAGATAGAAGTTTCATTCTTACGGTAGATCTTAGCAACTTTGGCATACTTTTTTTTTCCTTGTCATGCAGAGAACTTTCACCTTTTCACTTAAAGGAAGCAATTTACAACTTCTCTTTGGCCTATCCTAATCACCAGCATCGCTACTCTCAAGTTTTGGGTACATTAATAATTAAAATAAGAATGACGAACACAACTCTGCGATGCTGCCACTGTCAATCTGATCACCAAGAGGACAGCCACGTGGTCACTGAGCAGGTAGCTTATGGGTACCCAGGACAAAGAGAGGACTCACGGCCTGGGGCAGTAGAAGATTTCATCATGCTATCAGAAGGACTCACAGTTACAAACTTATGAATTGTTTATTTCCAGAACTTTCCATTGAATATTTGTGGCCCTCCGCTGACAGTAGGTAACTGAAATTATGGAAACTGCAAATAATGGGGGACTACTGTACTGTATGACTACATTATAAACAAAACAAAACTTTAGGGCTAGAAAACTGATTAGCGGTTACTAGGTCCTAGAAGTGGGGGTAGGGTACTGAGCTCTGGGGGTGAAGATACTGTTCTAAATTTTGATTGTGGTGGTGGTGACATAGCTGCATACAAAATTCATTCAACTGTACACTTGCAAGGAATGATTTTTTAGTGTATGTAAATTACATCTTTACAAGCCTTATCCAGAGGAAAAAAATGAATGAATGAGATCTGATAAGAAGACAAATCCTTTGGTCTAAATGAAAAGTAATGCTTCACAGAACATGTCCAAGATGCCTTCTGAAAAAGAGTCATTGTTTTTAGGTACAGTCTTCTTGAATCAGCTACTACATTTTTAAAAATATGCTGATGTTTATCAGCATATTTATGTATTCTGATTTAAATATGGTCAGTGATACTGCATCAGTGTGGGCACGCATGACAGATATAAATGTCAACATTTTCTCTTAGGTATTCATCAGCAACTTTCTTAAGAAATGGAAATTTAATACTTCATTAAGCAGGTTTTTCATTTGTGAGGTCATTGATGCCAGAGGGATTTACTGTAAAAATTGTCAAATATCCAAAATATGGATATATTCTAAATATAGTCCACATATACAAAAGTTGTCATTTCCCACGTATCCTACTGACTCCACACTCTTGTGGCCTCGTGGCTCCATGCATCTCATAGACTATGCCATTAGGGTACAAGACACATCTGTTCTAGAAGGGGATAGAGATAAGGATAGAGATAGTGATAGAGATAGACTTAGATAGAAATCTTGTTTCTGAAAAGGATTAGAATATAAATATGGGCTATTGCTGGCATCTTTCAGATTTATGCATACATTACAGTAAAGAACTGTATTCACAACACAGGTATCTGAGACACTATTAGACCAGGCTATATAATCAAAACTATAAAAACTAACTAGAGGCCGGATGCGGTGGCTCGTCCTCTAATCCCAGCCCTGTGGGAGGCCGAGGCGAGAGGGTTCCCATCTTGGGTCCCTTTTAATGGAACAATTAATAAAAATACTTCATTAAAATATGAAAAATCTGGCACAAAATTTCAACCAAATGTGACAACCATATACATAATCAGCACAAATATGAATGTGTAGTTTCCCCATCAAAACTCAGTAATGCACACACACAAAAATGGAAAATAAATTTCAATATTATAGACATATATAGCATACTATATGTATTTATGTTTATATGTATTGTATTTATGTTTAAAATACATATTTTGTATGTATTATATATGCATGTATATATGTATATAATGAATGTATACATATATGTAAAATCAGTGTAAAAATCCTATAAATGAGAAAAAAATTCAGCAACATAGTCAAGTAACTGTTATTGAAATAATACAAAGATAGTTCAATATTATAAATCTGTTGAATTCATTATGTTCATTGATTCAGTAAGAAACAAAGAATTGCTTTGATAAATTATGAAAAGGCAACTGGTAAAATTGCTTAACAAAATAAGACTGCATAACAGAGTCTTTTAATAAAGCAGAAATGTATAATAAAATACCTGCTTCTCAAACTAAAAGCCAAGAAATATTAGAAAAACAAAAAAAAATGATTATTAAAGTTAGGAACAAAAAGCATGTTTTTATGGTCACCATTTTTTTTTTTTTTTGAGTTGGAGTCTCACTCAGTTGCCCAGACTGGAGTGCAGCGGCCGCTCCCGGCCACCGCAGCCTCGACCTGCTGGGCTCTGGCGATCCTTCCGCCTCAGCCTTCCGAGTAGCCGGAACTACAGGCGCGCGCTACCACGCCTGGCTGATTTTTTGATTTATTGTAGAGATGAGGTCTTGCTGCCCAGGTGGGTCTCGAACCCGCGGGCTCAGTCAATCCACTCACCTCAGCCTCCCAAAGGCGCGGGATTACAGGCTGAGCCACCGAGCCCGGCTATGGTCACCATTTTTAAATATTGGTCTTAAAATATCAAAGAAGTTAGATAATAGGAAAAAATAAAAGAGAAAAAAAGTAAGAATTGTAAAAACTGGGAACAAGAAAGCAAAATGTTTATTGTTTGAGATTAATATTATTTCCTACCTGAGAACCCCAATAACTCAACTGCAAAGTTATTACAAAGAATAGTAGAATGTCAGTGAGTTGTCTAAAAATGTAATAATGTGTAGGAATTAATAGCCTTCGGTTAAACAAATAGGATCAGATAAGAAAAAAAGAAAATATTCTCTCTTGCATAACAATTATAACAATTACAAAGATAAACAAACACAAAACATGCAGAGATTTTAATAAGAATACCCTCAAAAGATGTAAACAATGGAAAAACCTAACAAGTTTTTGGATATGGATTTCAACATCATAAAAGTATCATATTTCCTATAGGACAATTCATTAAAAATGCCATCAGGATATTTTTCAACTAGATAATCTGATCCTTAAGTTCATTCAGACCTCCAAATAAGTATGACTAGCCAGGAAAAAATATACCAAAAAATAGTGGAATAATAATCTTAAGACACACCATAAAGCTCCTAAAATTAAAATTGTGGTACCAACATCTAAAGAAAAAAAAAGGATGAATATAATTGAAAAGAAAGTTTAGAAACAGAATTACCTAGAGGAATATAAAATATGGTAAACTGGGCATTTCAAGTCAGCATGGAGAAGATGAATTGTTGAATAATATTATTAGGAGTGTTGGACAGAAATCCGGAAAAATTAATTTTGATCCTTACATCACACTCAATAGATCAAGTTATAGAACTCATTAATGGAGGAGAAAAATTGAATATATGAAGTGAAAACAAATGTTTTGTTTTGTAATGTATTTTTATTTTATTTGAGATTCGAGGGTATGATTTCATATTTGTTATAGGGACATATTTCATAGTGGTGGGGATGGGGTCTCAGGTAGACCCTTCCCCAGATAGTAAACATTGTGCCCAATAGGTAACTTCTGAACCCTAATTTCCCTTTCTACCTTCCCCTTTTTTAGAGTCTGCTGTGTCTATTATTTCCATCTTTGTGGCCATTTAGCTCCTACATATAAATGAGGACTTTCAGTGTGCAACTGAAGTGTGCAACTTCAGCTGCACATTCATATTTGTGCTGATTATGTGTATGGTTGTCACATTTGGTTGAACATTTGTGCCAGATTTTTCATATTTTAATGAAGTATTTTTATTAATTATTCCATTAAAAGGGAGCCAAGATGGGAATCCTCTCGCCTCAGCCTCCCAAAGTGCTGAGATTATAGGCTGAGCCACCACATCCGGCCTCTAGTTAGTTTTTATCGCTTTGGTTATATAGCCTGATCTAATAGTGTCTCAGATACCTGTGTAGTGAATATAGTTCTTTACTGTAATGTATGCATAAATCTGAAAGATGTTTTTCTGTTTCTGAGTGAGTTCACTTGGAATGATTTTCTCCAGCTCCATCCATGTTGCTGCAAAAGACATTTCATTCTTCTATGGCTGTGTAATATTCCATGTTGTGCATATACCACATTTCATTTTCCAGTCAAATGGTGGTGAGCACTTAGGTTGGTTCCATGATTTTGCTATTGTGAACAGTGCTGCAATGAACATACGAGCACAGTATCTTTGAAATGTAATGACTTATTTTTCTCTGGGTAGGCCTCCAGTGGTGGAATTGCAAGTTCAAATGATAGTTCTATTTTTGGTTCTTTAAGAAATCTCTATAATGTGTTATATACAGGTTGGACTGGTTTACAATCCCGCCAACAGTGGACATGTGTGCCCTTTTCTCCTCAACTGTGCCAACATCTGCTGTTCTTTGACTTTTTAATTATAGCCATTCTGGCTGATGGAAGATGATATTGCACTGCAGTTTTAACACATAGCATACAGTTTAAAAATAATTTCAGAATAGAAAATGCCTCTCTAAGCCTAAAGTCTAGAAAGCCTAATAGATAAATTCATGAATTTATCCATATAAAAATCAAACCAAACCAAAATTGGTAAAACATATATGAGTCACATTACCAAGAAAGTGTTCATATTTTTTTAACTATGTAAAGAGCTCAAAAACATCATAAAAGGGAATAACACCCATGTAATTAATAAAGGACAATGAATATGAAAAAATAATGCTCAAAAGTGAAATTTAAATAGCTCTTAAATATATTAAACAGTGAACTTAATTTATAGTTAAAAATGTACATTACAAATCATAAGAAGCTATTTTTCATCAATTAGTTTTAAAGCAATTCAAGTGCTAGAATAACTAAGCATATACTGAAATGCTATGCAAATGTCAGCCATTATGAAAATCTTTCAGATAATGTCTTGTCTTTTGGCTTGTTAGAGCCAACAAAACAATTCACACTATGGGTACTGTATAATGGGTATTTCTTAATTACATATCCTAAAACCTGAAACTACACATCTGATGGGACAGACTGGAAGGCTCCTTTTCAGATGAGTAAGCTGTAGGCTAACCAAAGTTAGTACAATACAAAAGCTCTTTTCCATGGTCCCAGTTCCAATACCCATATTTTTCCCATAATTTATGGAATCACAGCAGAGACATTTATCTAGGTATTAGGGTTAAAAGTATATCCAATTTTATCTCCTACATTATTCTCTCCATTAAAGGAATAGTCAGAACACCGCATGTAAGGACAGACTACCTCTTGTCAAACTGGGTATTGGATATCTTGATAACATATGAACTTCTTATGTGGATCCTTCTTTTCAGAAAATCAAATAAAACATGGTAAGACTGATAAGTGCTCCGGTCTCAGTTCCCTCTAGTTCAATAACTGGAATAAGAAACTCATTTGGACTGACAAATACGATAAAGATGTCTGTCCAAACGAATTAGAACAAAAAACAGTCTTAAAAAAAAGAACTTTAGATTAGATTTGAGAGTTGAAAAGCTAGGTATTCTTATTCCTTCCTGTAAATTCACTGTGGAGAAAAGGTAAATGATTTTTGTTAGAAGATATCAAAACTGCACCTGACATGAGAATATATATCTTCCAATAAAAGCCAACTCAAAAGAGGTAGAAGAATTTCCTCTGTAAGATGCTCACAAAGTAAAAATCCAAAATCACATCACTATAATAGCTATGAGAATCAGGATGTTTTCACGGAGAGATTAGCTTCACAATAAAAAAAATCGCAAGGAAATACTAAAGTCAGCAAATTTTAAGCACCCAAATCTCAAAGAAAATGGATTTCCTTATTTTAAAAAAGTGGACAGTAGATTTTCTTTAATGAGAAAAACTGCTTTGCCCAGTGAATGTGTCTAGTCATTGCAGATATGGTCTTAAATATCAATTTTGAAACATCATTTAAACAACAAGCACTTAAAACACAATATATAAAAAGAAGAAAAAACAGCATATCAACTAGAAATGGCTAAAATCCTTAAAGAAGAAATCCCTTCTTTGCAAGAGTTAGAAACGAGAAGTGATACAACAGCATGCCCTAGTCTGTCTACACTTAATTACACAAGCACATTGTAGAGGTACTATGGTATCGTAGTACCTGTATAATGTGTACATTTGTCATCTGTGACTCAAAAAGTGGGGCCTGCCTTCCTCCTTGCTGCGCTGTTGGGTTGAAGGGACAGACGCAGCACAGCACAGGCCACAGCCTGCATGTGGACGGGCCCAAGAAAGTCATCACCATTATCCCTAGACCTCATTAAAAGAAATCGGTGCTGGAACCATGTGTCAATAAGGCATTGAATGTCAGCGTGGAATTATGTTTCAAAACCAAATGTAATCATGCAGGAGTGAATACAAGGAACAGCAGTTACCACGGAAGGTAACTACAAATGACAAATATACAGCCCTGGCCTTCAATGACTTGAAATCCCTTTACTTGAATAAATATTTATTGAGACTTTGCTCCAAGTATAAGTCTAAGCAATAGTCATGCAGAATGGGTAGTGACATAGTCAAGGCTTCACAAACTTCAGAGTTGAGTGTTAAAATATGAAAGTATACAATCACAGCACATGCAAGGGCCGATTAGAAGGATGGGGAAAGTCATGTGGAAGTAGAGGGGAAATGTCACCTAACGTCACTTGGAGAGTCACAGAAAGAATTTGATGGAATGTAGCCTTTGGGGTGGATCTGGAAGAGCGAAACACACCTGCTCTTCAAATGAAATGCGGAGTCCCAGAGGCATGAAAAAGTGAGAATTTAGGATGGGTATACCTGCAGCTTGGGAGGCAGTTGAAAGAAAAGATTCCGCAGAATCATCTTGGGGTCAGATGATTCTAAGGACTTGGGACATTATCCAAAAGGTAGCAGGGAGCCAACGGATGGCTGTAAGCAGGAGAGTTATATGATTAAATGGGCATGTTGTTTTTCATGGAAATCCCACAGGGGACAGCGGAAACTGAAAAAGTGGGAGCAGAAGAAGGCACTGAGAGTCACGGGGGCCCAGTGAGACTAAGGTTGCAACTGTGGAGATAAGCAAAGGAGGCTTGGAATGAAAACAGAAGCAATGAAGAGGGAAATGAGGGGCCACCTTAGGGCACTTCTGCAGGAAAATATCAAAAATGTGATAACGAATTAGATGTGTGGGCAGTCAAGGCCGACTCAGACTTCTAGCTCGCAGAACAGGGTGGGCAGTGATGTCAATAACGGTGCCAGGAAACATCAGAAGACAAATAGGTTTCCTAGGCTGGAAAAGATTATTAGTGCATTTGGGGACATGTGGATTTCGAAGGGTTTAGGAGAGATAGACAGTTGTATGAACAACTCTAAGGAAAGCAAAGTATCTCTTCCAGGGAACGTACAAGCCAAGAACTATATTTGATTGTTTAAATTATTGAGAAAGTGTTTCAGTTGTTCCAGTTGCTGAACAGAAACTATGCCGTAGGTAAAGTGAAGTCTCATCTTTTTTGTTTGTAAACGCCGCTAACCCTGAACGGATTTGAAAACTTAGCATTTAGACGATATCAGCAAATATACATTGCCAGGGCGAACCCTACTGTCTTTGCAGGAGTTGCAATTCTGTACCTTTCGTCGTTGGCCTTTCTCCAACCAGCATCACTGGTACCGAATGCTAGCAAACCCTCAATTCTTTTTCTTCACCACAGGCATAATTCTATAGTAGAACACAGGGGTGAGCAGTCCTGAGGAGAAGAGAAGTCAGCCGAGCAGGGAGAAATCAATTTATCCCTTCCCTGGGAGAAAGTGAACTCCCTGAGAAAATGAATACATCCCTCCCACTGCATGCTGTGGGTGTGGGTCCTTGTCCAAGAAGGTGGAAAAACACTGTTAGGAGAAGTGGTAAGGACAAACATCCTTAGTTTCAAAGCTGGTGTTTCTTCTGCATTATGCTTCAGAGTAGGTGGAGAGTTTTGAGAACCAGGCGTAGATGGTACTTTTTTTTTTACCAAGACAGGGATCTATCACCTCTGATGGTTTATTATGTCTCTCTCTCTCTGTCTCTCTCTCTCTCTCTCTCTCTCTCTCTCTCTCTCTCTCTCTCTCTCTCTCTCTCACACACACACACACACACACAGAGGCTTTAAAGATCGTCCATGTCTGACCTAGCCTACTTTTCATTTTCTTCTAGTCTTGACTTCTCCTCCTCAATCTCCTCTAAAATACCTGTTAGTCTACCTAAAGGCTCTTTTTAGCCTGAACAACAGGTGCTGTACAAATTAACAAACTAGACAGAATATTGGTTTGGCCCCAATCATACATGACTCAACGATTCCCACCTGAAAGTCGTTTATCATATGAAGCCCTCCCAGATCTTTCCCTGACAGAAATCATCCCTCCCTTGTCCAGACATACACAGCCCTCTATCTACACCTTCTGAATTATTCTTATCCTTTTGCAACCTATTATGGTCATGTGTGCATACATTTTATTGCCCCACTTGAGGACAAGATGACCCTGATTTACCCCAAAAAGATCCTAGCATAATGGCTTTGTATGTAGACAGGGTTTATTTTATTTTATTTTATTTTATTTTTGAGTTGGAGTCTCACTCTGTCGCCCAGACTGGAGTGCAGTGGCTACTCCTAGCCACTGCAGCCTTGACCTGCTGGTCTCCGGCTATCCTTTCGCCTCAGTCTTCCAAGTAGCTGGAATTACAGGCATGCGCTACCACGCCCGGCTGATTTTTTGATTTATTGTAGAGATGAGGTCTCGCTGCCCAGGCGGGTCTCGAACCCGCGGGCTCAGGTAATCCACTCACCTCAGCCTCCCAAAGGTGCGGGATTACAGGCTGAGCCACCGAGCCTGGCTTAGACAGGGTTTATTAAACGTTGTTGGAGAAATGAATGAGTGAATGAATGAAGTGCGCATTCCCTCAGATACGGCACCCCTCCCAGAAGTATGTAGTAGAGTTCAGGATATCTCAGAAACTCATAATTCAGCGACCTCAATATGCTTCTGTAAGCGCTTTTTGTACTCTGCCCATCTCATTGGCTATAAAATGTCTCAGGCCATGGCCTTTGGTCTGAAGGTAGGACCAAATGTTAGAAGTGTTATATGATTAAAGGGGCATGCTGTTTTTAATGGAAATACAATGAACTCATGAGAGAACCTCCCCCTTCCCTCCCAAAATAAGAGCCATCTTTTGGAGGGTGGGCCCCTTGTAGTACAGGCTTTGCCCACTAGGTTAGTGTTATAGGTACCTATTGGCATCAGTGTACCAGCTAGCGCTGTTGTGAGAGGCTACGTTCAGCTTCAGTGCATTTTTTTTGAAGATCCTTTCAACGTGTTTGCCCATTTCATGATGGGTGATTTACAAGCGCAACTGCCCATGCCAAGCTGAGTGTTCAGCAGTTTTTGACCCCAAACAGCATGGCTCTCCCAGGCACCACCCTCCCTATTCACCTGATCCTGGCCAAAAGACTTTTTGTTTTGTTTTGTTTTCCTGGATGAAAAGAGTCCTCCAAAGGAAAAGTTTCTCCGATGTGGAAGAGGTGAAACAAAAAACGGCAGAAGCACTAAAAGGCATCAAAACTGTTTTGAGCAGTGGAAAAAGCATCCCAATAGGTGTATAACATCCAAGAGAGGATATTTTGAAGGTGGCTGACAAGAATTTTTTATAAATAAATTCTGGTTGAGGGGGTCCTCCACATAATCAGCATAATTTCTACTCTTAAGGTAAAAGTACCTGATGTTACTTTTTTTTTTTTTTTTGAGTTGGAGTTTCACTCTGTCGCCCAGATTGGAGTGCAGTGGCTGCTTCCGGCCACCCTAGCCTCGACCTGCGGGGCTCCGGCAATCCTTCCGCCTCAGCCTTCCAAGTAGCCGGAATTACAGGCATGCGCTCCCACGCCCGGCTGATTTTTTGATTTATTGTAGAGATGAGGTTTCCCTGCCCAGGCGGGTCTCGAACCCGCGGGCTCAGGCAATCCACTCACCTCAGCCTCCCAAAGGCGCGGGATTACAGGCTGAGCCACTGAGCCCGGCTCTGATGTTACTTTTTTAAAAGACTACAACTTTTCCTATTTGTATATCTCACTTATTAAAAGAAAATCATTTCTGCTAAAGACATAAAAGCCCAATTTTTATAAATCAAGAACTTTGTCCATCGTAGGGAAGTTATGAGAACCTCCATGACAAGTTCTTTGGAGGGCACAGAATTCATCTACAAAATCAAGAGAATGACAATGGGTACATTATCCTTCTCCCGGTGGTTCTGACATTAAGAGATCTGTGCATCCCAATGAACGCATAAAGATGAAAAGGCAAGCCATTACGATCTTTCTCTGTAAAGGAAGTATTTCAATTTTTTTTTTCTCTGATCCATTTGGAGTTAACCTTTGTGCATGGGGATAAGGTATTTCAATTTTAACAAATTTCCTTTGGCTATATAAGAGTGTGTAGAATATATGCAAATATTAACGAGCATCTAAACCACCATTATTTTGAATACATTGGTTGAAGTATCCTTGATGGAGTCCACTGGGCTAGAGACTTCCTTTAAAGCTTAAATCTTGTCTTAGTAACCCCAAAGGGGAAGAAATATTCTGACCAAATTTTGATATGGCTGCAAAATGTAGGCTAATGCACCATTATGCTTGAAAATGGATAGTTCTCTCCGAAAGCTTTATTATCTTAACCAAAAAAAAAAAAATGTGTTTTTCTCAAATGGCACCTTGCAACAAATATTTGTGCCAAAAAAGGCCTATTTTTTCAAATATGTACTAAAGTGATCTCTTATTATACTTTCCTTCTATTCAGGTTAATATTTATTATTAAAGCAAAAGTCTACACAGAAAAATGTTTAATACATTAAATATGCATAAAAGAAAAGAACTAAGTAGGAGTGACCTCTTTGTAGGACATGATGTTAGCAGCAAGTGAGTGTGTGTGTGTGTGTGTGTGTGTGTGTGTGCGTGTGTGGGTGTGTGTGTGTGGGTGTGTGTCTTAGTATGGTTCACGTGAGAAGTGTTGCTACAAGTAATAATGCGAATAAATTAATTAGAGCTATTCCCTCCCCAAATGGAGTCTACATTCAACATTTGAAAGGTTCTTAGTTTTTCTTAGACTCTTTACACTTCAATTAAGCACAAACCAGAAAAACATATTTCAAGGGTAAATATATTTTAGTGGTAGTTTTATATGAAAATATTTATATCTTTCAATAATATTTATAAACTAGGTTGCATATCAGAAAAAATAGCTTCAATTAATGGTCCAAAATTGTCTTTCAATTCGAACAGAACTCAATTCCTAGATTGTAAAAGGAAAAATATTCTATTACGTAAAGCAATAAAGTGTCACTAGGTATTAAGATACATAATTAACTTCTATTACATTGGGCTGTGATAATATCTTAACTGATAAGTTAGTAAGATTATGTTATAAGCTTTAATGTTGTCATATATTTATTTTTCATGGGAGGATTTGTAGATGATGTCTTCAGTTGTTTTTATTATTTTCCAGCATCATAATAAATCAATAAGGCTAATAATAATAATTCTGAAAATAGGAAAGTTAGCAAAGTGGCTTGCTTACCAGGATTACTGTTTTATCTCTTACTGGTTTTTTCATCAGAATTTTCAAAAATAAAATAAAATAACAAGCTAGCATGACTATGAAATGTACTTCACAAATAAGGCATAAGGTATACCAATATTACATTATTGGGATATATACCAATAATAACATTATACACTTTTCAGTATAGTTTGTATGTGAGTGCGTGGCAATTTTGTGAATTTAAAGCTTGCAGACAGTTCTATCTTGCAAAAAAAAAAATGACAACTACAAAAGTCAAGAGAAAGAAGGATGGTCATAAAAAAAGAGTTTCAGGGATGGTAATTATAAAATTGTATCAACAAGAAAAGATGGCATAAGATAAAGTAAATATTTATCTGGGGAAATTGCATACTTATGATTATAACATACCCAATTTTTGGCTAAGATTTTACTTATGATATTTTCTTTTAAGTTTCAGATTATTCAAGCCATTCTGCAATTTAAAAAAGAAAGAAAATGAGAAAATCAAACCCTCTCTTATTGAATGGGGTTTCTCAGGAGAAGAGGTAGTCATTAAATGCTGTAAACCAAGTCTTGCCAAAGTCAACCTTGATTTACTTATCACCTTAAAATTTGCTTCACTGATTGTCAGATTTCATGCAAACTGGCTCCCTCCAGGAATCCCTCTGACCCCCTGGAACACAAGCCAAGCATGGCCTCCAAAAGAGTTTTAGGTTTTTTATTATTTTAAATGCTGGTACATGGTGATAGTGTTCTCAAATTAGGATTTAAAATTTTATAACCTTTCATTTTGTTTTTATTTTATTTTTTGAAAGCAGGATTTATTGAGAGAACAGAAGCACTCTTGCAGCAGGAGAGGACCCAAGAGGGTTGCCCAACCTTCCATTTTATTACGATGAATGTGTAGCCACAGTGGATGAAGAGCTATTCCCAAGTACAGCCATCGCTCCCTACAAGCTCTCCTGCTTATCCCATTACAGTGAGAGTCAGGAAGAGGCCAAGATGTCCTCATATTGATGATCTAAAGACCCTCTCATTCACTGCGGATACCCAAATTATTCACTGTCGTAACTTCCGTGGCTGTGTTGGGATAATTCACTACACATTGCACTTCCTTCAACTTTAAATGACAATGAGATCAGCAATTAGCACTTGCAAATCACCTCATTATCAATAGATGCATTCAAGACCAATGTCCAGGGCCTTTTAGTTTTAGATATTCAACTTCAAACATCCACATGAAAATGATCAACTCCTCGGGTAATAGACAGTAGTACCCATCATCAGGCGTTGTTAAAGACAGGGTGGCAATTTTGTGCCGTTCTTGGCTGGTTATGATAGTGGCAATCCCAGGGACTTCAAGTTTTCTTACGATATTTTTATTATTAATCTAAAGAAGACAGATATCTAATAGCGTTGCTCTTCATTCATACCAGCTGACACATGCAGACTATACAGGGGAAAGTAGTGGCTAAACCTAAAAATAATAAGGAAAAAAGAAGAAAAAACCTGGAAGAAGCGACCAAATGCTCACACCCACTGCCATGACTAGGCTGGATGTCAAAAATAAAAACGGAACAAAAACAAGAACTTCGTTTCTGTCTCATGTAAACTTTCCCAACTCTTCCCGAAGCATAAAAGTTCAAGGTTTGCTTCCCATCCTTAAAAAAAAAAAAAGAGTGTGTATTTAGACTCTTGGAGTGGAGTTGGAATTAGCTATGTTCGCTCCTATCAGCCCCAAGAAATATATAGTGATGGCAAAAACAAGGATGCTTGAACCACTGAGAGCCTTTGGGATAAACGAATGTCTGTGAGTCTCGTCTAATAGACAGAAACAGGAAAGACAGTGCCCAGAGGCAGCCTGCCCTGGGGAAAGGCGGGGCTGTCGGTAGTGAAACCAACTAGAGCATCTGCTGGGTGGAGGCTCGGGTAGCTCTCTCCTCTTGGGAGGCCCGCAGGGTCCAGCCCGGAGCTGGAGACGCCCGGCGAGGCGTGGGGACCTGACCGTGGTCCTGAAGCAGAACGCCCCGCCGATGATTCCCGACCGTCTCCAAGCACCCACACAACACCCGAGCTGGCTTTACCCTCTGCACCTTCAGCGAACCCAATGTCCAATAATATCCGTCCTCAAAAAAAGTCCAAACTTTCTTTGAGGATCAGATCAGCCTTTATAACGCCCGTCTTCCTGAACAGTCTCTTCTTGAGCGTGGGGCTAATTTCAGGGTTTCGAGCTCAAAAGCAGGACTCGGGATTCTGTGGAACTCACAAACACAATTCTGCAGGCAGCTTGCACTGGGCAATCCTGACTCTAGTCTGTATTTCTCGAACTCAGAAGGGACAGCATGCACCTAGACCCGAGAGGTCCCACGAAATGGAGCTCCCAGAAAGATCGTTCCAAACTCTCCGCGTAACCAGGGAGCCTTGGAACTCCAGCAAGGCAAGCTACACCCGTATCCCCACTTTCACCTCTTAAAATTACAACCGATTTCCCAAAGACACGCCAAAACGCAGGTCCCACACTGGACACGGGCGTCGGTCTTGCTCCAGGCTGCGTCCCAGCCCTACAAACCCAAGAAGTCCAGAGAGCCCCCCTACCGCCCCCGTCCACAGTGTGGACACCACACCGAGCCGGGCAGGGAGGGGGCAAGTTCGCCGCACAAAAGACACCTTGGGACGAAGAGAGGAAAATCCACTCTGCTGCTGCAAAAAAGGGCGGTGGGAGAAAAAGTGATCCCCGAGAGCACCAGACAGCGGGTCCGAGTGCGGGACTTACGTGTTCCGTCAAAGCGGGTGGCGATGGTGTCCAGGAAGGTGTTCTGCGGCGCCAGTAAGCCTTTCATCACCGGCATTGTTCCAGCGCGGTGCGAGATTCTCCATCAAAGTTTGTCCAGGAGGATGGCTCGCGAGGAAAGTGCCAAGAGGGGAGAAGGGGGACGTGACGACGGCGGGGGGCGGGGGGGCTGGCGTGGCTACGGGCCGGGTCGCGGGCAGGGCGAGGCTGGCGGGAGACAGGGAGCGGGTCCAGCCGGGCCCCGCGAGCGCGCTCTGAGCGCGCCCCGCACCTCCAGGCGCCGCCGGGCGCGGGCGCCCTCTCCCGCCCCCGCCGCCCCCGCCCGCCGCGCGCGGCCCCCGCCGTCCCTCCACGGGCGACAGTGTCCGCCGCGGGGCCTCTCCCGCCCGGAACGAGCCCGCGGAGTCCGGGGCGCCGCGCCCTGACCCGGGTCTCCGGGGGCGCGGAGGACAGCGCGGCGCTGGCGAGTCTCGGTGGCGCGTAGCCTCCCGGTCCCCAAGGGGCGCCCGGAAACGCGAGCGAGCGCGACTCCCACCCCCCGGGAGCCAGCGAACAAAGACCCCTTTGTTCCCGCTCCGTCCCGCTCCGGGGAGACTGGAGCCCCGTGGGTGTGGTGCTGGAAAGGGGGAGGAGACAGGTCGGGGCAGGTAGCCGGCCTCTGCCCAGAACTCGGGGAGGGGGAGGCCCCCCGGCGGTGTCCAAGGGAGCACTGGCAGCCAGAGCGCCAGGGGGAGGTGCCCCCCCCGGTGCACCTGCCACCGAGCGCGCACGCACCCAGCAGGGCAGCCCCGAGCGAGTCGCACGCCCCTCCCCGGGCACCAGCCTCCCTTCGCCCGGAAACCGGCTCGGAGCCCGGGGGGTTTCCACCTTGGCTTCCAGGGCTGCAAAGTGGGGGCCTCTCTTTCTCCTCCCCAAATGGTCACTGGCCTCCCCAAGCCGTCCCGAACTCAAAAATAATAACAACCTTGGAAATGGACAATGGATGGTGTCCCACTCTCCGGCGAAATGTGAATAAAGCATTTCTTGAAAAGTTTGCTATTTTTATTAATTTGCAAAATACCATATAAATAAGAACAGTACGGTGGCCTTGCAAAAATAGCTTCCACGCAAACTCCCGGACCTGTCTCCTCTCCTGGGGCCCCACAGTGAGGCTTCCCCACCCCCAAGGCTGACACCTCCAAGAAGAAAGCCTGGCGGGCTGCCAGGAGCTGAAGGCGTCTTAGAACCCCCAAGGGGTCGCTCCCCGCTCCCCCCCCCCACGGCTTGCAGGGGATCCCTCTCCACCGCCGGCTGTGCAGCTCCTGTCCTACAGCCCGGATAGCAGGTGCACCGGAAGGGGACCCCCTCCCCCGGGGGCTTCTGGCTGTCCCCGCTGCCTCGGCCTCCCCAGGGGGCCTCCGCCCTCCTAAGGAAAGCCGCCGAGCCCGAGCCCTGCGGGGATCGGGGGACACCCGCGGCCCGACTTCACAGACGACCCTGGGAGACAGGGAGGGCGGCGTGGAAGGTAAGTGGAGAGACCCAGGGCAGAAGCACAAACGCGCGCCCAGGTGCAGGTGCACCGGAAAGGGCGGGGGAGCGAACAGGTGTCTGCGGGCTGCCGGGGCGCCCTCGTCCCCGGGGACACGGGCGTGGCCTAGGCAGAGCGCCCGCCCCCGCCCCCTCACCCGCTGCTGGGAGGGGGCTGCCTGTTCGAATCCGCACGACTCGCGGGGCGTCGGGGGGACCCCGCGGGTGTCGTCACGCTGGCGGGGAGGCGGGGTGGAGACAGGGAGGTTCCCCCCTTTCCCTCCTCCCGCCCGCCTTCCCCGGCCCTCCTCGTGATGCACTTCCTGCGGCCGAGGATTCCCTTTGTGTTGAAATTCGAGAAGATCCGGCCGCGGAGCGCGGGGCGGGGGCGCCGGGGAGGGGCGGGGATTCCCGAGTGGGCGGCGCGGGGCAGCCGGACTGGGTGAGGCCCCCAGCGTGGGGTCCTCCTCCCGGCGGGCTGCTGCTCCCGGCCGCCCGGGTCCGTCCTCGTCCTGCCCGCAGTCCTCGGTCCCAGCCCGCGGAGCTTTGCGGGAGCCGAGCGCACGCGGGTGGAGGCCCCACGCGGCCGACCCCGCGCCACCGCGGGTGGCTGTGTGGCTCAGTCCAGGGCGGAGCCGGGGAGGGAGAGATGAGGAAGTCCCTGCTGTTTGGGTGGTGCACGGCGTCACAGGACACCCAGGCTGCCGCTGCGGCTGTAAAACCGAGCCAAACGCCTCCCTTGGAGTGGCTGGAAGTTCAGCGTGACATTTATGAGTTTCAAGCCACGACCCGGGTTCATAAAATCCGCCCTCAAGGTTGTGTGTGGACACACTGCTTCCTCCTGGGCCCGAGCTCTGTGTGCCTGCATGGTGCCTAACGTATGATACCACTTGCAGGGATCAAGTCACAGAGGGGCTTAAGACTGGCACCCCACGGGAAAGCCCTGTCTTCGTGGCAAAAGGAACAGAGCGGTTAGCAGTTCCCGCTCCCTCCAGCCCCTCCTATGGGTTGGGGTCTGTGCCAGGCAGGTTTTGTCGCGACCACGTGTCTCCTTTGTCACTTCATCTCTGTGGGTTTCCTCTTCCTCACCCATAAAACTGGAATGGTACTTTCTGTAATTACTCTGCTGAGTAGAAGAAAATGTTTGTGAAAGGCCTTTGACACCCATAATAGATAGCCTATTATATAAGGGATTATGCTAATCACCATTCTTTTTTTTATATTCTAACATCTAATACAAAGTTGTTTATCCATAATAAATGTCGACTGACTGATACGGTGTGTGGTCCCATTAGTTCGGAAGACATGCATGTATTAATAATTGGTTACAATCTATGACATGTGAGATATTTTTTCTAACTATGGTTGGCTCTAGAAGCTCAGAGGGCACATCAAGCCTGTTCACTTCTCTGACTAATGCTTTCGAATTTTTCTGCTCTAATGTCCAACCAGGATGGATTCCAATGGCACGGTCACTGCCTCCTGTTCCCACATAGTCACTTCCTCCTGTTTCTCAATGAGTGTAAAACTGGAATACTCACAACCTCCAGAGCTATGATTTTAGTCAGAATAATCTAGATTATACTTAAAAAATATATAATACTCTAGGCCGGGCATAGTGTCTCAGGTCTGTAATCCCAGCCCTTTGGGAGGCCAAGATGAGAGGATTGCCTAATCCTGGGAGTTCGAGACCAGCCTGGACAACATGGTGAGACATTATCTCTACAATTAATATTTTTTTAAAAAATTAGCTGGATGTGGTGGTGCACGCCTGCAGACCCAGCTATTCGGGAAGCTGAGGCAAAAAGATTGAGCCCAGGAAGTAGAGGTTGCCGTAGCCATGAGAGCATGCCACTGCACTCCAGCCTGGGCAACAGAGCGAGACTCCGACTCAAATGAATATATACATGTCTTATTATATCCATGCTATTTCTTGCTCTTTCTAAATGTCCAACATAAGTCCAGCATGAATTGGTAAGAACCTCTGCTCATTATTGTGACTCAGATTGCTGCAAGTTCTGCTCAAAATATTTTCCCTGATGAGAATAGACAATCTGGCAAAGTATGTACTTTTCCAAAAAAAAAAATAGTCCACTCACAACTTAACAGCCAAAATAAGTCACATGGTCATCCCAATCCTAAAGAGACGATCAACTAAAGTGCAAACCAGGACCCTTGAAGAAAAGGAACTCTGGAATGTTCAAGAACTGACATGTGGTGACGGGGAGGCGCATCATTCAGATCTCATTTCAAGACGACCTGCTGGAAGGAGTGTCGCTGGTGACGGCCTTACCCTGCCACATCTTAAAATCTGCCACACTGTCCGTGCCAGCCAGTGACTGAATTGAAGCTCAGCCATTCCTCTCCAGGGTGGGACTCTCCCACACAGATCATCTCTGTCCTGGATTCCTCACTTGCTTGGCAAAGACTCTGGAGAGGACCACTCTTCCAACCCCCTGTTCCTTCCTCCCGCCTCCTTCCCAGGCGTCAGCCCTCCACCACAATCAGAAGACCCTTCCTGCTGACCCCTGAGCCCAGCCCCCGTTGGCCTTCACATACTCTTTCCTCGGTCTGTGCCTGTCTTGGCAACTGCTTCTCAGAGAATCTGTCCTTTCGCATGTCAGGAAGGATTCCTGAGAAGAGAGAACCAGGAGCCCATTTCTAGATTCTACAGCTGACCAAAAACATATTGAAAAGGAAACAAAACCCAAAGCAAACAAACAAGAACCAGCTCGCAGACCTGTTGGCTGCCCTCACTCGCACACCTCATTTTCCATCCCTGCAATATTTTTTCATCTATGATTCACCACGACCCCAAAATGTAATCTGGGAGCCAATCCCGATTACTCTCTCCTTACACTAAAATGGATAACCAACCCCCCAGTTTCTGTTACCTCTAACTTCTTTTAAAATCTGGAATCGGTCCTTTTCCTCTGTTATGCTGTCAGCCTTTTGGTTGGACCGATAGTCATTTTTTCTTGCTGTGACCCTTTCCCCTCGCTGGTCTTTCTGCCACAAAACCATTCTTCCATCATTCAGTCTTCATACCGCAGCCAGCATGATGTTTTTCTAGACTGTAAATTCGTCATGTAGCTCCTTCCTTAAAATCTCTGTATCGCCGGGCTCGGTGGCTCAGCCTGTAGTCCCATGCCTTTGGGAGGCTGAGGTGAGTGGATTGCCTGAGCCCGCGGGTTCGAGACCCACCTGGGCAGGCGAGACCTCATCTCTACAATAAAATCAAAAAATTAGCCGGATGTGGTAGCGTGCGCCTGTAATTCCGGCTACTTGGAAGGCTGAGGCGGAAGGATCGCCGGAGCCCAGCAGGTCGAGGCTGGGAGCAGCCATGGCACTCCAGTCTGGGCAGCAGAGTGAGACTCCAACTCAAAAAAAAAAAAAAATCTGTATCTATGAGGTCGAAGAAAAACTCTGTCACCTACCAGTCCAAATCATTCAAGAACTGGTCCCTACATAGCTCTCTGGCCTCATCCTTCAAACACACACTCTAACTCCCTCCTCTTCTTATGCTTATCACATGCTGAATTACATACAGTTCCCAGAGTGTGTGATCTTCTCCCAGGTCCTGTCTCTTCCAACATGTTGTCACTTCTGTTTCAAATGACCATCTCACACTTGCTGGCATTCCTCACCTGTTCAACTCATGACCCAAGGACTACCTTCAATGCCACTTCCACTGAAACCTTTCTCTGAAGACTTAATCCAATTAAAGTATGTATGTGTGTGTGTTTCTATAGCAACTCACATACACCTCCATCTTGACCTTTCTCAATAGGTATAGGCATGTGCCTGAATAGTTACAACACAGTGTAAGTGTCTTACACTAAGCGCCCTAGAATTCTGCCTGTCTGCTAGTAACAGAACACTTGATTCAGAGTGGATAAAGAGTGGCATAAACAAACAGGACAATTGTTCTCTAAAAAAACTGGTCCTCGGGTGGAGAGGTGCAGATTTAAGTTCCAAATCTCAACAATATCAGCTGTTATTTCCAATCATCATGACCTTTCCTCGTAGTTGCAAGATGGCTGCTGAAGTCCCATCCACTCCCTCTTTGTTTCACTATCAGAAGCAGGGAACAGGTAGTGCTGGCCGAGACTGGCTCTTTTTTTGTTAGAAAAAGTTAAAACTTTCTTGGGAAACACTCCTAAGTCTTCCCTCCACTCTATCTTATTAGTTAGCACTGTGTCATATGACCATTTGTAGCTGCCAAAAAAAAGTAGAACTTAATTAAGTTCTACCATTAACTTAATTACCCAGGATTCATAAAAGAAGCAGGCAAGATCTAACACTCTAAGAATGAATGTAGAGGTCAACCAACCTATACCTTCTGCCACACAGTTCAAAGGCAATTGTAAACAAGGAGTGACATAGACAAAGGTCCATAATACGGATGACAAATGGGTTTTATCTCCCATCTCAATGCTGAAAAATTGATGGTAGCTGCCTGGCTTCCTGTGTTGAAGATAATTTGAAGACCACTCCCAGGTTCAGCGAGAGAGAGCTGAAGAACACTCAGCGGTGTCTGCCATGAACTTGGGAGATGATTTTAGGGATTTAGGTCACTGCATTAGACCTGCAGTTGTAACCCTTGTAGCAGCTCCCTAAAAGTCACACTTGCCCATCTCACCATTGTGGAGGAAAGTGAAGAAGTTCCTATTAGCTCTACGATCTAGTGCTATATATCTCATCTGCTCAACTGTTACCCGGCCTAGATTACATTGGTGTAGCAAATCAATGCCCCACCTCCAATTTAAGTAAATTGACCTTCAAGATGTAAGTATTGCTTATAGAGCAAGAAAGGGAAGCCCTTCTTGACAGGTAGACACTTGGGCTGGTGGACACTCCACCATCTCACAGTTGCACATCCAGAAACTGAATCCTTCAGCGTAATCATTCAACAGAAAAGTCACTGGCTATTCTGTGCTTCAGTCCAGAAGTTATATGTGCCACTTGTCCCTAGACCAGAATTACTCATGTCTTGTTCTCATCCATGAATACTTGAAAAGTCCTCTGGCAATCCCCATCATAATAACAATAACAGTAACTCAGGTTTTTTGTAATAATTAAATTAGTTAATAGTGTATGACACATAGAATAATGACTAAGTTACAAGGAGAGCTCCATAAATGCAAGGCATCATTATTACTTTATGGTGTACATACGCTCATCTTCAAAACTTAGGTTATTACGGTGGATCTGGGCCAAGAGTTGGGTCAGTTGATGCCTAGAGGTTCATGGATCCATCCAATAGTATTCTCAATCCTGGTAAATTTTCACAGGAGTCAAGTCACATGACCAAAATACACCCCACATCTTACTGCCATTCAGTGAACCTGAGCCTCTTTGGAAGGGTGGAAAGCGAAGAGTGGAACTCATACTGGCTTATTTCTCTTTTGAATCTCAGCACTTTTCTCTTGCTTTGAAGCTATCCTATCACAGGAAACTTGACATTATATCCCTCAGTGCTTACCCAATTGTCAACACTCTGCTCAGGCCTTTTGCACAAACACTGGAACCCCAAATTCAACTGACCTTGATGGTAAACACCCTCAATTTCCTGCTCTCTCGTCTTCCAGTATATTTATAACACATCCATCCTACTTTCTTTCCTTTTCTCCCGGAAAATTAGGTGTTCGCTCCGAAAGTATCACACAGCCACCTGGACTTTTTAATGGTATATTTTCAGAATCATTTTCCATTTGTCATGCCTTTCTCTCCTGTATCTTTATTTCTTTCTTTCTCAACTAGTTCCTTCCCTCAGCCTATAAATATTCCAGCCACTCTGTCCCCAAGAAATACCTTTCTTGATCTGTGTAGTCTTTCACATTTCCTTTACATGCAAATTTCCTGAAAATCAGACTCTAATTTCCTTGATCTGGTTTCTTCTTCCATCATTCTACCAAGGTGCCTCTTATTGAAGTCATTAATAATTGTCCAAAATAATGGACATTTCAGTCCATACATTCCTGATGTTTTTGTTTTGTTTTATTTTGGCTGAATTTGGCTCTGTCAGTTAATACCTTTTTAAAGCTTTCTTCTCCATAAATTTCTAAGATGGCACACTTTCCTGTTTTGAGCAGACAGAGCCTTTCTGCTGTATGTTGAGTTTTCTCAAAAAGCAAAAACAAAAACTTTCTTCTCTTAGCTACTTTTTATATTCTAGTGTCCCTCAAAATTCCATAAACAGAACCACTGAACTTCTGCATCCCAATTATTGTTATATTTTAAATGTCTTCTCTGATAACATTTTTAAATCTTTATCTGAAGTCCAGGTCTCTCCCCTAAGCTTCTGACTGACAATACCCAACTGTGCTCTTGACATTCCTCCTTGACTCTTTCTTTCACATAAGCTTCTATACGTACCATCAAGTAATCTATGTGAGACTCCAGGGCGCTCTTCTCATAATGTAATTCTAAATAGCCATTGAATCTTTATACCTTTATTTTTTCTTCTAAATATATCCTGAATAATCTCCAACTTCTCCATCGAAGTGTTTCCTAGTTTAGGCCCTTATCCTATCTTGTGTGAACCTCTGAAATGCCTCCTAAATGTTGTTTTTTTGTTTTTGAGACAGGTCTTGCTCTGTCACCCAGGTGAGAGTGCAGTGTTATAACCATAGCTCACTGTGGCCTTGAACTCCTGGAAGACGATTCTTTTGCCTCAGCCTCCTAAGTAGCTAGGACTACAGGCCTATGCTATCATGCTTAGCTAATTTAATTTAATATTTATTTCCTTTTTTTTGTAGGGACGAAGTCTGGCTCTACTGGCAATCCTCCCACTTCAGCCCTCCAAAGTGCCGGGATTACACCCACCACTAAATGATTTTTATTATTATTATTATTTTTATTATTATAAAGATGTGAGTTACAATTCAGGGTTAGGTATACAAACATTGATTATGCAGGTACCCTTGTTGATGAGGTATGCCCCTCCCTCCCCTAGCCGTTTCCTCAACTGCCAATCTCACCTCCCCTTCCCTGACATTTCCCACTACTGCCAAACGCTGTCTTATAATATTGTAATTGTTTAAGGTCCGCTTATGAATGAGAACATATGGTACTCTGTTCTTTGTTTCTGTGATAGATCACTGAGTATGATTGACTCCAAATCCATCCAAGTTGCTGTGAAGTCCATATATCTGTCCTTCTTTATGGCTGCATAATATTCCATTGTGTATATGTATCACATTTTCTCTATCCAGTTCAGTTTCGATGGGCAACATGGTTGGTTCTATGTTTTTGCTGTTGTGAATAGAGTTGCAACAAACATATGTGTGCAGGTATCTTTTTTGTAGAATGATTTATAACCTAAAGTTTCAGCTCCCTCGAAGCCGTCTTTACACTGCAGCTGGTGTGGTCTTAGTAAAAGGCAGATCTGATCATGCCTCTCCTCATGTTGCCTTTGGGACTCTGAACTCATCTTGTCTCCCATGGCTCATTTCTCACCATTCTCAACATTTACACTCAAGGAAAACACAGTTCCTAGAAGTTCCCAGAATGCTGTTTTCCTCCGGAGACTCTGATTTTGATCACGCTAGCCTCGCTTCAAGGCAAGGGCTTCCCAAGCCTCCTTTGCATGACTAGCACACACATCTCCACTTTCCATTCCACCTCATCTAGATGCCCCTCAAAATAGCAGCATTTCCTTTCGTAATAGATGTTGTATATCTTCTGACCTACTTTTATCTGCACAGTTTTAGGCAAGTCTTTTCTGAGTTTCATGGGGATTATTATAACACACATTTCACAGGGCAGCTGTGAGAGATAAAGGTAACAACATAGAGAATTCGTACAGTACCCACTGTGTGTTCACCATCGTCGCTCCAGTGCCTGACCTAATCCCTGGCACATTGCAGGCACAATTGTTGCAGAAATAAATGCGAGTTGCCATAATTACTGTTTCAGTCATTTCACCAACACACTGCTTTATATTTACTAGTTTATCTCTCTGTCTCTTGCACCACACCCTAAGCTTCATGTAGTTTATTATCTTATGTGGCTAATTCAATCCTTATTTAAGGTTCTCTAGTACACGGGATATATTGAACGATGTTTGATAAATGAGAAATGAATAAATGGATGAATGAAATTAGTCTACGGCAGGTCTTCCCCAGAGCAAGTGTCAACATTGACTTCATGACTGTTTTATTACAATTCCCTTTGCTTTCCAATCTTTTCTTTCCCTGGTTGATTGATGTCCTGAATGTAGGTGTGTGTGTGTGTGTGTGTGTGTGTGTGTGTGTGTGTGTATGTGAGTTTTCTTTATTGATTCGTAAATCATCCAAATTTTAGCTTAAAGAATATTCTGAGCACTTTCTTCCTTACTGATGGATAGAACTTTTACATGCAAGACAATGAGAGAAACAGTTGGTATATGGTCCAAACTTCCTAATTCAAATTATTGAATACACAGGTACTTCCTATTAGTGTATGTTCTTTAAATCACAAAATTTTCAGGTTACAGCATCTATCTTAAATCTAGACCTACTTACTATGAGTCCAAGCCCCCATGCCCACGTCCCCATTTTAGGACTTCCATCTCCCCATGACATACATATTTTTTTTAAAAAATGTTGTTGGCTGCCTGTTAAGTTCAATGCACTATGCATATAAATAGATGGGCAGGTATTTGAAGGGAGTTGATGTAAGTTCCACTTAATAAAATAAATTTCTTTGTAAAGGAACTTCTTTCTATTTCTTAAACTATTTCAAGGCAGCTTAAGATTAAAACTTATATACAGAAGGGTATTTCAAATAGAACAATATGAATAGTAAGACTATAAGAGTTTGCTGCTTACTTATTGTCTGACATGCTTTCCACATTTTTCATAATGAGCATATTTTACTTTAAAATAAAATTCAAAATACATTGGGGAAAGAAAAACAGAAAAAGTTAGAAACCATATAAAGACCGGAGCAATTTATTGTACAAGGAATGTGTTTTACTCATCTGAGCATTAAATTAAGCTCTCACTTAAATAGAGAGCCAAAAAAAAAAAAAAGGCCTAGTGGAAATTATCATCTTAGTCATTTAAATGAAATCAAAATCTTTCCTGGTGCTAAATTCAAAGATAAAAACCATCTCTTGATTTTACTGAAATAACAAAATATCAGACATAAACCCTCATGTTCCACTCCAAGCTTATTCTAAACTCATTTTGAGGCCTTGAACAAATCGCTGTAATGTTCTAGAATTCCCATGGAGGGAGAAAGAAGGAAGAGTAGCTTCTGATTTCTAAGGTTTCCCTGGCTTTAATATACTGTGGTCCATGCTCAGGTAGGAAGTTTCAAAATAATATAGGGAGCTGTTTCTTTACATTTAAAAATTCAACCTTAGCAACAATCTTTGCTGGCCCTGAGAACTTGAGAGAAAAATTGTATCCCTTTGTCACACACAGATAAGGACAATTCAGAGTCTTGCCTAGAACATTAAAGCTGAAAAGAGTGACTTACACCTCTTTCTCTTCCCTAGATTCTTCCCGGGTTTCCGTTTTTAGACTTTCACACACACACACACATATATGTATAAAGTCTATCTTTTCTAAGTCTTCTGTTGCTCCTTTGTAAGTATTTAAACCCAATGTTTTAGCAGAAGATGAGAATAGATACCCAGTGCTTATGGAAATGGCAATGCGTCATCACTCAGTTAATAGAAAACAGAAATCAAAGGAAGGGAAATTGAACAGCTCTAAGCATCCGCGAAGTTGATGTTTTAAATGTATAAGTTCCTGGTGGTCGGACATCACGCTACCTGCTTCTTTTTTATTAGCACATGGTACTAGCTCAGTGATCCTTTTATTTTCTGAGTTATGGGAGTGACTTCCAAATTCCCTATTTGTTCATGTAATATCATGTAATGTCAAGACACATCTTCAAAGTCTTGACTTCCTTCTACGAAATGTAGTTTCGTGACCTTACAAAGCTATACACCTTGGGTCTCCTTCTAGATTAGCACTATCTTGGGGACAGGGATTGTGTTTTAGATGCTTTGTGTCTCTCATGGTACTTATTCTGAACCTCTGCTCTTTGTGGATTTTAAGTATAAAATGATGTTCTCTGTACATGATGGATTATTTAGGCTAAGTGGATGGATTAAGTGAACTCAGCTAGAGCCTCCATGTTGCCAACTTCATCATTCTAGTACTTTATTCATTCTTTGAACAGCAGATTTTTGCTTGTTTTTTTTTTTTTTGTTTGTTTGTTTGTTATTTTTCTTCTTAAGTCACAGTCTCTGTTGCCCAGGTTGCAGTGCAGTGTTACACAGTGACACATGACAGCTCATTGTAGCCTTGACCTTCTGGGCTCAAGTGATCTTTCAACCTCAGCCTCCTGAGTAGCTGGGACCATAGGCGCTTGCCACCACAGCCTGGCTGATTTTTTTGAAGTTTTTGTAGAGACAAGGTCTGGCTGTGTTACTTAGGCTGGTCTTGAATTCCTGGCTCAAGCAATCCTCTTGCCTCAGCCTCTCAAAGTGCTGGGATGACAGGCGTGAGCCACTGCACTTGGCCTGAACTGCATCTCTTGCTACTTCTCCAGCACAAGCCCTTCTTGCCTTTTCTTCTTTCTGTGACTTGGTGGTCATCTTCTCCCAGGTTTAGCTGAATATCTACCTTTTCTAATAACTTTTACTCTTAAGTCTTTTTTTTTCCACTCTGCCCATCACTTTAATTTGAAGTGGTTTAAATCTAGAAGAGTCAGGTTTTTTCTTTGCTGCTGCCATTTTGAAACACTTCTTATGTCATTCCACCCTATACACATTGCTCTTAAGTAGACTGTGAGAAACAGCATTGGGCCATTTCTTTTTTATTGCTGAATATGCAATGCCTGGCACATTATAGTAACTCAATAAATGCTACTTCCTTCCCTTCTCGGCAGCCTCAGAATAGCAGGCAGTCAAAACATGTTTTAAAATTACGCGGCCAGAACTATTTCTGGGGACGGGTTTGGCACTTAGGGACCATTGCTGCTCTGCTGGGATCATTAATTCAAAGTGGAGTGCAGTAAACCAGCCAGAAATTCAGCAAGATCTGAGAAGACCAGAGAGGTCATGCAATGACTCTGTCAGAGAAGAGTAGAGTGACCCACTATGAAACACTGTAAATTTTCCAAAGTCAAACAGCCAATTCAAGAGAGGACACTTAGCTCTAAATTGTCTCAGCAGAGCAACCTTGTGACTCAGCCTTTGGAGCCCTGATCTTTTCTGGATCGATATTTTTAAACTATTAACATAGTGTGCTTCTTAGTGCTCAGTCCCTAATGTGGTCATGGAAGGCTTAATTTCCTTCTTTTCTTTCTAGTTGGACTCTTCTGATAAAATATTCATGGCAGCTCATCTTTTGTAGACCACCTTCAGAGCGGCATACATAGGCCTCTGATGATTCATGGTGTGTGGTAAAGTTATTTCTAAAGTCACTGGATAAACAAGGCATCTCTACCAGAAACTCCATTTTTATATGAAAGTGCAGTGATATCATTCCTTCTTAATAGATGAAATTTTAGACATTTCAAAGTTATGGCTGATGCTTCAGGATGTTCTCTTTGGAACATGCATTTGGGCTAACCTTGAGGTTGAAGGAGAGACTGTAACACCGTTTAGTGAGTTGTAGGACACCTGCAGCATCAGTTTATGAAACTACCTGGAGTTATTGTATTGCTTGTGGTTTGACCTTGACCTTCTGTCAGTCTTATTCTTTGCATCCTCTACCATTTACCTAAAATACTACGCACCAATACATAGTTGTTGCCTAATACATGCAGAATATATATTAAAGATGACAAAGAATTATTGAAACTACAAAGTTAGAGCACGTAGAAGATTCTGCCTCAGAAATATGAAGACCTGGATGTATCATTAGATGTTACAACATCTGAAGAATATTTAAACTCTTTTAAAAAATTAGAGAAGAACAATTCTGGGTTTCTTTAAGAAATACTTTCATTTTACCTTGCTGATGTGAGCAAAAACAGATGGAAAATTCAATAAAGCCTATTATGCACATAGATTATAATAAGAACAAAAATTAAAAGCTCAGTAACTTCTACACGCACATTAATTGATCATCTTATTATACAATCACCTGATTCTATATGCGGTCTTATTTTATTCTTTCCAAGAGAGACACATGTAAAGAAATCTCTCTAACATTAAAGGAAAACCAAATGCAGTTGAGTTTCAATCAAAAAAAGAAAATGAAAAATTTTGAATAATGACATTTTTGAAACAGTGAGACCTATTAGAATTTTATATATTTACATTTGTGCATTTTTTAACCAAAAATTCAAGACTTTAACATTACAGGGCAGAGATTATGGAGATATTATCTTCCAAGAGGAAAAATAATCAATTTTCAAAGAACATAATTTGTTGTTAACTTTTCACTAGTCATTTCTTTCTTTCAGCTGATAATTTTATGTAGCAATCACAATTTTTTTTTGGTGGTGGGAGAGGAGATCTGAAGGAACAAAGTATAAAAATCATTGGAAGTGCTAAGATATATTTGAATGGACTGTGTCTACAATGGTGAGTTCTTTTTATTAAAAATATGTAAGGATGGCTGGGCATGGTGGCTCAAGCCTGTAATTCTGGCACTTTGGGAGGCCAAGGTGAGTGGATTTCCTGAGTCCGCAGGTTCGAGACCAGCCCAGCAACTTGGTGAGACCTTGTTTCTACAATAAATCAAAAATTAGCTGGGCATGGTAGCAAGTGCCTGAAGATCCAGCTACTGGGAAGGCTGAGGCAGAAGGATGGTTGGAGCCCAGTAGGTCGATGCTGGGGTGACTGTGAGTGTGACACTGCACTCCAGTCTGGGCGACAGAGTGGAGTGAGACTTCAACTTAAAAAAAAAAAAAGTAAGGATCAATATCACGGCAGTGATTTGTGCCCCAAATGGCTCAAAATGAAAACAATTCACAAAATGATTCAGGTACCACAGAGATGTGACTGCTTCAACGAGGAGTGAGTAAGTGAATGGAGGAAGGAATCAATGAAGTCAAGCACTACCTGTTCAAGCAGCAGGTGCTTTGGCTCAGTGTGGTATTTGCTTCTGCAGAGGGTTGTAGAGAAGTGTGGGTTTAAAGGCCAGGTGCAGTGACTCACACCTATAATCCCAGCACTTTGGGAGGCTGAAGTGAGAAGATTGCCTGAGCCTATAGGTTCGAGAAGTGTGGGTTTACCTGAAATTTGGAAATAAAGATTATTTTCATTGGTAAGCAAGCCCACACTGTAGCTTCTTTATATGAAGTTCAAATTTCAACAGTAAAATGCTTCCCTGGATACCATTTGGTAAGCTTACGCATCTTCTTTGCCAAAGGCAGCAAAATGGGAACATCTAGCAATTTTATTTTAATTGCTGTTAAATGCGTATTTAAGCACATGTGGAAGAAGTTTGGGAAAGTAGCTAAAATATCCTCTATTCCCTTTTTAAATTCTTTTAAGGATTAGTTTCTTTCAAAGTAAAAGGCTTTGAATGAATATTATTATATTTAGAGGATATACATAGTAGAATATTTAATTATATTGCTTGCATTCAGAAAAATTGGAAATTTAATGATAAACCTAGGTAATTAAACCTAATAATTAACTCAATAATTAGCAGTTAAATTTAAGTGTTCTCATTTATAAAATTTCAAATTTTATGTAATTGCTTTCTGAGACATAACTTTAAAAAGGTCGAAGGTTGTCACTCTCTGTGAATTATAAATTCACACACTCAAAAGCACTGTATGCCTTAGCATTTGGGCTCTCTCCACATTATTATTTTCATATGGATAATAGCTCTATTCTCAGAAAAAACACGTTATAATAGTCTGAATGCACATGTTTCAGGAAATAAACAGAGAAAAAAGACCCCTGGTATAATTGAAAAACCAAGGGACTTGAACTCAGAAGACGTGGGTCCTGGTCTTAAACATTTAGAACACAGAAATTATATTATACATATTCAGGATCTTTGATACCAGAAATGAAACTTACTTATGAGACTCAACATTGCTCAGTTTTGTGTGGTAATTTCCCTCAGAACACACAACACGGTTTTGTAGGCCTCTAGGACTTCCCAGAGTGTAATGCCAGGAGTTGTTTGTGTGATGTGTTTAGATTGTGCCAAGATGATATTATTGTATTTAATAATTATCTAGTATGAACACACATATTAGGAATAGTGTCTTTCTGTTTTGGCAGTGATTAAAATATTCTCCCTTTCCCCTTTATTTCAATGGTTTTAGGGAGTACAGATAGTTTTTTTGTCTGGGCTTAAAAGTGTACCCACCACCCTCACTTGTGACAGTTTGCATTCTTCAATGATGTGTTTTAAGAGAGATTGTATAAATATTAGCATGACTATGATGGATGTTAATAAATTCGAAAAATATTTAAGTGGTGAAAAATACCAGATTATTGGGAAATAAATACTTCCCTAGGTTACATAAATACTTCACTACATAATAATTGAGAGCCCTTCTAGTTTTTAATCCAGGCCTCTAGGAAAAGTGAACCACAGTAACTTCTCATTCAATGACAAAAAAGAAAAGAAAAAAGAGAAACCACACAGTCTCTCCTTTGTATCTTAGGTGCAAATTTTGTATCCTACATGCAAACTTTGGGAAACCTAAGTTAACCTAAGCTAAGCTAAGTTTGATTTTTCTCCAAAACACAGTTCCTTATGTCTTGAGGAGTTCCTTCACGTGAGTTATTCAAGGACTTTTAAACCTTAGCGATAGGAAGACCTTTAAATGGAAGCTGGAAGCTATCTTATGGGTAGAGCCTATCAGCCAGGAGCCCTCCTAAGGGCATATGGTTCTGAAATAAATTCTTTTTTTTTTTTTGAGTTGGAGTTTCACTCTGTCACTCAGACTGGAGTGCAGCGGCCACTCCCGGCCACCGCAGCCTCGACCTGCTGGGCTCTGGCGATCCTTCCACCTCAGCCTTCCAAGTAGCTGGAACTACAGGCGCGCGCTACCACGCCCGGCTAATTTTTGATTTATTGTAGAGATGAGGTCTTGCCAAGTTGCCCAGGTGGGTCTCAAACCCGCGGGCTCAGGCAATCCACTCATCTCGGCCTCCCAAAGTGCTGGGATTACAGGTTGAGCCACTGAGCCCAGCTCCGAAATCAATTCTGTACAGTGTTGATACAAATAGATCTATTTCAGATAGACATATCAATGAAAGAAGCAAAACAGAGACTACTGAAATAGATCTATTTCTGTAGCGTTAACTAAATTTTAATGATGGCACTTAAATATTTCAATGGAAAAAAGTGCAGTCTTTTTGACTAACAATGCTGAAACAACTGAAAATTCTTTGGGGGAAAAAGATGGGTCTTGATTACCATCTCACACCATACACAAAAATTAGTGCCAAATAGATCATAGACCTAAACTTAAAAGCAAACTCTAAAAAATTTCTAGAAGACAGCAAAAAGAAATTTTTTGTTAACTTGGGGTAAAAAAGACTTCTTAGGTCACAAAAAGTACCAACCATAAAAGAAAAAACTTATAAATTAAACTTAGTCAAATAAAAAAGAAATTGCTCTTTGAAAGATATTAATATGGAAAGGAAAACCACTGACTGAAAAATCGATCTCTCTAAATATATATGTGATAGAGAGAACATCTAGCAAGCATAAAAACCATTTATGACTCAATGAGGAAAAGACAAACAACTCAATTTTTTTTAAATGGGCAAATATTTGCACACACACTTAACAAAACAATACATAAAAAATGCTGACAAGAACTCAGAAAGATGCTCAACATCATTAGTCGTCAGGAACATACAAATTAAAACAATAAGATATCGCTATACATTCACCACAATGGCTGGCATTTAAAAAAAAAGATTGGCAGTATCACATGTTGGCAAGGGAGTGGGGCAAGTAAAATGTGTAAGCACTTTGGAGGTCAGTTTTACTCTGCTTAGCCATATACTTCACATCCATTCCATTCTAGGTATTTACATAAAACTGTAACTGTAAAGATGTGTCCACATACAGTCTTGTACACAAGTGTGCATGGCAACTGTAATCACAATAGCTCAAAACTGGAAGTAAGTCAAAGTTCACAAACAGATGAATGGACAGAAAATTATAAACAGCCAATATAGTACTACTGATCAGTACAAAATAATGAACTACTGTCGCATGCAACAACATGGCTAAATCTCAGAAATGCCGTGCACAAAGACAGAGTATATGATGTATTCTTCCATTTATACAAAATTCTAGAATAAGCAAGATTGATCCGTAGTCACAGAAAACAGGTCAGTGATTATCTAAGGCCAGGGATAGAGAGAATTGACTGCAAAGGAAGTGAATTTCTCAAGTAATAAAGATGTCTTTTCGCCTGGTACAGAGACTCATGTTTGTAATCCCAGCATTTTCGGAGGCCGAGGCAGGAGGATTTCTGGAGGCCAGAAGTTTGAGACAAGCCTGGCAACATTGTGAGACTTCATCTCAACAAAAAATAGAAATAAAACAAAATTAACCAGGTGTGGTGGTGCTGTAGTCCCAGACACTCAGAAGGTTGAGGCAGGAGGATTGCTTGAGTTCAGGAGGTTGAGGCCTTAGCAAGCTATAATTGTGCCACTTACTCCAGCCTGGGTGGCAGAGTGAGAACTGTCTCTTAAAAAAAAAAGAAATGTTTTTTGTATCTTGACTGAGTTTTTAGGTACGTATGCATATACCTTACAGCTCATTGACTTGCACACTTTAAATAATTGCATTTTATTTTATGTAAATTATACCTTGATACAGTTGACTTTTTAAAAAACTGGAAGATCAGAAATAGTGTCTGTGTATAGAGGAAAATTAACTTAAAATTGGCCAAAGGAACTTTGCAGAACGTACAAAATATATCTCGATTGGGGTGACAGTTACTTCTGTTGTATACATTTGTCAAAACTTATCAAACTGTAACCTTAAAATTATTACTTGTTTATTTTATGCAAATTATTCTTCCATTACATAAGAACAATTAGTTTAACTAACAATACACATAAAATAAGAAGGTATTATTTTCCCTTCCCTCAAATTAGTAGAGATACAATATATACTTATATAATATATGTATGCCATGTATGTATATATGTGTATGTGTCAGTACTGGCAAAAGTTTGGTAAGATAAATTATTTTCATATACTTACTGATGGTGGGAGTCTAAATTAATACATTTCTGGAAATAAATTTGCCAATATTAGTAAGCATCTGAATATTTATATGCTTTGATCAAGTAATTGCACTCCTTGGAATCTATACTGATGAAACCCTCAGAAGCACAAAGATTTCTGTGTGAAGATACTCATTCCCTATAACTTACTATTTAGAAAATTAGAAGGAAACCTGAATGTCCAACAAGCATGATATAATTACATAATTATGGCACATATCATGTGGTTGATTGAAGAGCTGTTAAATTATGCTTTCAGATGATATTGACTAGCATGAGAAAATACTATATTAAATATTTAGCAAAAGGAAAAAATATAAAATAATATTGTTTTATATCTCCAGTATAAAATATGAGTGTGCAAGCATAAAGGAAATAAGTATGTTGAGAGTAGTTATTACTGAGCGGCAATATTATGAATATTTTCCTTTCTTCATAGTCTTCTACATTTCCTATTTTCATAATTGCCAACCTTTTTCTGAAAAAAACTGTGATTAAAATTACGATATAATTTTAAACATTTCTCTTATTAGATTTGCAAATATAAATGTTGATAGTATCAACAATACTAAAATTTTACAAGGCAAAGATATATAAATATATGTCTCATACAGTTGTAAACTATGATTAATGTTTTTGACACACAAATAAACCATAAATACCCTTCTCTGAATATAAGGTATTGAGTTATTTCTATCAGGTTGGGACACTCTTCCAGTTTTTTCTCCTTAATTGGTATGATCACCGAAAACTAACTTCTATTTTTTTTTCTTTTGAAAGGCGCATTAACAACCTGTACAAAATGAATTTACTCTTTAAATATAGTACTCAATACTCATAACTGCTAATCATAATATGTTGTGACAGATACAACTATCATTCACCAAATACCCACATGCTTCCTCAGAACCCCAGCTCCCTTCCCGTTGGCATGCCCACATGATGAATTCTGAGTTACCTTCAGACATTTCTTCCCCCTCTACAGTCGACTGGAATCTTTGTCACAGAACTGAAACTGTAATGGTGTCTGCATGGAGACATGCTCACCAAGGGAGTCACTAACCAACAATAGAATACACACTTGCGAACTGAGTCTCTGTTATGCAAAGCCACTGAGACTTCAGTCCTTGTTTCTCACTTCAGCATCAACTAACTACACTTACCAATACAAGCATTGGTGCTCTAAGAAAAGGCAGCTATAAAGACAAAAAGAAAAAGAAATCCCTAAAATATGTGGCTTTAGCTCAGTAGTTGGGCATCGGGAAGTGAGTTAAACATAGAGACTAGAAAGATAGGGACCCAGTCATACTGTGGCAAAATACTTGGCAAAACTTGGTGGCATGAGGTGGTGCTGTTGGCTATATTTGGCAAGTGATGATACAAAGTGAGATTTTGGAACAATTGTCTGGGATGTAAGTGAAAATGAAGAAAAAAGATAGAGCCCAGAAATTCCAATCCCTGTAGGACTGGAAAAAAAAATGATTCTAGACACTGTCCCGCAAGAGATTGGATTTAAGAAGTCTCTTTTCAATCAGTGTAAAGGGGATGGTTGTTTTAAATGACTTAAGACAAAGATCAGATAAAGGGAAGGCAGCCAGTCAAGCAAGGGTACCGGGCAAGAAAGTCGAGAAATGTGGCACTTCTGAGCAAGTGGGTTATAGGTTATAGCACATTGCTATGATTGCAAGCACACAGAGGAGAAATTTATTGATTTTTTCCATCAAGTTTTGCCTTATGGAAGTCATGAGTTTGATTTATAAATATTTGTGATGCTTTAAAACAAAAATTCCAAGGCCTCCAGAATTTCAAATGCAAGACTCAGGCTGAGAAGAAAAAGCTAGACAGTCCCAAAGAGAGCACATTCTCTAGTGTCCACTTAAAAGCAACAAAGAGAACAAGGACAGAAAAAAACCTTCCAGAAGGCAGCAGGAGACCGGCTACTGAGCAGGAAACATCTCCCTGAGAGTGGAATCAGGATCTCACGAGGTCCACACAGGGCAAGGAGACCAGCTGGATCTCAGAACTCCTACCAACACGTGCAGGTTGCAGGTCTCCTATTCTCTCCCCTTCTCATGGAAGATTTTACTGAGATTACCTTCTTCTTGACCTACCATCGTATATTGGGTGAGAGAGGCACAGATAACTAACTTTTTAGTTGGCAGAGTCTAGATTGAGAGGAGACACAGCCCAATCAGAGAAATGGCAGTACAACTTGGATTTCAAGCTTGATGCAGGGACTGACTGTGACATTAGGTTGTCTCTTTTGGGGAAGCCTGAGTGTATACTGCGTGGCGAGACATTAAAAAGGGATGTTTGCTTACTGGAAGGGCAGGGGTGGCAGAGACATTCATGGAGCAAACATGGTCTTCCCCTTCATGTCCAGTTTTCTTGCAGTTCTGCAGAGCCATGTAGCTAGTTGATAGCCAAGAAGCTAAAAACAGAAATAATGTACGCAATTTAATGTGTCAGTCACTGGAATGTAGTTTTTGTTGCTTTTGGGTTACTTTTTGTTGCAGCATAACATAGCTTATCCTGACAAATAAATATGTTCATAAAGTAAATTTAGAAAACAAAGACAAGTTGGAAGAAGAAAAGTGACACAGTATGTTTACAAAGCTTTTATTGTTTGTAGCAGTTGATATTTTATATTTGTTATTAGAAATTCAGAAAATAATGCTCATTAAAAAAGAGAAAATAAAATTGCTTATATTCACACTTCCCAGATACAATCACTGTCACGATTGGCATAAGCCATTAAAATATGTGTAACTATCAATAGTGGAATCATAATTTGCATATTTTGTTCCCTGCATTAAAAATATCTTATGACCATCTTCCCATGTCAAATATATCTATTTTATTCCTGATGCAAAATCTCCCAGATACAATCACTGTTACGATTGACATAAGCCATTAAAATATGTGTAACTTTCAATAGTGGAAGCATAATTTGCATATTTTGTTACCTGCATTAAAAATATCTTATGACCATTTTCCCATGTCAAATACATCGATTTTATTCCTGAAATAAAATTATAATTTTTTGTATGCATTTTTTTTTTGAGCTGGAGTCTCACTCTGTCGCCCAGACTGGATTGCGGTGGCCGCTCCCGCCACTGCAGCCTCGACCTGCTGGGCTCCGGTGATCCTTCCACCTCAGCCTTCCAAGTAGCCAGAATTATAGGCATGCGCTACCACGCCTGCTGATTTTTTGATTTATTGTAGAGAGGAGGTCTCGCCTGCCCAGGTGGGTCTCGAACCCGCGGGCTCAGGCAATCCACTCACCTCAGCCTCCCAAAGGCACGGGATTACAGGCTGAGCCACTGAGCCCGGCTTGTATGCATTTTTATTACAAAAATCCCATTGCATTAAATTAAGAGTTATTTTCTTATTGCATTGCAGACATACTTCATATACTTTGTATCTATTTGGGACATTAGTTATTACCTTGTTATATGTTACCTATATTTTCTCCCACATATGTCACTTAAGTCCAGGCCTTGCTTATAAAATAATCTATGTACAAATATATATATTTTAAACAGCATTAGTCTGTTTTCCAGTTTTGTTCTTAGATTCTCCTGGGTTTCATGTCTTTTATAAACAAATTTGCCCCACCAAATTATAACCAACATTTATTTTTATTTTCTCTAAATACTAATATAGAGCTATCTATGTGCTGTTTTGCTAATATTTCTTAAATTTTGGATCATGCAAGGTCCCACATTAGTAGTCATTTGTTTCAACATCATGTTCAAAACATATCCTCTTTGATAAATTTGCAAAGCCACTTTTAAACTATATGAATTTCCTATAGAATGTGTGGTTTTGCACTTTTTATTCTGTTCCGTTGATTTTGTCTATACCAGTGCCAACATATACTGTTATCATTAGTGTATTCTTACAGACTATTTTCTATCTGTTAGAGAGTGTTTCCCTTTTATAAATGTTTTTGCTTAAAAACGGGGAGGGTACTTTTTGCACATTGCCCTTTACAGAAGAATTGCATAATTAGCTGGTTAAGATCTACAGAAAATTATGTTTGGATTTAATTAAGTTTATAAATCAATTTACTGAAGATTGGCTTTGTTATTGCATTAATTTTTCACAGCCAGAAATTGATCATCTCCAATCATTCAGATTTATTTTTGCATATATTTTTTAAATGCTTAAGTACTAGACTATCCTGTAAGGACCATCAAATCCTCATGTTTCAAAGAATTGTAAAAAATGTAAAGAAATATGTAAACAATAAAAAATCTTTTTTTTTCCCGCTTCAGATTTATTTGTACAAATAGTACAGGAGGACACCAGCCCCAGGCAGACAGCAGTCTGGGGGTCAAACCAGTCCTTCTGTCCTCAATTTGGTAGACAGGGGCCTCTACTCTGGAGCCTTTGTGGGGGTCTGGGCACCTGTGGAAGCCTGAGTAGAAGCTGGAACTGAAGTTGAAGCTGCAGCCGGGAACTTCGTTTGATCCTTGGCCTTTGGCTGGCAGAGCCTGCGGCCCTTGGCAATATGGGCACGAATACGCTTCCTAAGCTTGGGGTGGGCAATGTATGCAAGTCGAGTAAGCGTGAGGCTAGGGCCCTTTGGGATCTTGGACTTAGCCTCCTTGGGCTTCATGAGGGCCTTGATAACCAAAGCACATGCACTCATAGCACTGGCATTGTTGGCTTGCATCTTCTTCAGGTCCTTCTTGTTGTGCTTCTTGGCAAAGCACATGTGCCTCAGGAACTTGGGGTTGACCCCCTTAAGAGACTCGTATCCTTGTGATCAGGGTTTCTTGATGCCGTTCCTGTACCATTTTTGGAACTGGTTATATGTGGTATGGTTCTTGGACTTGGCCATGTCTGCACTGTAACCCACATCTCCTGAAGCGCCTGGGACCAGAAGACAATAAAAAAAATCGTAAAAGAATCCCAGCTGTAGTAATTAAATGGAAAGAGACAAACATCAAACGTCCTTATTAAAATAAGTCATATATCGTATGGAGAGGCGATTTGACTTGCAGGGAGACCTTGATTCTTCATGACGAGGTATGTGATAATGTATTTTATCTCATTAAGAACTTTTTCTGTGTATTTACTCTGAGTATGTTTAAAATTGTCAGGTGTGATACGTGCTACGGCATCTAACAATAGCTTTAAGCCTGGTGACAATGATGACATAGTCATCTTCCCCTGTGGATGACCAAAATGTGGTCCTAGCTGATTATTTGTTATGACATCAGTTGAGCTATGGTATTTGAAAAACACACTGTCTATATTGAGATGTTGCTGCTTTTTGTAAATTACAGTGTAAACTACAGGTGAAAAGTTGTTGTGTACCAAGAAAAGCAATGGAAGAATGCACTCGTGGAAAAATTTGCAAACAAGATACTTCCACTGGAAGAATAAACCCATTCTACATTTTCTTGCAAAGCTGCAACCAATGTTTTATGAGAGCCAACAAAGAAAGGAATTCACGGTAGGTAATGTTGTTAGCTTTTGTTGTTAATATTTATACTAAAGAATTGCCTATCACACATAAAGGCAGAAAAACACCAAAATTTGCAACATAGGTGTATAAAGCCTAGGAGAAAATTTTAGAGACAACTCTCAGGTTTTTTATGAAAAGCTCTGTCACCAAGGAGGAAATCTAGCAAGAATATATAAGCATTGATGAGGAGGAGGAGGAGGTGATTTGAGAAGAGTTGAAATCTGATTGGAAACACATTTTAGGATTATTTTAACTAGCTTACTTGACTCTCACTCATATACCCTTTCTCATAAATGCCCCATAGCTTACATTTAAAAAAAATTTTATCTAGAAAAGGCTAACAGACCTTTCAAAAAGTATAAAATTTTGAAGACCCAAGGGATCCCAAATCACTGATTCTTAGTTTAATTGGAAGTATTTTTTTCTCTGTAACATATAAAGTAATAATTTTTAAAAAATGGATAGTGCTTTAGATGACATATATGTTGTGTTAGTTAGAATCCTCTCATTGGAAGTAAAAAAAGTAAAAGATTCAAACACCAAAGGGAATTCATTATGTTACTTAATGCCCAGTCTTCTAGCTTGATTCAGGTAAGCCTTGATATCTCATGATATCATTAAGGAGCTGGGTTTGTGATTCCACCCTGCCTTCTACATACAGCTTCATCTCTGGATTGGCTTCTCTTATTATGTCAGCATGACTCCCAGCTAGACTTCTTTTTCCACATAGGACATTTCTCCCAGAAATCCAGAAAACATTAGCTTATGACTCTGATTGAACCAGCTTGAGTTACATTCTCCACCCTGGATCCCCAAACGTCATAGGAAACGTGTCCAAGAAAATAGAGGTAGGACATGGATGCAGAAAGGCAACCACAGGTGACAAGAAAATTCTCTTATTTACCCAGTATAGCAGACTTGTTAATTTTCGTATTGTTATCCACATTGGAGCTCTTAGGCCCGACTTCCAACTGACAACACCTGCATCTCTTTGAGAACTCTTTTGGTCTTCAAAATCCCCTTTGTCCGCCTAGGCAACAGGCTAGAAATCATAGGAAGTTAAATAATCCCAAGGTGGGTGGGTAAATATGCTAACTCCTAGTTCGTTTTCTCTTTGGGTGGGATAATTCTGAGGTGTGTATATGTCATTGGATCCCAGAGCAGAATTACATGGCAGTAACCCATGGTGGTAGATGATCTAATCATACATTCTTTATTGATCACTTTTCCTTTCCTCTCTCACTTCTCCACCTCCCTTCTGCTGTTTTCTTCTTCTTCCATGAGACTCTTTTCCCTTTTGTCCTTGGCTTGGGAGCAACTTCTGTGAAAACCAAAACACAGACGGGAATACTCAAGCTTCACCTTCCCCTACTCATCTCAAAGTATTTATTCTGTGAAATGTATCTGAAACTCAGCTTCCTTCTTAATAACGTGAAGATAATAATGTCTACCCCACTCTCCTTTGTGAAGATCAAAGGAGATAATGCTTATAAAAATGTTTTGTAAGCTGCCGTGCAGATGAGCATTGCTATTGTTATAGTTATGGTACTTTAGAAAAGGAAACTCTCAATTATTGACCAGTAAACCAGCAAAGCATATCCGTCAGTGATGGGATTCCAAGCAGTGCCCTCTGCCTTCCCTTGAAATCAAAAGGACAAGAATTAATAAAAAATCAGATGACTCATCACAAAAGGATTACGGAAGGCAGCCCTTTGTGCAGGGTACAGCTGCCATCTATTTGTTGCTAATACCAGAGACCTCTCAGCAGGCAGGGAGCGTCGAGTAAACAGGTAAAAAATGCTAGAAAAGGGTAACGCGAGGCCGCCCGCTGGGCACTGCATGCTCAAGGGCTAATTTAACCTTAGCTGACTCCCCACTCAGCTTCCTCCACAGGGCTGCCCACCAAGCAATGAAGTTAACCCAAGCCACAGCACTGACCCATGCAGAATGTTGGTTTCCAGGGAAAATTCAGTTCAACCTGTCAATACATAGTGGCCAACGTTACGGATATTAATTTTAATCGCATTTGGAATTCAGTAGGCTTTCCTTTGTTTTCCTTTATTTTTATCGTTTAAAAACTATGCATGCTAATGGACCTTCACAGACATGCAGGACAGTTCACGATTCAGATGTGTGCCTTTCAAGGAATGAGATAGTGTGAGCAAATTGGTAACTGCCAGGCAAATCAAGAAGCAAAGCATTGTGGGAATCCCTCATGTCCCTCCCTACCCTCATCCTTCAGTTTACTTCGATCTGGATTTTGCCACCAGAGATTAATTTGGCCTGATGTTGAACTTAATATAAATGCAATCATAGAGTAAACATTCCTTCCTATATAGCTGCTTTCATGAAAATTCTGATTGCGAGACTCACCTATGCTGTTCTTTGTGGTTGTATTTCATTCTTTTCGTTGCTTTAAAAATCACGGCTCTACCATGATGACCTTTTCTACTGTTGGTAACATTGGGGCTGTTTCCTGTCTTGGGCCGTTACTTAGTCTGTAGTGTCATTCTCAACAACGCGTTTGTGTGGATGTATTGACCCTTTTCTTTGGGGCATGTGTCTTGGGACAGCTGGTTATAGAGTGGCTATGTTTAATTGTATTAACAATTAAGTTCTTTCAAATGTATCATTTACAAACCCCTCAGCAAGTTCTGAGCGTGCCCCTTGCTTTACATACTTATAAGCATGTTTTATTGTCAGTTGCTTTAATTTCACATATCCTGGAGCTGTTTAATTTGCTTTAAAATTGCATTTCACTGGTTACTAATGAGTTGAACATCTTTACAGATATTTCTTGGTCATTTGGATATCACTTATTGTGAAGTACTGGTTTAAGTCCCTTCATTTTTCTACTATGTTATCTGTCTTTCACTTATTCATATATTATATAATATGATATATCATATATATGAATGCATCCCTTGTGCCAAGCATTGTGCTATAAATGCTAATAAGATAACCCTAAAATCTCGATGGACGTATAGAACAAAATATGTGTAAAAATTGTTACATTGTGATATGTTAATTGCAATATTCAATACTATTTGGTGGTATGAGATTTTCTTAGAACTTGTAGAACATATTTCTTCTATAGTTTAATTGAAATATTGATCCATGACCATAACCTGAACATACTTGATCTCATCTGAACTATGTATCTCTCTTACAACCAGGATTATGCTTAAATTTTTAAAAAGCTAAATTTTTCTAAGAAATCTTATAAATGTAGTTCTCTAGGGAACTGGTATAAAATCTGAAACTTTCCTTCTGATCACATAAACAAACATTTTCCAGCTTCAGTTTCCTTATCCTTGAAAGAAGAGAAATAACAACTAAGCAGAAACCATTAAGATTTAAATGAGATTAGAAATTAAGAATGGTTAATTTCCATTATATATATATGTATTTATCATTTATCATGGACACAGATACTTTCTCAGTTAAGTGCATTGTGACTAACTTCTTCCACTCTGTTGCTTTCCTTTTCATTCACTTTATGTATTTTAAGAAATAGAAATTCTTAATTTTGATATAGTTTCATCTATTTCTGAGAAATTTTGCCTACTGTGAGCTCAAAAGGATATTCATCTATATCATGTTTTAGAAGTTTTTTCCCTTGGATTTTTACTTTATTTCTAAAGTCCACCTGTAATTAATCTTTGTATATACCTGGGGTCAAGATTTACTTTTTTTCTTCTTGTATATTCAATCAATTTGTCCAGTGCTTAAATAACTTTTAAAAAATATTTCTTGTAGTGAAGGTGTGTTAGTAATAAATCCTCTTAGTTTATATTTGTCTAAAGATTCTTTATTCTAATTTATCTTTGAAACATTCTTTTTTATTGATATAGCACTTGGGTTGACGGATGTTTTTCTTTTAACAATTTTAAAATGCTACTCCATTGTCTCCTGGCTTGCATTGTTTCTGGAAAAAAGGCCTGCGTGATTCTTTTTTTGTTCTTCTGTATATAGTATACTTTTTTCTCTGCCTATGTTCAAGGGTTTTGTTCAACCTTTGTTTTCAACAGTTTGAACATAATGAGTCTAGCTACAGATGTCATTATTACTATTTGATATTTGTTTGTTAGTTGTTTTTTTTTTTGCCGCCTAGATCTATGGTTTTTTTTTTTTTTTGTCTTTTGTTAACATATTTGCAGCCAGCAAACTTTTCACTTTCCTCATACTGAGAGCAGATGAAACTAAAAAAAGCTCTGAAGCTGGTTGCTGCAAACTTCTGTCATTAAATGCACATGAAATGGTCTTTTTTAAATTGTCACCTTTTCACAATACAGCTGAAAATTGAAGACATATCTAGTATTTGTCTGAGACACCTCTCCGACTAGCATTCAATATTTTGTATTTTTATTCAGATTATAAACCCCAAAAGACAGTCTTCCACAATGAGGTAAATTCATGTCAGCAGCAAACAGGAACCTAATTTGGAATGTTGTAAATTCATGTCAGCAGTTGTGAATGAGTTAATATTGAAAAGTTTTGATTCACTATCTCTTCAAATATCTTTTACAAGAGATAATTTCATTATCTTTCAAATATTTCTCCTGACTCATTTTCTCACTTTTCCTTCTGGAATTATTCTGATATAAAGGTAGTATGGATTTGCATTTTGTTGTCACCAAATTCTTTTCAATTATTTTAGTATTTCCTTGTGCTGGATCTGTTCTGTTGAAGGGGTTTCCTCTTCTTCCACTCTACCGTCATTAAGTCTTCAGTTTGGACCTGTTCCTCCCCAAGGGTCCCATTCATGCCTCTCTTCCAGAATCAGAGTTGCTAATGACTCAACTCTTCATGGCCTTGTGATGAGAGGCAGGGCGTGTCCTCTGTTGTTTGAGTTGAGTCTCAGTCTTAGGCAGGTGTGAAGACTCTGGATCTCAGAGATGGGGACTTCTCAGTAATCCTGTGCCTCTTCTGGTGGCAAGGAACCTCTAATGGTCAGATCTCCTTGTCCCTCCCCATACTAAAAGGTTTCTGCTGTTGTTCTCTTCCCCTAGCTGCAAGCAGTTTTCACCTATGCATTGTTGATTTTAACAACCATTTCCCAAAGTGTAAATCCAGAGCATGCACGGCTTCAAATCTATAGTTTGTGAAGTCAGTTCTGTATCTGATTTGCCTTGAGACCAAAGCTACCTCCACACAAGAACCTTGAAGCATGTTTGCTCTAACTGTTCAGGAGATCATGTCTGGGCTATGGTCTATGAGCTAGGGCTGAAAATGGTCTATCTTGATTATATAAAGTATTGTGTCTTCTAGATCCAATGTCTATCAACTGCCAGTGTCAAATCAGATCCAGAAGAGCTTAATCCTTTCTCTATTGATGTAGAAATGCCTGCTGATTTTTTTAGCATCATGTAAGATGAGTGACTGTTGAACTCTTTTTTTTGCTTATGGGGAACTAGAGAGATCCCTTGATTCTCAGGTTGCTACTGCAGGAAAAGAAGTGAATTGCTCCAAGAAAAGAGTGCTCATTAAAATGTATATCGAGGCCGGGCTTGGTGGCTCAGTCTGTAATCCCAGCACTTTGGGAGGGCGAGGAGAGTGATTGCCTGAACCCGCGGGTTCGAGACCCTCCCGGGCAACTTGGCAAGATCTCATTTCTACAATAAGTCAAAAATTAGCCGGGTGTGATAGCCTGTGCCTGTAGTTCCAGCTACTTGGAAGGCTGAGGAGGAAGGATCACCGGAGCCCAGTAGGTCAAGGCTGCGGTGGCTGGGAGCGTGCCACTGCACTCTAGTCTGGGCAACAGAGTGAAACTCCAACTCAAAAATATATATATTTATATTGAAAATAAAAATAGTTAAGACAGTGGAATGAATTTTGAATTAAGTTTTAGCTTGTGGCTACTGAAAAGTTGGAGTAGCTTCTATTCTCTGTAGTTCTTTGTTATAGATAAACCAGTTATCTCCCAGAAATTCAAAAATTTCTCTGGCAAAACTATGGGCTTCCCAACCTATTAGAAAAGCATTTTGCAAACTATGATTTCTTGAACAGAATTTTTAAGATAATTTTTTTTTAGATCTGTAAATTCCTTTAATCACAAATATGTCTTGAGGAGGGTTGGGAACTAATGCTAGGGCATCTATTTGTGACAAGGATTCTGTCAGGTTTTGTAGATAAAGCAGTAAAATAAGAAAAGGATATCTTAAACAAAATAACTGTACCAGGACAAAATGTTTTATACCAGTTTATACCAGTTCATCAGCAGCATTTAAGGAAAGTTTTTCATTCGTATTTATTGTCTATTTCCAATTAATGACATAATGGCCAAAAATTTTCAGAAAATTATCAAATTGCTGAACAGTTTAAGAAACATATTGAGTATAGATTTTGGTTAATGAATTGCCAAAAACTTCATAATTTAATTTTGCGGCCAGCAGATATCTTAGTGAAACCGTTTTAAAATTGCACTTTTTGTTTGCAGGGAACAACTTTCCATGTCTGCCCACCCTTTCGTCTTTCTCCAGTATTTTCAGTATTATGAAGAGACAGTTATTAGAATTTACAATCACATCGTGCCAAGTTTGCACAAAATTATAATGTAAAATACCCCAAAACTGTATGGAAAATTGCTCCCCAAATTATATTCTGGAAATGTACACAGTGGAAATGCACAGTTTCTCAATCAGCTTGAAATTGCATATATCATGCATTATATAATCACAAAAGAGCTCAAAGGAAGCCTTCCGAAAAACCTAGTATTTTTAAACTGCCATATAAAAACCACCTTTGACTTATGCATAAAACACCTACTTGAAGTAGTGAACTGTTATCACTTTAAGATTTATCTTTGTAGACCAAATAAGAATAATAACAATCATGAAAGCAAAGACATTCTTGAAATAGGATACATTAGTGATCTTAAGTGATAGAAATATACACTCATTTTTGATTCACATACTTGTTTTGTTATCTTTTGACTGTCTTTTTCAAGCTGTGGAATCCGTTCTTCAATCAAATTCTCAGTGGAAGCTCAATGAGTGAAATAATTTGAAGATGAGTTTATGTGCTCAAAGTAAAGGATCCTAGAATGCTCACTCTTTCCTTCCCCAGTGACATGCCTACTTTCCAACCCTCTAAGAATCTGTCTCATCAGGCCCAGACCTTTTCTCTGCTAGTGTGGAAGCCATTCTGCTAGTGTGAAAGCCACTCTACTAGAGGCCATAAAACAAAATAGTGAAGAATACAGACTCTGGAATCAGTGAAAAAACTCAGTTCGACTTTCATATTTGCCATTTACTAATTTATGAACCCAGTATCTCTGAGCTCCAATTTCCTGATCTGAAACATGAGAACTATGGCAGTAGATGGACTCCAAAGTGGGCAGCCCATTTTCTTTTCTCTCTATAAGCCCTGCTGTGCCTCCCATCAAGAGGTAGATTCCAATTCCCCTCCATTTGAATCCAGGCCAGCCTTGTACAATCCTTTTACCAATAGATTGTAGATGAAATGACACTGTGCCGGTTCCAGTAATAAACCTTAAGAAGTCTGGCATCTTCCACTCAGGAGAGCCAGTGGCCATGCTATCAGGGAAGTTCAAAGAGATTCTAAGGAAGGAAAGATCACATCATGAGAAAAAGAGGCCATGTGGGGTAGCACTGAGGCACCGACCAGACGTCTGAAGGAGCTTTCCCAGACCTTCCAACCAGGCCCAGCCATTAGCTAAAGCCAGATGAGTGAGTGGTTACTGTGTAGAACTGTCTACTTGAGACATGCCTACTATGTTCCTAACCCACTGGAGAGTGAGAAGTGATAAATTATTGTACATCAATCCACTCATTTTTGGGGTGGTTGGTTTATCTGCAGCGGTACATAACAGTATCAAAAATAGAATAAATCTCGCATCGCTGTGGTTAGGATTAAAGGAGATAGCAATGGCAAAACAGAATGTGCCCTACAGTGGAACATTCTGATTTAATTCAACCGTTCTTAGTGAATCTGCTCTGTCTGCATCAGAGAGTCAGAGTTCCCGGGGACTCTCCCTTGGTGGAGCTTACGTTCTAGAAGGACCGAACGGATAATGAGTAAACGCTATACTTTGTAAGAATGTGGTAAGTCCTATGGGGAAAACTAGAGCAAAGTAGCTTGGTCATGCAGAACTGGGGGAGAAAGGAGGCAGCTGGCAGTTTTAAAGAGAATGGCCAAGGTAGGCTTCACTGAAGTTAAACATGGAAAAAAGAATGTGAGGACATGAAGCAGCTTTCCATGCAGATATTAAGGAAACAATCCTGAGGAGGACACAGCCAGTACACCCACCTAAGGAGGGAGAACATAGGAGTTTATTCAGGACTCAGGACAGGGGATGCTGTGGCTGGAACACAGAGGACACCACTGTGCTAAGAGGTCATGTCCGAGGTGTGGGAGCCCTGGACTATTGTGAAAACATTGGCTGCCCTAGCATTAGTTCCTTCCTAACACTATTGCTTCCTGCAATTTTCTTGCTTTGTCCATTTGTTGACTTGTGTATTCTGCAAGTCCCACCAAACTGTAAGGTTTATGGAAAAAAAAATTACCCTCCTTTACTTATTTTACTGCTTTATCTACAAAACCTGACAGAGTCCTTGTCACAAAGTAGATGCTCAAGACATATTTGTGATTAAAGGAATTTATAGTTCTAAAAAAATTATCTTAAAAAAATCTGTTCAAGATATCATAGTTTGCAAAACGCTTTTCTAAAAGGTAAATAATATCATTTCATGTTTTAAAGTGTAGGTTGAGGTGCAGAAAGTTTAAAGGTCTTGCCTGTGGGGTTCTCTTCAGGGCCAATCCAGGTAAGCTGGACTTATTTAAAAGGTTTTCAAAGTTTTTGTTTGCATACTGTCTCTTCTTTTTAAAATGGTGTCACATGGAGTATTTTAACTTGATAGATAAGGAAATTACATCATACACTTAAATAATTGCAAAGGATGTAGTTTCTAAAATAATAAAATTGTAACATCTCTCTTTTAAACACAACAAATTCAGTCCTACTATAAAAGTCATCTGATACCCACTATTGTCTTTCAAACATATTATAATAACATATATGTCCTTAAAATGTAAGCTAGCGTTTACTTAACAGCTGAGAATCTTCATACATTTCTTTTTTTCCTCCTTGAACTCAATTTTTCATTCCATTCTATGTCTTATCTTTTAAAAAATGTTATATTTGAAGGTCTAGAATTGGTCAGTATATCACAATTCTTTGCAATAAAACTAAAACTTAACTTCATGTAAATTGAAATTTAAACATTTTATTTTTTATTATATGAAAGCTTTAAATTGAGTTATCTTATAATTACTATAAATACATAGCTAACTAATATAAGCATATTAAAAAATTAAATCATAAACATAAACAGAGGCAAAATTATATTGCATTTCTTTTTTATTTTATTTTAAAGATGTGGGGTACAATTGAGGATTAGGTATACAAGTAGACATCGTACAGGTAAAGTTTGGGCCTCTCTTTGGTCCCCAATTGGCCTGGTTTGAGATCAGGTACTCTTATTGATGTTGTACCCCCTCCCACCCTGGCAGTATCCCTCTACTGCCAATCCCTTTCTTATAGTATTACGGTAAATGTTCAGGGTCCACTTATGAGTGAGAACATATGGTACTCTGTTCTTTGTTTCTATGATAGATCACCGAGTCCGAAGACTCTAAATCCATCCAAGTTTCTGCAAAGTCCATATGTTGTCCTTTATGGCTGCATAATGTTCCATTGCATATATGTACCACATTTTTAAAAATCCAGTCCAGTTTTAATGGACAGCATGGTTGGTTCCTTGTTTTTACTGTTGTGAAGAGTGCTGCAATAAACATGCATCTGTAGGTATCTTTTTTTGTAGAATGATTTGAGTTCCTCTGGGTATATTCCCAATAGGGGGGTTGCTGGGCCGTATGAAAGGCCAATTTCTAGTTCTTTTAGAAATTGCCACATTGTTTTCCATATTGAGTGAACAAGTTTGCATTCCCAACAGCTGTGTAGAATTGTAGAAGCGTTCCCTTTACTCCACATCTTCACCAACATCTGCTGTCGTTTGTTTTATTAATGATGGTCATTCTTACTGGGGTTAGATGGTATCTCAGTGTGGCTTTGATTTGCATTTGTACTGCATTTCTTTCTTCTTCTTTTTAATGTAAGGGAGACAGGCAGATTGAGAATTCCAGGCACCCCGCAAAGTAGGCGGGTCACCTTAGCGACAACCTTTACTCACTCAAAATTTCGTCTCATATTAGCAGTGAGGATTTGGGCATCACCCTGAATCATTATTTTCCTTCTCATAAGTTTAAGGCATATATATTGCATTTTCTAAGGGGATGAATGAGGAATTTCTTTTGTACATAAATTATACTTATGTCTAAAAACACAGGGTTTAGCATTTGTTTTATTCTGATTTAAAATATTATCTGATGTAAGTACTAAGGAAATATGTTTGCATAACTAAATTGATGGTAATGGAAATAATTGTATTACTAGCAAGGACTCTACAATTATTTGACAACTCTTCCAAGTTACATAACAAAAGTTTCCAGTGATTTATCATCAAAAATTAATTTCAATAATCTATAAGCTGCTAACTCACTTGGAGGAGTTGTGTAAAGCTGAGAAATAGGGAGCAACTGACTCGAAAAAAGTGCTTTCTTTTCTTTACAGTTACTCACTATCTCAGTGCTTGCCCCAACATTTAGAGATGGTTCTCTGATCCACACACTGAAGCATTTTCTACCTGGGCCACACAAGAGAGTAACCCAAGGCAGGAGTGAACAGTACTCTGGGAGTTATTTGTAAAAAAGGGAGGTGAGAAAGGAGAACTTGCGTAAAATGTTATTGGGCAGGTTAATTGTAGACAGGAACACATATGGAAGTTGGGGATTTCGAATTGGATCCTCTGAAAGCGTCCACATGCCCACATGTCTCTTGCACACACAGTGGTGGTCAGACCCCAGTTTGAAGACTGCTGTCTAAGAGGACAGTCTGCAGAACTGCCCAGTGGAGGAGGGGTCAAATGAATGGGATAACCAAAACTATAGTCTAGAATCATGACCCCAAGAAAGTCACGAGGCACGGATACCGGAATTGTTTTAGAACAAGGGCACAAAGTGGCCCAAACAGGCAACTCAAAACCAGAGTCCTAGAACTGCTGGGGATGAGGCCGAGGGTGGGAAGGGTATCCCCAGAGATGGCCTGGGGGTCCCCTGGGCATCTCCTCTCATCAGGCTTGTTAGGTAAGAGATGAGACCCTGACGAGCAGAAAGGATGGGATGGCCGGCAGCAGGGAGCAGTCTTGGAACTGTGGGACCATGGGTGCCTTGTCTGCCTGGGCTAAGTGGGTTCCCCTGCCTTCCCTAACTGCCCAGGAGTCCAAGGCTTGGCCAGCCCAGTAACACTTAAAGTCACCACTTTTTCTACTTTCCCCCTTAATCAAACCTATGTTAAAACAGGACATTTATGGAAAAGAAATATTTCGACCTCAGATCATTGGGAATTTTTACATAAAACTTCTCTTTGAATCTTATGGGAAAATGTAATATGAGACAAATAATTAAAAAGTGGAGCCATGGACCCAAGTATAGACCTGCATGAGCTAGTATTAATATTGTATTGGTTTGATGTCTGTTGTAGTCAAGTAAGAAATGAGAGACCGTTTAGACTACACTGTCCAATATGGCAGCTTCTAGTCAAAGGTCGCTGTTGAGAACTTGATGTGTGGCCAGTCAGGATTGAGATATGCTCTGGATGTGTGCAACAGACACCAGATGGCAAAGATTAAAAATGAAAAGAAATATGGAATATCTCTTTCACAACATTCTGTATCGATTGCATCTTAAAATGGCAATTTGAGGGTGTATTGAGCTAAATAAAATATATTATTAAAGTTAATTTCAACTTCATTTTGACTTTCTAAATCTTTCTAGAAGATTTTAAATTACATACTTGGTTCACATTGTCTTTTGAACAGTGCTGGGCTAGACTTTATTTATTTGAGAAACTGTTTTTAATTAAACACCATTTGGGGATGATTTTAAAACCACTTAAAATTATGATTTAAAAGAAAGTTCTAAAACATGAGGATGCAATGTGTTCACTTCCCTTTAGAAAAATAATGATCTATATACATGCTCAAGATAAGATAAGTAAATAAAGCATTATTTAAAAAGAATGGTGTAGCCGGGCTCGGTGACTCAGACTGTAATCCCGTGCTTTGGAAGGCTGAGGTGAGTGAATTGCCTGAGCCCATGGGTTCGAGACCCACCTGGGCAACTTGGCGAGACCTCATCTCTACAATAAATCAAAAAATCAGCCAGGCGTGGTAGCGCACGCCTATAGTTCCGGCTGCTCGGAAGCCCGAGACAGAAGGATCGCCAGAGCCCAGCGGGTCGAGGTTGCGGCCGGCCACCGCACTGCAGCCTGGGCGACAGAGTGAGACTCCAACTCAAAAAAAAAAAAAAAAAAGAATGATGTATTATACCCCCAAGTTTCAAAAAGAAATTAAACATACATAGAAAAATGACTGGCAAGCTCTTCACAAAGATATTACTTATAATTTTTTTCTTAATGGACAGGGATATGTGTGATAGAAGTTTTTTTATTATATGTTTATATTTTGTAATTATCCAAAATAGACATGTATTATTTTTATTGTTAATTAAAAAAAAAAACATAATGAGAATACATCCTTTTATTATCTAGTTACAAAGCAGTAAAAACTGTATGTAGAGCAAATGATCAGAGACAATGACAAATGTTCATGTCTACTGTTTGGAGCATATTACGGCATAACTGAATTATGTGATGGAAGATAAATATTTTAGGAACGCTTATAGTTCTCTTCCCTCATTGCCCATTGTCAATTAGTACTTCTTGCTCTCTTCCGTGATCAATAAATGTCCAAGTAAAGGGTTTCAACAACAAGAAGGCATTGCATTTTCTTGAAAATAAAAGGAGACGAGCCATGAAAAGAATTTGCTCAGTTTTTCAAAAACACTGTTTGCAAGGAAAAAGCTGTCTACTTGGCCACCGCACAAAAGACCACGCATATGAAAAGTATTTCCTAGAACGGATCTCAATACAACACAAAAATAGGAACGATGTAGTTGATTTGCAGAGATCTTTGATACGACTCCAAATATCCAGCCATGGTTTGCCAACACAGAGAAAGCGAGGGGACTTCTCCCAGAACTTGCGTCCTTCGTATTTGCTTCTAAAAATCGCACTAGTTCACTACAGCAGTAATTTTCTAATTATACTCAGCAGAAAGGGAAGGCTGCAGCACCCCAAAGTTATCTAACATACCATCAAGGAGCCATTTCCACTAGGACAAGGTGAATGTGTTTGCAATTACATCTCAAATACCCATATCTGGTTCATAAACATCGAACTAGCTGATTTCTTTAAAGGGTGAAGATATACAACTGAATATATGAGAAACACTGATGTCTGAAACCTGAATGGTAACAGCTAAAAGACAGCTTGATTATGAAATGGGAAAGTCGCCTAAACTCAGCAAGAGGGCAGCAGCTCTGCATTCAGACTGATCACTGATCTACTTTTTAATCTTCTCCGGCTCATCAACTTCTTTCTTTTCTTAATAACTACTTTATTGGTTCTTGCTTCTCCTGAGGCTGTGAGACTGAAAGAAGAGACTTGTATGAAGATTTCAGGACAGTGTTGTTCATGCCGTCTTTCTCCAGCGATTCCTTTCAACCTGCATGACATACTGGGCCAATGTTCTCAGCAAGATTTCTCAATTATCCCTTCGCATTGCAACTGGCATCCTAAGATATAGTTGATATAGGTAGAAGTGGATGAAAGACTGTCCCTTCAGAGAATGCGGTACGTGCTATAACGGAGAGTTGAATGTTTTAGAGGTACAGGAGACAGAGTAATTCTTCTCTGCTTAGTGAAAAAGGCTGAGGATATGAGGAAGACTTTACAAAGAGGTGTGAGATTTGGGTCCATTCTTGCTAGACAGAGAGTTGTAAAGACGTGAGGAGAATGTTCTAGGCTAGCGGTTGTCAGATTGCAGCACAAACACCAGGCCCCACCCTAGAGTTTCTGACAGAAGAGATCTGCAGAACTAATGAGGCTCTAATGAGTTCCCAGGACATGCTAATTCTGCTGGTCTGGGCAGCATACTTTGAGATCCACTTTTCTAGGCCAAGGAAACCACAAAAATGTCATCAGGTCTAGGCCAATGCCTTTCTTCCACCATCACCAATCTATAACACACATTCACACAAACACTGACAAAGAAGGAAAGTGGGGTGCCAGACACTTAAAAGACATTCTTTTGAGATTTCAGTTGGGTCCTTATGAGACTAGTAGAACAACAACCAACTCAGTCACTGACAGTATCTTGGTCTTCAAGAGGCCTGGTGGGCCAGAGTCTGAAAGCTGTAGTAGAAAGGAGACAAAATGCAGGCATGAGCAGTGCTGTGCGAATGCACTCTTTTGTGGACTGGAATGGCTTTGTGGGTGAGAAAGCAGTTAGAAAACCATTTCCGTTCTCAGTTTAGACTTTCCTGATTATGAAAATTTGAGAGTGAAGCTTTGTCCTAGGAGGCATGTTTTCAGTGTGGGTGTGAATGTGTATAATCAGTTATCCACTGAAAACTTGAAATAAAAAACACACATAGCTTCAACTCACAGTAGCTAGGCTGCCCTGAAAAGTACTGAGTTTTGTGGGTTTATGACCAGTCTGAAGTGGGGGAATCCAGAATACCAAAACCAACCTAAACTGTTCTGTTCTGTGAGAGTCTTGGGGAAGTATTCTAGACCAAATAACTCAGAATAGAGGAAATGAATCGTGGGCGTGGGGGGGGTGAGGTTAGGATAACTCTAACAATCTATTGGTAAAGAATGAGGGTTCCCAAAGATGAATCAATATTTTCATACCTGCTGTTAGGTGATATTACTCTCTGCAAAGAAAGTAAACCTAGAACAAAGAGAACAAGACTAGGACAAGGGCCACACCCACACACATGTTCTCTCTGAAGGGTTTTCATCTGGGGGCACTTTTTTCCTTGATGATAGAAAACACACCATTTAGCTCATAGTTGCAAGTTCTTTTCCTCTCATTCAATTTGTTTTTTCCTAAGCCTGCAATACAGTCTGACATGTCCCTATAACAGTGTGTTGGTCTTTTCAAAGGGAATAAGACATGGAACCAGAAGGGGAAATGAGTGACTTGTCTCCTACACACAACAACTCCTCCTAGAAGACTTTCTCAGAGGTTTCTGCATCACAAGAAAGACAAACAAACGTTTGGATTCTATGTCCCAATCATCCACCAAGTCATCAGTGACTCAAGGTGGCATGGTCCAGGGCTGGTGGGAAAGGTTGGGCAGGGTGGGTCACTTGGGAGTGGGTATGAGATTTTCCTGATTCCCCCACACACTGCTACACTACTGAGAAGGTGCTGACTTAAAGGGGAGTGGAAAGCTGACACTTTGGAAAAGTTTAACAGAACGTAATATTGCTCACTTCCAACCCAGGGTCTCAGAAGGGCCTCCGGCGAGTGAGAGCCCTGAAGTTCAAGTTTCATTGACTTCACAGTAAATCTTCCTGACATACCTCCACTTCAGTCCCACAGCTGGGACCTCACCCTCCTGAGTTTTATTTTTCTGTCTCAGGTCAGCAAGTTCCATAAGTTCAACATGGGCTGGAACTTTTTTAAAAATCAGAGTATAACATGCATGCATAAAGATGCACGTTTCAAAATTGTACAGCTAGATGAGTCTTCACAAACTCCAAATAACACTAACCCAGAAGATCCCCCTTCCAGTCACAACACAATCTTCCCACCCACAAGCAATCACTATCCCAATTTCCACCAACGAGAGTGGCTTTGTCTGTAAGTTCACTTTATACCTAGGGAATCACAGAATGTGTATGTGTGTGTGTGTGTGTGTATACAAGAGCATGCCCAAAAAATTATACACATTTTAAGAAAGGAAAAAACTGTAATACTCATATACCAATAACAAAAGATGAATACGTCATGTCTGCAATTACAAGAGGTGCTCAAAGTGGTTACCATCAGCGTCCAGACACTTCTGATGATGGTGAACTATTGCTTGAGCAACATTGACCAAAGTGTCCACTTGCATCTCTGTGCTTGCTGTTTCAATTTCTTCCTGAAGTACTGCCAGTATAGCTGGTTTTCTATGGTACCCTACTACATCCTTTAAGGTCCACCTTAGGTAGAAGTAAGTCATGTTAAGTCAAATGCCACTTCAAGATAGTCTTATGATCCTCGAATGGCAAACTTGCTTCCGCCATTTTCTTTGACTGTCCTGCCCGTGGCATGGTGACACTAGCATTCATTTGATTAACACCAGCTTTTGAGCAGAATGCAGAATACTATACATTGCTACCATCATTCAATTCAACTTCAAAAAGTAATACGTAGCTAACATTGATTCAAATGTCTATAAATTTTTTTGGCACCCCTGGGATATATATAGTGTGTGTGTGTGTGTGTGTGTGTGTGTGTGTGTGTGTGTGTGTGTGTGTACATGTATGTGTATGAATCATATATATCCATTTATGCATATAAATTTATGTATATAAATAGATATATTTGTTCATTTTATGCCTGACTTTCTTCTTTCAATATTATGTTTCTGAGATCCATCCATATGGCCATGTTTATTTGTTGTTTATTGTTATCAATTCTCAATGATGTACAGTGTTGCATTATACGATTATAGTATAATTATTATTCACCCATCTAACTTTTGATGGCCATTTTGTAATCTTGTGTCTTAAACTACCAAAAATATTGTTGCTATAAAGAGTCAAGTACGTGTCTTTTATTGTGTTTTCACACAGATCTGTTGGTATGTAAGCAGGAGGGGAGATATGGGGCCATAAAGCATTCATATATTAAGCTTAATGACTATCATAGATCATTTCTAAAGGGTTATCCTAATTTATATTTCCAAAAACTAGTGTGAGAGTTCCAATCCCTCGGCAAAAACTTGATCATGTTTTTTTCATATTAGCAATTCAAGTCAGTGTACCAAGTCGATGCATACAGCTCATCATTGCTTTATTGGAATTTCATTTATGATTAATGTTGTGAATCATTTTTTTCAAATGTGTATTAAATAAACATTTGATATTTTAATATCCTCTTTTATAAAGTATCTCTTCTCGTCTTTTGAACATTTTCCCATTCGTTCATCTGTGTTTTTCTTACTGATTTTAGTAAGTATTTATATGTCTAAATATCTTTCAGTTAAGATGCTCCCTCTTGATTTCTGAATGGTACCTTTTGGTTTAAAAAGTTCTTAATTTTAATATAATCTAATGTATTATTTTTTCTTTCTGTAGCTAGAGATTTTGATACTCTGCCCAATAAATTTTTTTTTTTGAGTTGGAGTCTCACTCTGTCACCCAGACTAGAGTGCAATGGCCGCTCCTGGCCACCGCAGCCTCGACCCTCTGGGCTCCGGCGATCCTTCCGCCTCAGCCTTCCAAGTAGCCAGAATTACAGGCATGCGCTACCACACCCGGCTGATTTTTTGATTTCTTGTAGAGATGAGGTCTCGCTGCCTAGGCGGGTCTCGAACCCGCGGGCTCAGGCAATCCACTCACCTCAGCCTCCCAAAGGCGCAGGATTACAGGCTGAGCCACTGAGCCCAGCTAATAAAATTTTTAAATATGTTATTCTGCATTTCCTCTTAAAGTCCTATGTCTAGTTTTCCATATTTAGATCTGGAATTGACTCCTGTGTACAGTGTGGCATGTGAATCATACCATATGTTGTGTTTTGAAACTTGTTCTTTTGGTTGCAATTTTATTATAGATTTCCTCATGTTCAACTGTGTAGTTGTAGCTCACTTGTTTCACTGCTCTAGACCATTCTTTTGTATACATATACAATTTATTTACCCATTCTCCTGGGTAAATAAATGAACATTTAGGGTGTTTATAATATTCTACTAAAAAATACTATTATGAGCAGACTTGTCCCCTAAAATGTATGCGTAAACATTCTGGGTTTTTGACTGCAGAGGAGTTTTCTGGGTAACAAACTGTGTACATTCTAAAATGCAACAGGTGGTGCCTAATTGCCTAAGTGGTAACGAAAATATACATATCTGAGAACACCGTAAAAGGTCCCCCACATTAGACAACAGCCTTGAAACAGTCTTGTCAGATTAAACAGTTCTGCCAATTATGTCACACAAACTATATTTCATTATGGTTTTAATTTACATTTTTCTGATTATTAGTAAGATTGCAACCATTTCATAAGTTTGATCCCACTCACATGAGCTCTTCTATGAAAGCCAGTTCACTAACTTTGCCTGTTTTTCTATTGGGTCATTTGTATTTTTTTTCCTATTGCACGATGGGATTTTCTTACATTATTTAGATACCACATTCTCAGTTATTATTGTTTTAAACGTTTCTTCTGGCTTTTTTTTTTTGCTTCTGGAATTCCCACTCCATGAAAGTTAAAAACCCCCTTTTTCGGGTTCTCCTTTTTGTCTCCCTTAAGTGTTTCACTATACCTTAAGGTTTCACAAATATAGTCTTTTTTTTTTTTTTTTTGAGTTGGAATCTCACTATGTTGCCCAGGCTGGAGTGCAGTGGCATGCTCATGACCATTGCAACCTCAACCTGCTGGGCTCAGGTAATCCTTCCACTTCAGTCTTCCATGTTGCTGTAACTATAGGCACGTGCTACCACATCCAGCTAGTTTTTTAATTTATTGTAGAGAGGAGTTCTCGCCAAGTTGCAGGCTGGTCTCAAACCCCCGAACTCAGGCAATCCTCTCACCTCGGCCTCCAAAGTGCTGGGATTGCAGGCTTAAGCCACCACTCAGCCTCACTGATATATTCTCAAACTCAAAGAGTCTTTCCTCTGCCATATTCCATCTATAATAAACTCGTCAAAGGCGTTCTTTATTTTTGTTCCAGTGGTTTTGGTCTCCAGTCCCTTTCTTTTTGGTTCTTTCTTAGAATTTCCTTTTCTCTGCTTACATTGCCCCTCTTTTTGCATGTTATCTCCTTTATATATGAGCGATCCTGGGACATTAGTCATATGTTTAAATTCCCTGTCTGATCACTTCAAAATCCCTGCCATATCTAGTTCTAATGCTTTCTCTGTCTCTTGAAACTTGTCTTTTTTGGCCTTTTAGTATGCCTTGTAATTTTCTCTTGATAGTTGGACCTGATGTACTGGCTTTGATAAAACCCCAGGAGGTTAGGCTCCGGTTAACTAGTCTCTCTTGAGGGCAGACCTCTTTAAGAACAGAGTGTTTTAATTTCAGAATAGATCCTTTCTCCCTACCCCTTGCTGGAAGTATTGGGGTATTTCTCTCTGATATTTTCTGTGAGAATCTGAATGGATTTCTAAAGGTAAAACTCACAAAAGTGTGGTGGTGCCCTTATGACTAGGTCCTTTCAGAGTTTTAACTCTCAGACTTGTCCACATCTAGCCTCCAGCAACTTGGCAATTCCAGCTCATGATTTTCTGCTCCAGCACTGATTACTACTCAGGTTTGTTTTCTGGCAGGTTGATTCTATGTATCTGTTTGTTTTTATACAGGTTTGCCCTATGACCTCATTTCTCTAATGAATCTAAGGAGTTGTTGATTTTTTTTTTTTTTTTTTAGTTTGTTCAGCTTTTTACTTACCCTTAGGACAGAGTGGCAACTTCCGTGTTCCAAACATGCAGAAGTGGAAACTGAACTCCATTTTATTTTTTATTCTATCTTTAAAATGGAAAGTTAGCATTTACCGATAAGTCAACATTTTAAAAATATCATTTTCAAAAGATTTTATAAATAATTTTCAAAGCAGTTTTAAAGTTAAAAAACTATATTAAAATTGCTTTCCAAATTTTAAAACAGAACTTGTATTTTAATTTCCACATGCTTTAAACATTAATAGCTTGCTTGGAAAAAATGGATTATTAATTTTTTCCTTTAAAATATATATATGCCCTGTTTTCAATTTGCAATTACAAGAAAGATACGATAAAATTGATTTATACAATCAGATACTACATTTTAGTAAAAAAAATAAAATAAACTAGAATTTTATAGTTTGAAAGCTAGGATTCAAATCTGAACTGTCATTTACTAATAAAAGGTTTTCCACATGAGTTTCTCTGAGTGTCAGATTCTGCGCTGAAAAAAATAATAATAACCACACGAATTAGGTCATGAATTTGTGTAAGAATCAAATTGGATAGCACACATGAAATTCCTTGTAAACTAAATTGTTGCAAGTCCAGAAACTGCTAAGAAACTCTGACAGTTGGGCGATTGAAAACAATTTGCAACCATCAAAGAGGCCACAGCTTGGGCTAACATCCCTTCATCTCAATCTCAGGTCTTTGGTCACCAAGTAAAAATGTGAATATGGAGAAAGTTAACAGTCAACAGTGACATCTTCTCCTTCTCCCTGTCCTCTTTCCCCACTTTAGTTTGATAGACCATTAAGAAGAAGAAAAAAATGGAGCTAATCACCTGACAGTTCAGCCAAAAACAAAAACAAAAAACCGTGTGGGTGAATTGTCTTCCACCGACATCAACTATTTTCACAAAATGTCTTATGTAACAAAAGCCAGTTCAATTAAGTATTTTTCTTTCAAAAGGGAAATGATTGTACATCATTCCCAAAAGTGCATCAACCAGATGTACTAATTAAACTCAGATCCATCAGGTGAAACAGAATTGCCTTCTTTCTTAATATTCTCTGTATCTGAATCATGTTGTTTCACTGGGTTCTGCTTTCCCATGACTACTCATTAATTTGTTATTGTTGTTTGTTGCTGTTGTTAAGACACTTTACCTAGACAAGGTAAGAATATCCATAAGTCATCCGAAGTCTGAGGTTACCTGTTTTGGACCCAGGCTACCAGTTACCAACCGCAGGTCAATAAAATTAAGATGAGAAGTTATTATCATACCCAGGCTCAGTCTCACTCCTATTTCTCCTTCCTCTATGAATTCTTACCAGATATCTTGGGTCATTTAGTGAAGAGTCCTGAGTCCAAATGCAGAATCCAGATAGGGTGTGGGTTCAAATCTCACCTCTTAATCATCTCTGTGATCTTAGGTAGGTCACTTCATCTCTTTTGGCCTCTGTGTTCTCATCATTAAGATAGAGATACTTATAATATCTCCTTCTTAGAATTACTAAGAATGTCACAGAAATTAATTTATGTAAATGTTTATTAAAACATTATCTGACACACAGCATATGCTCGTTATTGTTAGGATATTCTAGAAGAGAAACACAGGTGAAATTCTTAAATATCTTTGTTCTAAGAAAAATATTTTAAATTTGAGTTGGCCAACTTGCCTTTCAATAAGACAGTGCTTCCCAAACACATGCAGGGCGATTTGCTCTCCTTTGGCCTTAGTGCATTTTAAAACAAATCCATGTTTAAATCTAAAGCAAAATCAAACACACTTAGCAATGGTGACTATTTCCTTGCTAAAAATAAGTCTTACCTCACTTCTAGAGTCAAGTTGGAGTTTCCTGTGGAGGCCAGATGCCGAAAGCCTGCTGAGAGAACAGCGTGTGATGAAATCACCAGAAGAGATGAAAATGATCCTTCTCTGGAAATGCATTTTGCAAACACAAAGGCCACCCAGTCTCCTCTCCCCACAGCCTCTGGCTGTCATCACTTCAATCTCAGGACGTTACAGTGAGACGGCAGAAATGAGAAGCCCTGAACTCCATGATAAGGGATCAGAAGGAGGGAGGCAGTGGACCTAGAGACACTTCGATAATCTTTCCCTCTCCTTCTTATTACGTATTTTGTTTTCACTTCCTGAGATCTGTTTGGGTCTGGCGTGAGGAGTATGATAATGACACAGGTCACACTAATAGCACGATCTAGACCTTTGGTTCTCAAAGTGTGGTTCCCAGACTAGCAGCAGCCCTGAGCATTTGAAATGCAAATAAATGCTTGGCTCCATCTCAGACTTACTGAATCAGGAACACTGGTTGTGGAGCTTAGAGGTGTATGATCTAACAAGTCCCCCAGGTGGCTCTGATGCATACTTACGTTTGAGAACCAGTTACAAGAAGCTGGAGGATCAGTGCTGACTCTGCAATTTGTTTCCTGTGTGGCCTTAAGTTACATGCTATAACTTCTCAGAACTTGAATCTTCCTCTGCAAAAGATGAAAGGAGATAATGGCCTCCTGGCCCTGTGACCATGTGTGAGGGTACTTTATAAACTGTAAAATGACATAGACACCTTCTGTTTTATTTGTCTACGTATATAGGCCCCAGAGAATTATGTCAGAAGACGAATAATCAAAGGATTGCTTGAGGCCGAATGATTTTTAAAAATTAAACAAAAGTTAAGATAAAATAGCAATGAAATTATTATCAGAATTTGGAGCTGCTTTTGGGGAGACAAGCCAGACCAGCCTGGACCACCCATGGGGACAGTTCCCAGGGTGGTGGGAGTCAGTCTCAGAATTGTGTCGAGACATGAGTTGCATTGGGAGAAAGTGAACAATGGTTTTTCCCTCTCCCTTTTACATTTCATCTTATCTCTTTAACCCACATTAGATTGCCTCTTTCTTTGTGGCACAATGAGGGTGAGGTATGGCTCGAGTTCCCCCTAAGATCATGATGCCACAATCAAGAAAAGTCTGAGGAAAATATCTTCACAAAATGACAGCTGGCGAAGGGAAGCCTGATTGTTTAGACCCCAGGAAAACGTATTCTTTTTGTGCTCCAGAGAATGCATTAGCATCTTCTCGAATCCAGATTGAAAAGCCTCAAGCTTATTCTCTAGGCATTCAAAAAGGATGCAATTTTCCAGTGACAATAGGGGCTATTATATGTACCAGTTGGAAATGAGAATAATGTCTGGCTCACCCAGCCAAATTCCAAATCAGGATTCTTCCTTTGTGTCAATCAAATTGTCGATGCTGTCTGTTTCTACGCATTTCTTACAGTTTATTTATATATCATTGGATTTTATAGAAATGTTTATAATATCCGCATGCAAAATGTCTTTGCCCTAAAATGATATTTTCAAAATCATAAATGACAGTGATCATGAGACTCTGAAGCTATTTTACCATACACCAGAAATACACTTAGTAAGACTTGCTGGTGATGTTTTGTTCATTTCAAAGGTCTTTCTTCCTGTAAGACATCACTGATATAAGAAGACACTTTTCAAAGTAGTGGAAGATTAAGTTGCAGATGTCCAATAAGGTAAGCTACCCTTACCTTATTTGCTGATTAAATGATGCACGTGCCTTGTGGGTTTAAAAGAAAACATCACACAACTGGGGAGGTGGTGGAGGCTGTGTGTTTACCATTTGGTGGGCTAGCTCTTTTCCATGAGATGGGGGAACCTAGGCCTGTGTCATTTACCAAACCAACTTTAACACAGGTGAGCTCCCATAAGTGGGTTGTCTCTGGCATACTTGGAAATCATGACTTAGACAAGGAAGCTACAGAGGCCTTGGCATCACCTAAGCCATGTATCTGCCCCACTTCCAATTCTGTGTCTAGAATAATTATAGAAAACTCCACGGCTTGAGATGCTAGGTGTGGTATATCCTACTGTCACCTAAGCCTGAGGTTAGAAGACTCCAAGTTAGTTTCCAGAACTGTGACTGTGGTGTAGCAGTTCACTAGGGTACCACTATTTCCCTTTTGTGAACATTCTGATGCGATCACTCTACTATTTATACTGCCCTAGTCCATTTAAAAAAAATTTTTAGATAGACTTTATTTTTAGAGCAGTTTTATGTTCACTGCAAAATTAAATAGTAGGAACAGAGTTTCCATATGTGCCCTGTCTCCTCACAAACACAGACTCCCCATTGTAAGTATCTCTTATTAGAGTGCTATATTTGTAACAATTGAACTTATATTGATGTATCATTGCCACCCAAAGTTCACTGTCTACATTAGGGTTCATTCTTGGTGTTCTACATTCTATGAATTTACACAAATGTATAATGACATGTGTCTACCATTGTCATTCATGTAGAATAGTTTCTCTATTCTAAAAAAATTCTCTGTACTCTTTTTTTTTTTTTTTTTTTTTTTGAGTTGGAGTCTCACTCTGTCGCCCAGACTGGAATGCAGTGGCCGCTCCCGGCCACCGCAGCCTCGACCTGCTGGGCTCCGGCGATCCTTCTGCCTCAGCCTTCCAAGTAGCTGGAATTACAGGCATGCGCTACCACGCCCGGCTGATTTTTCGATTTATTGTAGAGATGAGGTCTCGCTGCCCAGGCGGGTCTCGAACCCGCGGGCTCAGGCAATCCACTCACCTCAGCCTCCCAAAGGCGTGGGATTACAGGCTGAGCCACCGAGCCCGGCTCTCTGTACTCTTCCTATGCATTTTTCTCTCCCCTCAAGCCCTGGCAATTCCTGATCTTTTTACTGTTTCCACAGCCTTGCCTTTTCCAGAATGTCATATAGTTGAAACCACACAGTATGTAGACTTTTCAAATTACTACTAAGTGTACTTCTTTCACTTAGTAGTATTCATTTAAGGTTCCTCTCTGTCTTTCATGGATGATGGCTACTTTTTATTTTTTAACCACTGGATAATTCCATTATTTGGATGTAGCACAGTTTATTAATCGATTCACCTACTGAAGGACATTTTGGTTGCTTTTATATTGTGATAATTATGAATAAAGTTCTATAAACATTCATGTACAGGTTATTATGTGGACATAAGTTTTCAAGCCATTGGGCAAATACCAAGGAAGGAACACAATTGCTGGGCTGTGTTAATAACATATTTAGTCTTGTAAGAAAACTGTCAAGTTGTCTTTCAGAGTGGTTGTACCTTTTTTAGGTCCACCAGCAATGAATGAGAGTTCCTGTTGCTCCACATCCTCGTCGGCATTTGATATTATCTGTTTGGATTTTGATCATTCAAATAGGTGTGTAGTCATATCTCATTGTTGTTTTAATTTTCAACTCCCTGATGACATATGATGTGAGGCATCTTTTCATATGCTTCTTTGTCATCAGTTTATTTTCATTGGTGAGGTATCTGTTTCAGGTCTTTGCCCACTTTTACTTGGGTTGCTCATCTTCTTATTGAGGTGTAATAGATCTTTGTATATTTTGGATAGCAGTCATTTATCAGTCTGTCTTTTGCAAATATTTTCATGCAGTATGTGGCTTGTCTTCTCATCCTCTTGACAGAGTTTTGCAAAGTTGAAGTTTTTAATATCAATGGAGTCCAAACTTATCAAGTCTTTCTTTCATAAATTATTCTTCTGGCATTGAACCTAAAATGTTATTACCATACCCATGGACACCTAGATTTTCTCCTATGTTAGCTTCTAGGTCTTGTATAATTTTGTTTTACATTTATGACCACATGTTTTACAATAATGATGCACTTGTCATAATTCAATTATGAGTGATGAGTTAATTTTTGTGAAGCTTGTGAGGTCTGTATCCAAATTCATTATTTCACATGTAAATATCTAGCTTTTCCAGCACCATTTGTTGAAAGACTCTCTTTTCTCTCTTGTATTGTCTTTGCTTCTTTGTCAAAAATCACTTGACTATATTTATGTGGTTCTATTTCTGAATTCTCTATTCTATCCCATTATCAATCCATATATATTTTTGCCAATACTACACTGTCTTGATTATTATAGCTTTACAGTGTGTCTTGTAGTCAGGTGATGTTAGTCCTCCTACTTTGGTTCTTTGTGTTGGCTACTCTAGGTCTTTCACCTCACCATATAACATTTAGAATAAGTTTGTCAATATCCACACATTAACTTTACATGCTTTTTATTCAGATTGTATTGCATCTATAGACCAGACTGGAAAGCACTGACATCTTCACAATATTGAGTCTTTCTATCCATGAACATGGAATCTCTCTCCATTTTTTTTAGTCTTTTTAAAAAATTTCTTTCCTCAGCAGTTTTCCTCATATTGATCTTGTACATAGTTTGTTGTATGTGTGAAGTTTTTAATTTTTGGACTGTTAATGTAAATGATATTATGCTTTTAATTTAAATTCTTCTTAGTCATTGCAGGCCTATAGGGCAGTGGTTGACTTTGGTATAAAAGTTATAAATTGAAAGAAGTAATATGCTCACATTTTGAGTCCAAATATATGTTTTGAAACTTAATTGGAATGTGCTGGTTCTCAGCTTGGTCCATCTAAACTTTTAACATCTTATATTCTAAAATCTTGCAGTAATTGCTTATTAGTTTCAATAGTTTTTTTTTTTTTTGTCAACTCTTTCAGATCTTCTATATAGGTATTCATGTTATCTGTGCATAGGTTTTTCTTTTTCCTTCCAATACCTATCTTTTTTTTTTTTTTGGTCTTATTACAACAACTAGGGCTTCTGGCATAATGGTAAAAGAAATAGCAAGAGAAGACTTCCTCACCTTTTTCCTAACTTATTCGAAAATGTCTAGTTTCTCACCAGTAGGTGTAATGTAACTGGTAAGTTTCTTGTAGTTGTTCTTTTGCAATATTAGAAAATTCTCTATTTCTTGTTTGCTGAAAGCTTTTTAAATTTAATAAAAAATCTCTATTAATCAAAGTTTTAAATTGAAGTAAATAAATATGCTCACACTCTGAGCCTGAATCTGCTTTTTCTTACTAGCTTAGACTGTGCTGGTTCTCTGTTTGGTCAACTTAAATATCTTTTTTTTGTTTGAGTTTGAGTCTCATTCCGTCACCCAGGCTAGAGTGCAGTGGCACACTCATGGCCACCCCAGTGTTGACCTGCTGGGCTCCAACGATCCTTCTGCCTCAGGCTTCCAAATAGCTGAAACTACAGGTATGAGTCACCAGGTCCAGCTAATTTTGGACTTATTGTAGAGAAGAGGACTCGCCAAGTAGCCCAGGCTGGTCTCGAACCCATGGGCTCAGGCAATCCACTTGCCTCAGCCTCCCAAAGTGCTGAGATGACAGGCTGAGCTACCAAGCCCGACCTAAATCTTAAAAATCAGGTGCTGTGCTCTAAAACCTTTCTTGATCACCTTAGCTCACAATGACCTCTTACTCCCCTAAATACAGTCACATTTTAAAAAATCAGATACAACATAAATGTACATATTTATGAGGTTCATTGTGATGTTTTAACACATACAATGCATAGTAATAAAATCAAGGTAATTTTGCTGAGATTTTTTTTTTTTTTGAGTTGGATTCTCACTTTGTCACCCAGGCTGGAGTGCAGTGGCATACTCACAGCCACCGCAGCCTACACCTGCTGGGCTCAGGCGATCCTTCTGCCTTCGCCTTCCAAGTAGCTGGAACTACAGGCACGCCCTACCACTCCTGGCTAATTTGTTTGTTTGTTTGTTTGTTATAGAGACAAGATCTCACCAATTTGCCCAGACTGGTCTCAAACCCCTGAGTTCAGGCAATCCTCTCGCCTCAGCCTCCCAAAATGCTGGGATTACAGGCTTGAGCCACCATGCCCAGTCTTCCTGATTTTTTTTTTTTTATCGTGAATGGGTATCAGATTTTGTCAAATGCTTTTCTGCGTCTTTTGATGCAGTCATGTGATTTTTCTTTTTTAGCCTGTTGATATGATGGATTACATTAATTGTGTTTTGAATGTTGAAACAGCATTGCATACCTAGAATAAATGCCAATTGTTCGTGGGTTATAATTCTTTTTAAACACTGTTGGATTCAATTTTTCAATATTTTATTAAGGATTTTTGCATCTAAATTCAAGAGATACATCCATCTGTTGTTTTCTTTTCTGATAATATCTTTGCCTTGTTTTGGTAAAGCTGACCTCATACAATGAGATAAATATTTATTTCCTCATCTCCTATCCTCTCAAAAGGAATGTAGAGAATTCGCATAATTTGTTCCTTATGTGTTTGATATAATACACGTACACCAGTGAAACCATCTGGGCCTCGTGCTTTCTGTTTTAGAAGGCTATTAACTATTAACAATTTCTTGAATGGATATAGCCTATCCATATTGCCTATTCTCTTATTTATTTTCATGGTAGTATTTAACAATTACTTATTAAAAGCAAATACAACAAATATATATCAAGGTATTTTTGCATGGAAACATTTACATTTTCTTGGATGTGTTTCCAAATTCTCTAAAATATTATTTTTAATGTCCCCTGCTTTACTAGCTTATCATTCTATACCACTATGCTAATTTTCTTTATTTAAAAGTTTTCTTCACACTTTTCTCACCTTTCAGCTGTTGCTCTTCTGAAGAGCAGAATATCATGTCCTAACGTCAAATAAGACAATACACAGTGTTAACTCTACCCATATCTTGATTTTTGAGTCATACCTTTAATAGGACTTAATCCATTCCCAAGAGGAAATGCTTTTCCTTCATTAAAGAACCGTAAATGAAACAATAAATGGATAAGTCACCCTGAGCGATACAGAATACATTCCATTATGACTCAAATTCCCTAGAATTGAATTTTATTTTATTTTTTTGCCACTACATACTGGTCTTTATTGGAAATTTAAAAAAAAAAAGCAAAATTCTATTCCCTTACCACAATCATTTAGGAAAAAAATTTAACATAGAATGTTTCAAGTATATATCCCTATATTATAAAACTAATAATTGACTATGAACCAATATTTTAAATGTCTGAATAGGCATATAAGAGTTTTATAGAGATGCTCAATTACCAAAATTATGGACGGCATACTGGGATATATGATATCATTATACCGTTCAGCTCGTAAGTATCACAGCCACCTTCATAAAAGGGCTTTCCTCCCTCTCCCTGTGTATTGCTTCTTTGCATAGACTACAGTCAAATAAATAATACCCCCCAAATACAACCAAATCATGTTAGTTTATTTTAAAACTCATATGATACATACAAATGACACCAACAGTGAATCACGGAACTCCATTGGCCTAGCGCAGTAGATTGCCTTTTCAAATGATGACCATATTCTCCCCAAACCTACATGCTCTTTGTACAATGTGATATTAATATTCCTTCCACTGGGGGTGGGATTTATATTTACTCCACTTGAATCCGGGCAAACTTGCGATGCTAGGGGAAGGGATGCTATGTGAAATCTGAGGCTAATTTATGGACATCAGCAGCTTCCACCTGGTTCTCTTTGGGGGCATCTGCTCTTGGCATCTGGCCACGATGCTCTGTGGGAGTACGGATCACATGGAGACAAGACGCATACAGGTGTGCTGTCTGACAGCCCCAGCTAGGGTCTCAGCCAACAGCCAAAAACACTGTCTGACATTTGAATGAGTGAGCACAGATGGCTCGAGCCCCAGACATCCAGTTGCCCCTCAAAGCTTTCCTTACGGATACTCCAGACATCCCGGAGCAGAGATAAGTTGCACCCCATTTTTTTTTTCCTGAGTGGCCAACCCCATTATTTATGGGCTGCCAGGAATATGTTTGTCTTTCTGGACTCTGAGATGCTATGTTACTCAAGTGAGTCTGGGGTAGTCTGTCATCCATCAGTAGTGTTAGGACAACCGGTTAACACTGGTGTGGCAGGTCTCTTCCATTTACACTTTCATCCCCATATCTACTTTCTACCCGTCTACCGGTTCTCTGTCCTGTGGAAGCCAACCTCCATCAACAAGTTCTGTGCTCTCTGGTGTCCAGTTCTGTTAGCCAGTTGGGGGTCCCAAGAGTTCAAGAGGGGCTTCCTCACCAAGAAGTTGCCTCAGGAGCTGGTGGCCTCAACCCCAGATACAGCTGCTCTCAAGGTGGCCCTCTTGGTGTTCCGATGGTGCTCTTTTTTCTCATTCCTTGTAATCTAATAGTGATAACTGCTGCCACCACAAAGCCCTGCACTGTACCTGTGGGTCCCTACTCTCTGCACGTGACTTTGTTATTAGTCCTGTTGTAAAAGCATGTCAAAAACGTGCTATATATTTCCTGTTGGGAATGACTGACCCCACTGATGGTTGGTTTGCCTGAATCTTGAATTTTAACTCGCATATAAAAGTAGATGCATCTCACCTGCACTTCTCTAATGACATTGGACACTCTGTCAATATTATTTAAATTTCTCCTCTTCTTACTGATTTATCTTTACGTCTCTTTCCTTTTAAATGCCTTTCACATGGTAGACACTCAATACATATCAGGTAAATATAAAAGATAAGTCAAAGCACTCACAAAGATAAGTCAATTACACACATTTTTGCTGGTTCCAGTCTCTCATTGTGTGACATAGCCAGCATGGATTGAACTTGAAGATGTGTTTAAAATGGGAATGACCTGGAAAGTATGTCTGATTAAAACTAACCTACATACTCAGTGATCTATCACAGAAACAAAGAACTGAGTGCCATATGTTCTCACTCATAAGCAGACCTTGAACATTTATCATAATACAATAAGAAAGGGATTGGCAGTAGCGGGACAACCCTGGGGGGCGCGTATAACATCAGTAAGGGTACCTGATCTCAAACCAGGTGAAATGGGGACCAAAGGGAGGCCCTAACTTTACCTGCACGATGACTACTTGTATACCGAATGCCGAATTGTACCCCACATCCATAAAACAAAAAAAATAAATAAATAAGACTAACCTAAAGGACCAGCCCATAATGAGAGTGACCAGACAACTCCTAGCATTGCATACAAAGAGCATGGCATGCCCAGAAGTGAGTCGGGTGGCCTCTCCTACCCGATATCCAATAGGGGAGGGCCATACTAACTGTAGACTTGGACCACAGTCTCATTCCCAAGCCAGGTTGTCCATAAGTAGAGGGCCATGCATCCTGGCTGGTCCAGACCTATCTTGGCTTATTCCTGTTTTCCCACACAATGATTATTAGTATCCATTTTCATTCTTAAGTGTGAACCGATTTGGATGATAGAGTTACTTTAGCTGTAAAGCTTTGTCTGTGGTCTGGAGAGTGTGGAGGGTGTCCCTAGGCTTTTGGAAAAGGTGACACCCTGACTGCAGGCCTAGAGGGGGAGCAGGCACAAAAGAACAAGAAAATATCAGAGAGACTCAGAGCAAAATTTTCATGTCATGGATTGGCCATCTTGTTAGCAGTTGGGGCAGCCAGGATTGTCAGAGAAATTTACTGTTACGTTTGTGTCAGGGGCTGAATGCTCAAAAATGAGTACTGGAAGCGGGCACTAGCATAGTTCCACAAGTGCTGGGGATTTTTATGAGGTCTCCTTGGCACTGACATTGTAGGCACTTCTCACCTTTATCTGGGGCGACGCTCCCACTAGGCATAGCTATCACCCAAACATTGTGGAATCAGAAGGCATTTATTGAGTGAAATTTATTAGAATGGCCTACATGTGGTCCTCTGCTCTTGATGGTGGTACTTGGAGAGACCCCCGTCTCCATCACGAGAACAGAAATTCTTCTTGTCACATTTCTCATCTTTCAAAATTGCAGGCAAAACTTGACCTTTAAACACACTCGTGTTAAAACTGTCGTAGACATGAAACCTATTCTTGTTCGGTTATGGTCAAGTTTTGATTTAGAGCCTGAGGAGCAGGACTTTCTTCCAAATGCCTCCCCGAAACAGGACAGAGGCAGCGGACACAGTCTTGTTTCTGGTTTATGACTATAATTGACCTTGGCTGTAACTTGGCCCTTGTCCAGCTTTGAGGATGGAGGAATTCAAAGACAAATGAAAGTCAATAGAAAATATTTGAGCCAATTTTGGCTGACACTGTTGTTCTTTTTGTGCAACGAGAAACAAATGGAAACAATTCTCTGCGCTTGTTTCCTTCTTTATCTGTAACCACATAAGCAATAACTTAACTTTTGACTTTTACTTTTCCATTTTAAACGTTAGGGAAACTTTGTACAAACTAAACACATTGCTGACAGGGCCACAGTGACAGACTGCTGGTTACTCTGAACAGAAAAGGTTTTATTACAACTTACCAAGCCTTTTGGCCTAGGCACTAAGAGAGTAGTTAGATGAGCCTTAGTTTTAAAACAATGTCCAGGCATTTGTTTGCAACTGTCATCAGGGGGAGTGTGCTGGCCGTCAACGCAAGGCAGCTGTATTTAAATATTTGCTCTGGAATTCATCATGTGTTCTTGAACAAGCCTCTCAACTTCTTTGCACTTCAGTGTCTGAGAGTTGAAGACTATATTGCATATGATAGCATACAGCAAAGAGCTGAAATGCTGCGTGTCTTCAAGTGTTACTTTAGTCTATCTTCACTGCTTTTCAGTGGTTTCAAATTATCTACTAGATATCAGATGAGGAGTTTCTTGCCTGTATGACATGTGTCCTTACTATGGTTCTTACACAGTAACTGACACACAGGTACACATTAAGTCTTTGGTGAAGGATGGAAAGAAGAAAGGAAGGAAGGAAGGAAGGAGACATAACCAAGAAGTGACGAAAACATCTGTAACCAGAAGCTTGTTTAAAGACCAGCAGAACCATTTGGAAACACATTGTTATGTGGGTTAAGAATATATTCTTTCTCTTTAAGGTAGAGTTTGGTGACAATATTTCAGAATCAATTGTCTTTATTCAACATTGTACAAACCACTTATCTTGATTTTTCCCAGAAAAATGCAGAGTTCTACAGAACCCTCTTTGTCATTATTTCCAAGAAAATAATCACAATGTAGAACTGTCCTACTGAGCTTATGCCATGTCTTAATTATTGCTTTGTGAATAAACAGTTGCAGCAAGATAAATTAGAACATCAGCACCCATAAGACTTAGGATATCTGATTTAAACTAGAGGAGTCCAAAAGAAAATGAAAGCAATAAGCATGATTCTTAACTCCCAGTCTAGGAGTTGGCTGTATGTAGCCCAATCATTGAAGTAGTTTATATTTCTGTTGGTCTATTTCTCACAAGCATATTAATATATACGTGTGTGTGTACATATATATATATATATATATATATATATATATATATATGGTTTTGGTGCAAAAGCCAACCCACAAAAGCTTGTTTAATGGCAATCATACCTGAAGCCGACTTTTTCATTTATGAGACCATGCAACCAGAATTTCCCCAAGGAATACTAGAACTATGTCTGTCTTTCTAGACTGTGTGAGAGAGGAAAGTCCTTTCTGCTTTCCAGCCCTTTTATCCCATTCAGCTGTGAGGAGTTCGTGCCAATCGGAGGGCTTGGTATGAACAATTGGCCTTGGAATGGGTTTAAACAGGGATACAAAGTAGGAGACATATTTCTAGGGTGAGAAAAATGATGAGAGGCATTCAGTGACTCTAATGGACCACCTATAATCATATCAAGACTCTTAACCTTTTATTCGTCTCTCAAATTCCTTATTTTTGAAGGAAAAAAGCCTCTGATCTTTTAAAGGGTACATACATGTCTAATAAATATTCTATCTATAATAATTACACATGGTCATGAATTAATCATATGTATAGGCTAGAAGGAATCAGCTATTCTAGTGTAGAATTACAAATAAACGATTTGTTTTTCTGATGTCCACCCAAAAAAGTTTCCTACAGTAAGCCCAACTGTACAAGAAGTGACCTACCCTGATCACACAGGGAAAAAAAGAAACTCGAAGACAACTCCTTGGTTACTCCTGAGCAGAAGACAATGTTCTCACCTTCACAGATCTCAAACCTCTAAGCCTAAAATCAAAGAAGTAGGCCCATTGTCCGCCTAGCATTCACATCTTAAATGTTCTCAGACCGTCCTTGGGTTGGGGGCTCACGTGGCATGCCTGCCATCTAGTGTTCTGTGGACTTCATTACATGAGCGCCAGTACAAGACAACCATTAGCTGCATTAGGGAGATTCCTGGTTATTTTAAGCGGCAGGCTGGTCAAAACTCACAAACAGAATTCCTATTTTCCATCACATTTTATTGACTATAATTTTTTTAAATCTCCAAACTGCAGCCCTCCTATTTAGGGGACTTTGCTGTATCACAGGAAAATATTCAGGCATATGCTTGAGGTCTGGTTCGTTAGAGAAATCAAGATTGCTGAAATTATCCTGTGTGTACAAAGATCAAAATCAGCAGAAATTTTCTTGCTCCACTGCCAATTTTTAAACAAATTTGGACCGTTTCTATAAATAATGTTGGTGTCCTGAATTCCCTTGCAGTTTGACAAGGTACGAATGAACTCACAGCAAAGACTGACAGAGAGAGCTTTTAGCGAAGAGAGAGCTTCGGGTGGCGGTAAGGGGCATGGGTATTCCAAGCAGACTGCCTGGGTTTAAATCCTGGCTCTCCTGCTTCATAGTGTGAGAGTGTTACCTAATGTTTCATGCTTTCGTTCCACCGTCTGTAGATGGGACTAGTTCGCAGTTAGTCACAAAGGACATCATGAAAAATTAAGCAAGTTACGACAGAGGAAGAAATCTAGTCCACTGCTGAAATAAATTAAACATTATGTCCTTGATTAAATAACCAGGGATGGCCAGCATTTGAGTCTTAGAGTCTGCACCCTTTTATTTAGAATCATACACTTGGTAGTAAAGACAGAAAGAAGCCCCAAACCCACCCTCTTGTTTATTGTTCTTCTCTAGACGTCAGCCAAAGAAGGCGGCCTTGTTTTCTGTGCTGAAAAATTGCATTTCAAGGTACAACGCGAGGAAATAGCCAAAAAAAGAGGAGGGGGGGAGAAATCTGGACGCATGAATGTTATCAGTGTTTTTCAAAAAGTAGGAGAAAAGCCAACTGGTTTGCAGTGAAAAGTGTCTGCTTATAGAGTCTAGCTCTTTCTCTCGCCACCCTTTATTGAATTACATTCAATGAATCAAAATGAAGTGAAATGTCATATCTCCACTACCTGGGTAATTGAAAATATATATATAAAACAGAAGCCCATTTCATCATACAATGAAATCATAGAATTTACAGAAAAGACATACAGAAACCCCCAAACTCACAAAGTTAGTTAGTGGCAAAGTCAGGCTTCAGGGGCCCTCCTCGAGATAGACCTCAGCAGGCAAAATGAAAGGTTGCTAAAATGACATTGCTATTGATAACTGGCTCTTTCAGTCGGCCTTGATCAGATCAATTAGTTAAAATCTGTGCCACTGGGAGAAATCACCCCAGCTTTGCAGACTCTGATTACTCATGTACGTGCCTTCTGACCACATCGTGAGTACTGATATTCACTAGGGACGAATTACTCCTGCATCTAGGAGAACTGAGCCAGAACTGAAAGCAAGGAACCCTCAAGTTCCTAAGAGAAGCAATTCCTACAGGTGCAAAAATGTTTTCTAATGTGGCCCAAAGAAATGTGATGCCCTGTGGGCATCAGAGAGCAGAAATCTTGAAGGGCAGAGTTGACAGGCATGGTGGCCACCTCTCCATGCTTGATGTACGAGAACTAATTTCCCAGAAGCCACCTAGATTACGACTTGGACAACCACCAGCTGTAACAGACCCCTCTGGTGTCCCACACCATAATCCCCCAGTCCAAGACAAATTTCAGCAGCGAGCGTGCTGGACAGCTCCCGCCTGGACTCACTCAACGCTCTCTAAATCCAAAGGGGCTTACTCAGGAAGTGTGGAAGAATTCATTTCCCCAGGGGAGACCATTACACAAGGAGAGTTTGGAGTCACTAGAAAAAATATCCCAGGTGCCCATCTTTTGTAGGGTAATTTTGAGGTGCGTTCTGAGTTTTCTCCAAAGGTCCTTGGTGGGACTGGGCCCCAAATGGTCACTGCAATAACCTGCTCAAGTAACAGACACTTGTAAAAACTCTTTCTGAGTCTCACTTGCCTTTCTTTCTTCCCTCCTTAATCCTGAGGTGACTTCTGAGAAAAATCTACCTGCCAGTGAGTCCTTGTCTCAGGCTATGCCTATAAAGGAACCAAACTAAGACTCCCGTAGTATGGTCTGGCTAATGCCTGACTCCGCCCTTTCAAGTCACTCCTCACTGTCCAGGAGAAACATTCAAGGATCCCTGCTACCTTACCCGTGACTCGCCTACAACGAATCTTTGGCCATCTGACGCCTCAAACCAAGTTTTCTCTCAAAGCTGCAAATCCCTCTTTCAAGGTGGGAAAGAAGGACCAGAGAAGGTATGCTAGGAACCCAGCTGTCACCCTGCAGAGCAATTTCCAGGGATTAAGAAAGGTTCCAGGATCTGCAACAGGGCCTTTGCATGCATTGCCGTGTGACCTCTCCCCAGAGTTTTTCTCCGAATCACTTTGCCATATCTATAGATCTATCCAGAGTGTGGGCAGAAACATCACACTCTAGTATGCCCCATCACACATCTAGTTCACAACTGTCACAACCACATCAAACATTTACTAGAGTGACCGGGCACACACATTTTGTGTTTTGGGACACTGCAGTCTGGTTAGAGGAGTTAAAGCCTTGGTAGTCGTCATAAGCTGCGTTCCTTGTACATTCAGACAGGCACAATAACATAAGGAACAAAGCATGTGCTTAGAGCCAGACAGGTCTGAATGTGAAGACTGGCTCCCCCACTGCCTGGTTATATGTACTTGATGCTGTGATGATCCACCCAGATCTCCATTTGGGCAGTAGGGATGGTCTCTCCCAATGGCTGTGAGGCTGTCAGTTGACTGTCTTGAGTGCAGCTATCTTCAGAAATTGCTCCTGGTAATCCTTTGGATTTTTTGTTTGTTTGTTTGTTTGTTTTTGCTCAAAGTCACATCCCTTCCTGAGGCAGTTGACCCATATCATTCAATGACAGGTTGACTTGCATGTGTAAGGACCTGGCCATCTCAGCCCAAGTCAAAACACCTCTGAAGGGCCCAGCTTCTGGGCTCCACTGGGGGTTGGTTGAGCCCTTTGTTGACTCTCCAGAGCAGCTCAGCTTCTCCTTGGCCCAACCCTGAATTCTTCCTTTCTTGTCTGTAGGTGTTGATTCTGAGAATATGCTCTAATACATTGCTTGCCTTCTTACTCCACTACAGAGTCCTTCTCTCAGAAAACTCAACCCATGACACTATGTGACTATGCTTGATGGACACAGGGAGGTCCCTGTAAAACTATCAATGTAGCCTTACTTTTTAAAAAAAGTTCTTGTTATCATCAAAGAAATGCAAATCAAAACCACAATGAGATAAACTAGGCAAGACTGGCTATCATTAGCAAGTCAAAAACAATAGATGCTGACGCAGCTGTGGATAAAAGAGAAAGCTTCTACACTGTTGGTGGGAATGCAAGGTAGTCCGACTTCGATGGAAAACAGTGTGACAATTTCCCAAAGAACTAAAAATTGAGCTCCCATATAATCCAGTAATCCCCCTTCTGGGAATATGCCAAGAGAAACATAAATCAGTCTACCAAAAAAAAAGACACCTCCACATGCATGTTTATTGCAGCACTTTTCACAATAGCAAAAACAAGAAACCAACCCAGATACCCAACAAATGTGGACTGGATAAAGAAAATGTGGCACATATACACAATGGAATATTATGCAGCCGTAATGAAGAACAAAATCATGACCTTCACAGCAACATGGATGCAGCTGGAGGCCATCCCACTATGTGACCTATCACAGAAACAAAGAACTGAATACCACATGTTCTCAATTATGAGTGAGCCCTGATCACTGGGCACATGAGCACAATGGTGGGATTAGCAGACACTGAACAGTGCTAGGGGAGGGAGGGAGGGAAGGGAGGGTCATATGCCAACACACTGGGTACCGCGTCTGCTCTCAGGGAGAGTGGGAGCCAGCTAGATATCCAGACTTCACCTGCATGCAACTTGCTAAATAGACAATCCTCACTTGTACCCCAAAACTCTAAAATAAAAAACAAAGCAAAAAACATTCCTTTAATGTTTTGTCTGTATTTATTCCGCAGGATATGATCAACACCAGTGAGAAATGCCATATTTCTGTTTTTGCTTTTCTCTCGTTCAGTCCTAGAAGACTAACTATATATCCCAAGTGATAGTTAGGAATATAACACGAAATTCCTGGATTAACTGTCAAGAAATTTTCCAAGTACCTAAATAATGTTTTAATGTCAAATACAGACACTTAGAAAATGTCCAGGTACCCTACCCCTTCATCTATTCTGGGTCTATTGCCTGATCCTAAGAGAATCATTTAAATTTTATAAGCCTTGGTCAACTCTGTCATAGAATGTAGATAATGTGTCTTTCTCATAAAATTGAGAGGATCGAATTAAATAATAATATAATGTTCTTGGTCCAGAATAGCTATTCAGCACAAGTTAGCTTGTTTTTTGTTTTTTCATCTTCAGAAAACTTAGCCACTTATGCTTTTTCAGCAGGGTAAGGTGTTACAAAGGATTATAACATAAAAACTATGATTGTCAAAACACCATGTTGTAGGCCTTAAATTTATACAATTTTTATTTTTTTTGCAGAAGCAAGAATTTAATGGTAGTCTTGTAAGATTGGGTGTCTGGTGGGCAGGCACACTGGAGCTGTTACAGTTAGCATATTTGTAACCTAGAACTCAAGTCCCTCCCCTGTTCTCCCATAGGCTGGGCTTTCCAGAGGTCACAGCGCTTTCCTGGATATCACCTGCATGGCACACATTGATTGGGTCACATAATTAGTTCATTTGCATGTCTTATTTGTTGATTGGTTTAGAGTTGCTACAAAAATCCCTTCATTTACATGTCTTATTTGCTAATTGGTTTACAGGATTTCATTTTGATTGGCTCCTTCCAAAATTTGAATATAAAAGTTCGCCAAAGTGAAAGCCCACGAAAAAGAGAAGAAGCAGGAAGTGACTCAGCAAAAGGCAGTTAAACATGGCTCAGGGTTCATTTTAAAAATAAGTCATTCTATTTCTTTTTTTTTAATGAATATTTTTTATTATGGTTTTGTGGGGTACAGTCAAGTATTAGGTGTACAATTACGTTTCATTCAGGCACCTGTTGATAAGAGGTGTTTCCCCATCCCCAGACATATTTGCTACTGTTAATCCCATCCCCTTCCCCCCCCATAGTTTCCCAGTACCGTCAGTCATTTTCTTATAGTATTACATTGGATGTTCAAGGTCCATTATATGAGTGAGAACATGTGATACTCAGATCTTTGTTTCTGTGAGAGGTCACTCAGTATTATATAGACTCTAGTTCCATCCAGGTTGCTGCGAAATTGATGATTTTGTTCTTTTTTATGGCTGCGTAGTATTCCATCGTGTATATGTACCACATTTTTTTAATCCAGTCCTCTTTTGATGGGCAGCATGGTTGTTTCCAGGTTCTTGCTATTGTGAACAACGCTGCGATAAGCATACGTGTGCAGGTATCTTTTTTATAGAGAGTCATTCTATTTCTTACAAAAATAAACTGTATATTCTAATCTAAATGAAATAAAATCTCATTAGACAGGCTTTTAAAATTAACCTGATATGACTGTCTTTTCAATCTGATTCTGTTATAGCATTAGATGCTATAACAAAATTTATACAATTAACAAAGACAGTATAGCTGTCCTGTGGGCCTTAGGCGTGTGCTGGGAAATATTTTGTTTCTATTTGTTGGGAAAGTCAGTTTCCCCAGAGAAGGAGTCATAAACACCTCTGGACAGTATTTGAGGATATCCATCATGTCAATGGCCACTGCGCATGCTAATCTTTTTTCTTCCTCAGCTGAGATTTTCTTTTGGGGGGTTACTATGTTTTAACAAGAGAGGCCCTTTACCTCAAGGCTGCTTGACCAGGTCTTCATGGTGAATTCTGCTCCTGCTGATAAAGCAACTTTCTAGAAGACAGTATCTCTCCATATCAACAGATAATAGCAAAGAAATAGAGTGTTGATATTAGATAAGAAGACATAGAAATAGAGAAAGTAGTTGTCTAATTATTGGTTTTGTGGAGACACTGCTTGGCATTTTTGTTAATCTTAGCATTATCTACTGCTCACTTGTCTAAACTTCAGATTCTATAACAATTATGTATTTCCCTGAAACTCTCTAATGTAAAATAATAGCTTTAAATGATTCCCACAAATCCTGTCTGTGTTGCAGTGCACAATTATAAACCAGAAAAAGATTTGAGACCTCTATGCTCCAATGGCTTAGCTACCTAAATCTGTGGATGCCAGAGATCTAGACATCCAATCAAAATTACCAGAGTCTTCTCAAAAAAGAGAAAGGATAAGAAAAAATTATCTCTTGCTGCAAAAAAAATGTCCTCTGAATTTTTTTTTTAAATGTTCTCATAAATTCAGGAAGCCATTCAAATAAGCATTGAGACTGGAAAGAAAGAAGAAAAATTATACCATTTCTCAACCTATAGAGACCAACAAAGCAGAGCCCAGTCAAGGTGAAGGTTACATAGGTGGCCAGCTGAAAGTCCTGATCCTCCTGTCAACCTGCTGGGAATTGCATTTCTCAGTCTTTTCTCCTCATTTCCTCTCCCAGTCTCTTCCAGATCTGAAATCTTAGAGGTTCACTTCATATCTAACATGAGACTATCACGCTGCTATTTGAAAAAAACAAAACTAACTGAAACAGAGTTGAAATAGAATCATTCTCATGAACAGCAGCAGTGCCAGACAACATGAAGAACTAGGAAGGACTTTGATTTAATGTCGTCCCAGATTGGCCTCATTAATTTTGTTCATTTTCTTTTTTGCCCTTAAGATTGGCATCTTTTGTATTCCTCTTTCTACTGAGACTCAGCACCTTCATGGCATCCTCAGTGGTTTCCCGTGATGAGGACTAACAAGGGGTGAGATGGAGAGTTACACTTACTCAAACTCGCCTCCTTAAGGCTTACTCAAGGACCTGGCTTTTAGTTAGTTCTCAGGCTGGAAAACAACATATGCCAAGAGAAACATAAATCACTCTACACCTGCACATGCATGTTTATTGCAGCACTTTTCACAATAGCAAAAACATGGAACAGGCCCAGATGCCCAACAAAAGTGGACTGGACAAAGAAAATGTGGTACGTATACACAACGGAATAGTGTGCAGCTGTAATGAAGAACAAAATCATGACCTTCACAGCAGCGTGGATGCAGCGGGAGGCCATCCCACTATGTGACCTATCACAGAAACAGAGAACTGAATATCACATGTTCTCACTTATGAGTGGGCCCTGATCACTGGTCACATGAGCACATCTACAGTGGAACATCAGTAGTTTCCCTTATGTCAATGACTCCCCCTTTCTCATTTTCTTTTTCTTTCTTTCTTTTTTTTTAAGTGAGAAAGCAGGATGTATTGAGAGGACAGAAAACTCCCGCAGCGAGAGGGGACCTGAAAGGATTGCCTCTCATTTTCAACCATATTTAAATTTAAATTGTCTTCAGCCTAAGCCGCCATTTGCCTGCATATTTGTTTCAGTAATCCTTTTCAAATTTTGTTAATTATATCTCTTTATCCTACTAAAATTTTCTCCAATCTTCTGCTACTACCCTAGTCAGTCTCTAAGTGATCATTCCCCAGCTACTGGATTATCTGATGTAGAAATTCTATTCAATAATCTTATCCTGTTATTGTTATGTATCTACAACTTTATGCGTTACTTGCTATTACTATATATCTACAACTTTATGTGTTACAAGCCCAATACAGCATTATTATAATAATTGCTTTATGAAAATGTCTTTTAAATCAAAGTGAAAAATATGTAACATATATTCATACTTACACCTCTACTTATATGTAAGTATATTTCTACTTACTCTTCTATATTTATTCACATAATTAGATTTACTGGTACTCCTTATTTCCCTATGAATTTTAGTTACCCCATGACGTCACTGCCCTTCCGTCTGACTTACTTTGTTCTTCAGGTTCTTGCTTGGAATGTAGGTGAGCAGTGAATTCTCTCAACCATAGTTTGTATCTGGAGATGTCTTGATTTTGCCTTCACTTTTGAATCATAGTTTTGATCAATGAATAATCAATAATTGATAGTATCATTATTTCATCACTTTGAATATATCAGTCCACTGCCTTTGGCTTTATTTTTTTTCTTATCTATTAATTTTGATGTGTTTTTTGTTGCTGTTCATGATGAAAGTTGGAGTGTTTTTGCTTTTTTTGCTTTTAAGACTTTCTCTTTGGTTTTCTTTGTGATATTTCTAGGTGTGAATCTCTTTACACTTAATCTACTAGAAGTTTTTTTTTTTTTAACCTTCCTGGATGTATAGATTAATACTTCTTTCAGGAGTGGGGATTGTTCAAATTTTGGAGATGGTTAGGCATTCTTCTTTCACCCATGTTTTTCTCTTCTCTCTCTTCTCCTTCTGACACTCTCTTTGCACATACGTTGGTATGCTTTATGTTTTGCCACACGTGTCTGAGGGTGCATTCAGTACTTTTCTTCCATTCTTTTTGTTCTTGAAATTGAATAATCATTATTGATCTACTTCAGGTTTGCTGATGTTTTCATGCAGCTCAAAGTTATTGCACTATTCTAGGGAATGATTTGCTTTTTAAAAATATTTTATTTTAAAGATGTGGGGTATCATTCAGGATTAGGTATACAAGTGGACACCGTATAGGTAAAATTTGGGCCTCCCTTTGGTCCCCACTTTGCCTGGTTTGAGATCAGGTGCCTTCCTTGATTATTAGACCTTAATTATTAGACTTTTCCATTCCTGAAATTCTGTTTGGTTAGTTTTTATTACTTCCATCTCTTTATTGACATTCTCTACTCGATAAGCCATGGTTGTCATATCGTCCTCCCATTCTTTGACCATGGCTTCTGTTTTTAAGCTTAGCTACTTTTCTTTGTCTCCTAAGTCCAACATGTGTGACTCAGAGTTTCTACTAAGCAGAGACAGCTCTTCCTGTATATGGGTCACATATTCTTATTTTTTTGTATATGTTATAAATTTTGTTCAAAACTGGATATTTTAGATAATATATTAGACACTCTAGTTTATAATTTCCATGCTTCCCAGGGGTTGTAAATGTTGTCATTGGTGGTTTTTATTTTATGCAACTTTTATTTTATTTTAGTGCTTTTCCTAAACTAATTCAGTAGAGTCTAAATCCACTGCAGTCTGCACTGATGTCTCTGCTAAGTGTTTTTTTTAAAGCCCTTAAATCCTGTTTTCATTGTTAAGAGGGGCTTCCTATGGGTCATTCCTTGGTCAGCACAACTTAGTGATTAATCATATATTTCTTAAAAGAGTGGCGGGAAATTTCTATCTTAACAAGATTTAGCTAATCAGTTTTTGAATTTTAGAGAATCCCACATTTTAAATTCGTAGAGATATCCATTTATTTCACAATTATTTGTAAGGGCCCTACCGTGTGCCAGGCATTCTACTAAACTATGGGAAAATAACATAAAAAATAAAGTCATCATTTCTACTTTTTGGTAAAACTGCAATTTCCTAGGCATGGTGCAAGAAGGAAAAAAATCACAAAAATCTATATTCAGGGACTGAGGCAAATATGAAGAAAGGGTCATGTAAGTTGTTTCCTTTTTTTCAGCTGGGCCTTCTTGTCGATTTCAAAATTATTTTTCCCTAGATATGGCTTGAAATACCTAGTGGGATTCTGAAATGTCCAAGGCAATCATTGGTGTTGCAAATGGAAGGCATGGCATTTGAGGACATATTTGGTCTTTTACTTGTGTACATACTTATTTGTCAGTGCCTATTATGGTTCATTAAATACCACACCCTCATTTTTATTCCTTGATAATAGGAAAAGAAGGCGAGAGAGAGAGAGAGAAAGAAACAGTCCCTCTTTTTTGTTGTTTTTTTTTTCTCTAATGATAAGCTCTTGTCCTCTTCGGTATATACCCTACTCAGTGCTTATGTACAAGTGCAAGGATTCTCATAAAAGACTAGTTTTGTTTATTTTAATGAGACAAGAGATGTTACTGCCATGGTTATAAACTAAATAGGTTTTTAAGATTGCTGTTGATTAGTTGGGTGTAGAATATAATGAAAAATGTATAAGTTCCTTATTCATGAAGATGGAAATTACTGATATCCATGGAACAGAATCTCTGGCCTATGCATGGTAGAATTTTCAAAATGATAGAGAATAGATTTGGTTGAGGCATCATATGTAGTTTTTATAATGCAATTTGTTTCTGCCTTCACACATTACAAACATGAAACAAACCACTGGAGTCTATCCAGTAAATTTGATTCATAATTTTAAAAATGGTATTGCATATATCAAGAAAGTACAGTGTCAAGAAGCCAAAAAGTGATTTTAAAGGGGGATGTCAAGAAGTATGGGATATTTAAGACACACTGAGTTGATTGATGTTATTATAGCAGCCACAAGGAATTACAGATCAAAGAGAAAGGTTTGGATTTCAAAGTGATAAATTTTATAGATATTTACACATACACAAATACACAAGATAGTTAGATTGTTTCTCTTTTATAAGCCAAACAAGAAAAAGATACAGAAATGAACTGAGAGAGAGGTTTCTCTTGCTTTCAAATATTTATGTCTTTATTTATATGCGATTGGACCATTTTCCCCTATGTATAACAAGAGCAGCTTAGCTTTAGGAGAAGCAGTCTTGCTCAAGCAATGATTTTCTCGTTCCATTGTAGAGGGACTCTTCAGCTGGTAGAAAACCACATTTCTGCTCCTAAGCAAAATGATTTGTCTGTGGAGCATAATGAATGGTGGTTTTTAGAGGGAAGATGATTTTTAAAACGAGCTTCACAATCCCATATTCAAGTGATTTCTTTTTACTGTAATTAATGAAAGCATCTTCCCCAGCTGAACCCGTGAGTCCCCAAGGAAAATGTTGTTTTGTCTTGGGATTCAGAGAAAAGTCGTGTAGGGTAGTCTGCAAGTATCAGTCTAGTGCAGGAGAGGAGGAACCTGAGGCTAAAATTAGATGCAGCGTCTCCTGGCACACAAGGGATACTGGCAGTTTCAAGATGGAAGAGTGTGTGTGTGTGTGTGTGTGTGTGTGTGTGTGTTTCTTTTTTATTGGGAGGGAGTGACTTGCCAGGAAAACTCTGGATTGACTTGGGAGTGCCATGGTGTTTTATTTTGGTTTTCTTTGAGTCCAAGTCTCACTTCATCACCCAGGCAGGAGTGCAGTGGCACTCTCACAGCCACCACAGCCTTGACCTGCTGGGTGCCTGCAATCCTTCGTCTCAGCCTTCCAAGTAGCCAGAACTACAGGCACACACCACCACGCCCGGCTAATTGTTGATTTACTGAAGAGACAAGGTTTTGCCAAGTTGCGCGTGGACTGGTCTCAAATCTGCAGACTCAGGCAATCCACTTACCTCAGCCTCCCAAAGTGCTGGGATGACAGGCTGAGCCACTGAACCCAACCAAGTTCCATGGTTTTAAGTACTGCAAACTTCATTTATGCTTCCAGTAACATCCACAACCTGGGAACTTATACTAGTTTTCTATTGCTATATAACAAGATATTACAAATCTTGCAACTTTAAACTACATGCATGTATTATCTTTTGGTTTCTGTGGGTCAGGAGTCTAGGCATGTAAGTGGGTTGTTTGCTCAGGATTTCATAAACTGCAATCAAGCTGTTGACTGACTGGGCTGCATGCCTTTCTATAGCTTAAATTCTTCAAAGGTCACATAATTACTGGCAGAATTTAGATCCTTGTGTTAGAAGGACTGAGGTTTCATTTCCCAGAGACCAACAAGAATTATCTGCCAAGGGATTATTCCACAACAAGGCAGTTTGTTACTGCAAGACTGACCAGAGCATTTCTGCTGCATCTCTTGTCCATCATTATATACAATCTGTTCAACAAATAACTAGGTCATGACCAATCATGACCTCTTCTTGTAGTGAGAGAAGTTAGGAGGGCCTCCAGTAGGATGATGGGCTGTTTTGCTTTCTCCAGATTAGTGTGGAGGACCCAAAGATGCTTAAAAATGTGGCCTATTTTTATCCAAAATATGTCTTAAGGAGAACAGTAGACATGCCCTGGAGGGGCAAAGAACAAATCAAGTCATTTGCAACAGATGTTATTCTGGTACATGGGCTTTCTTTGTTCTTGGCTTGGAGGGCAAAGTGTTAAGGAGCAGTAAAGTCCATTGAACGCCACTGATTACTAGAAGGTTGTTTTCATTGGACTATCTCCTCTGATCGTCACCTGCTCATCCCACCATGGGTCTCAGGTGTTTGAGCACCAGTCTGTAATATCTAGCTTGGATTCTCTAATACTAGACACTGTGTGGTGTGTTAGGCACTGAACAAAATCATAACATTGTGATAAATACAAATTATGTTGTCATATTTTGAGTGCTGTAGTTAGTTTAATTACAAAGTTGTTTTTGCTTTTCTTGGTGCTTTAAATTGTCTCCTGCAGTTATTTAAAACATATATGAGAATGTTTATTTTTTTTTAGAATGTAAAATGTACGTGCTTACTATAGAATCTTTGAGAAATGTTATAGGGTAAAGAGGTACAAAAATATACAGACATAACACCTCATAAACCCTTTCTTCTTTTCATCAAAAACTCAACTTATTTATTCAGTGACTTGATAGTGGCTTTGACTTGAACTTGCCAAATAGCCAAGCTTTCTGGAGTAAAGTGTATGTGTCTGTGGCTGGTGGTCAGAACTTTGGTTCATGATAGTAATGGAAGTGAGCCACTAATATATACAAAGTGCTGTGCACATCTCTTCATATTTCCTTTAGGACAGATTTCAGGAATTAGACTCTATCACCAAGCCATATGAATCTATTTAAACCTCTTGATAATGTTTCTGTGATGAAGATCAGGTTTATGCATCAACTAGGCTAGGCTATAAACTCTAGTTATTCGACCAAATGCTAATCTAGGTCCTGCTGTGAAGGAATTTTGTAGATATGCTTGACATCTCCAATTAGTTGTTATGAAGTAAAGGAGCTTATCTTCAATAGTTGAAAATAATCTGGGTGGACCTGATCTAATCAGTTGAAGGACTTTAAGAGGAAAATAGTCTACCTGTGGACGGCAGCTTCAGCTCCAGATCTAGAATTTTCAGCCTCCCCTTTCTGATGGTCGGCCTCGTGGATTTAAGGTCTGTTCTGTCAGTCAACGCTTTGCACTCTCTCTTTGTCTCTTCATCTTTCTGTTTCACTGTCTCTCACCCCCCCCAAAAATACACATTTTAAGTAAGAAAAAAACTATTAAAATTGTAATAATATATACCAATAACAAAAGACGAATACAAGTCAATCTGACTTACGCAATTACAAGAGGTGCTCACAGCGGTTGCCATCAGGGTCCAGATCCTTCTGATGTCAGTGAACAACTGCAGGACTTGGTACTGCATCAGGCCTCCTGGATCTTCCCTTGTGCACATCACACACAGGACCACATGCCTCACGCTTACCACAAATGCGTGCAGTTGTTGGGCATGGTGGAGGTTCGGTTGCATACTCTTGCCTCCATTGCCATTATACTTCCACAATGTTGTGAAATTTCAAATACCACTTCAGAATGGTCTTGTGCTACTGGAATGACAACCATGCTTCTGCCATTTTCTTTGCCTGCCCTGCCTGTCGCATGGTGATGCTTGCATTCGTTTGATGAATGCCATCTTTTGAGCGAACATTGTACTACACATTGCTACCGTAGTTCAACTCACCTTTGTAAAGAAATACATGGATAACACCACTTAAAATGTGTGTACTTTTGGGGGGCACCCCTGGCATATAATATATACTGATTTTCTTTTAAGGAACCAGGCTGATGCGGTAGCCAAATTTCTTTCCAGAATTATATCAATAGTTCCCAAGAATGTCCTATTCAGTACATGACAACTAACATGGAGTATTATCATTCTGTAGAGATGAGGACCCACTGACCAGTTTGATTGGGACTCAGATCAGAATGGCTTTTTAGCCATAACACTGATGGATGTCTGTGAGTGGGTGGCTCTAAAAAAGAGGATGAGAACATCAGGGAACCTGATGAGGAGTTTCCTGTCACAGCTCACAACAATGAACCCCCAAATACTCCACTCATTTCTATTGATAGCACGTGTTCATTGGCAATCTCGCATACCCTTTCCTTTTGGCTCTGCCATTATCCTCGTACAATAAAACTAAATCTACAAATTCTCTACTCTACTGATTGTCCCGGTATTAGAGTCATCAGAAGAGTTTGAACTCTTATCAGATACATCTCAAGAAAATTATTTGGGCTGTTTATCTGTCCTGGAATGTAGCATGGTGGTTTTGTATTCAGACAAGTTCTTCGGTTCACAATTAGTCACATGTCATAAAATAATCCTCAATTCCTCTATCAAAGAAGGAAGTCGAGGACAAATGGGGAGCAGTGGGCTAGACATCAATTTCTTTCTTTCTTTCCTTCTTTTTTTTTTTGTTAGAACAACCCAGCAGAATAAAATGCCAGTTTATCGTTGTATAACATTGTTTCACACATACATCAAACAGGTCAGAAGATATATAACAGTAAACCGCAACTTCATAGACAAAAAAAGAAGAAAAAAGAAACCTTTATCTCTGACTTTTTTTAAAGCTATCTTATACAAACCAATTACATATAGTACAGCTAAATACATAATGTCAAAAAAGTTACTGGAATGCTCAGAACAAGAGTTTTTGTTGTTGTGTGTTTGCTTTTTTTACAAGATTTTTTTCTCCTTTGAGATAACTATAATGAACATAGTTACACTATAAGTAAAGTCAGAAGTAAAACAAAGAACACTGAAGGGGATTTGGTCATCTGAGATCATTAAAAATGCCTGGCTCCTAACAATATGTGCAAAAATATGAAATTATAATAATAAACACAAACCAATTTGCTCTTTAAAGTACTCTTAAAAGGAAGAGTACTTTTAAAGAAGAAAAAAAAAAGCAGGACCTTGGAAGTCTGGGTTCTTTTTTCTCCCCTGTTGTAAATTCTCATGGATTTGGCTGAAAAGTACGTGTCACCTTTGGGTGGCGCTGTCCACGGGGACCAGGCAAGGGGCCCTCTCTACTTGAAGATGACCACGGCTGGAGTCTGAGATGGGATATGGAGGGTGACTAGTCTCACAGACTTTTTTTTTAAAGTTTAACGTTTCCACTTTTGCTGTCTAGTCATCTTCAATGGTCTTCTGCTTCTTGGCATCAACGCCATCGTCCTCACCCTTTTCAGCTGCCCGTTTGTCTGTAGTGGCCTCAGCTTCCTCATCTTCATCTCCATCTTCTTCCTTACCATCACCTTCTCCTTCCCCCCTTCCTCCCCACATTCTTTCTCATCTTCATCGGCCTCATTTGACAATCTACCTGCTTAGACATAAATTTCTGTAGGAAAAACAAATCATTCCAAGAGCTGAGGAAGGTAAAATAAACACGGTGTGAGGACATGTCACCCTTGGAGACAAGGACAAAGCAGTAGCATCTTTAATTTTAACTTTCCATTTTCATTTTGCTTAACCCCTGCCTTTGTATAAAATCTCAGGCAGGCCCTTGGCTTTTCTGATCCCTTTCCAATAAAGCTAAATGCCTCAAAAAACCACGGCAGACTGAGGCTTCCACAAGACTACCCGCATCAGAAATAGCTTCTTCACAAAACTTCTTTGCAAAAGGCAAATGAGAAATCTATTTCCGTTGGCCAGAAAAACAATTCAGTCCCAGATAGTCTTCAATAAATTAGTGATCTTTGCATTCTTATATCCGGCACATGGCTAAAATTTTAAGGCAAAGCTGTAAGATCTGCCTCTGTCTGTATGTATGCATGATAATTTTTCTACCTCCGCATGGTACTGACAAAATTAAATGATAAAAGAGTTCTATCTAATTGCCTTAAAGAAAAATAAGCACTTATGTAAATTAAGCATTCCTTAAACACTTAGAAAGATAGACATTAACCTAAAATGTTTTCCAAGTTTATGTAATCTGAGATAATCTTTAGGAAACAAATGCTAGTTGAAGTTTGTTGGTTTGATTAACACAGGCATATCGTCAGAGCTGTCCCCACTAAATGTAATACAGACACTCAAATTTTCCTACCTAGGTTTGCAAGTAAAATAAGCTGATGGTATCTCTTATATTACAAAATTTGTCGCAAGAAAACTAACTTAAGAGGATGACTAGTTGTTTAATGTTTCATTTTCATGAGCAATCCAAGCCTACTAGCAATAAACAAGTGAATTAAATAGATATAAAATAAAAAATTTATTTAAAAACTTTTCATAGTAGTTATGTTTTCATAATATGTATAATAACTACTTTAAAATATAATGACTACTTTAAAAATAGTTCCAAAATCTCTTTGGTAACTTATACTCCTAAAGGTATACTAAGTTAAACTAAACAATGGATAGTCATTGAATAGTTAGATTATTTACAAATAAGATAAAGTCCTAAAACATTAATTGATAGATATAACTTTTAAGTTTATTTACCTTTGGCTTTGAAGAAGTTCATAACATGCCTAGTATATTGACTACTTTGAGTTACAGAAAAGGAATAAAAACTATTAAGGCTGAGATAAAAGTTTGTCTCCCCTACAAATTCTTATTACAGAGAGACTGAAGACAATTATGTTTACTGGTAAACATGTCATGTGTCAAATTCAAAAACTATAGTATGAGAAGGCTCATGCTTCTAGAAATTATAATTCATAATCTTGCTAATCTATAGAATGCTGGTGTGATAGCTGTTCATAATTGCTTACTTCTTAGTCTTTACTGAAAATTAAGGTTTCCAAGCTTTAAGAATTCAAGGTAATATACAACTGACCCTTGAACAATACAGGGATTAGGTGTACCTACCCTGTGCACAGACAGAAACTTTTGTATAACCTTCAACTCTCCCAGAACACAGTAATGAATACCCTCCTATTGACTGAACCCTCTTACTGATAACACAAGCAGTTGATTGACACATATTTTGTATATTATATGTATTGCATACTGTATTCTCACATTAGAGTTTGCTGGAGGAAAAAATGCTATTTTAAAAAGTATAAGGAAGAAAAAATACATGTATTATTTATTAGACAGAAGTGAAACATGGTAATGGAAGAGAAGGAAGAAGAGGTTTGGCCTTGTTTTTTGCGGGGTGGCAGAAGCAGAAGAAAAGCTACATGTAAGTGGCCTCATGCAGTTCAAGCCTGTGTTGCTCAAGGGTCAACTGTATGCAGCTAAAATTGTTAGAAAGGAAGCAGTTCCTTATGCAAATATACCAACAAGGCAAGGTGCTTTTTGGGTTAGGAACAGCTATAAGGTATTAGGATGTGTTTCAATTCGTTAAGCACAAAAGAGCAATTTTTGTCCTAAAGTAGAATGACTGGTTGATCCACCATAAGAAAGAGAAAAAACATAAGACAGAAACTAAATGGACAAGAAAGTTATACATTTGTAGAAAGCGAATCTTGGTAAAGAAATTTCAGTGTGTTCAAGCTGGCTAAGATGTGAAGGGAATTCTCTGTAAGTTTTTAAAATTGAGCATGAATGCCAAAGATACACTGATGCAAAACGAGATTTTAGTTTTATCTGTTAAAACAGTAAGTTTCTTAAAACATTAGTCTGCTCTTAATAGTAAATTATGAAAGGTTTTTCTTTAACTTTTAAGTTATTGGTCTAGTTAACAAATCAAGATAATTTCATGTGGATCATGCTGTCTTTACTAGGTCGTTGGTTACTTAAGAAAACTGAATCTTCTGAGTTAAGGCTTTTTGTACAAGTATGTGATTTTCTGTATTTTTTCATTTAAGTCATTTAAATATCATTAGTTACATGAATCATGTTGTTTCACAGTGATATGTGATTTGATTGTAATCAAGTGTTTTAACCCTTCTAACATTTTTGACAGCTTCCCCAAGCCAAATTCCAGATTAAGGGCTTTTGACCTCAGGCTACCTTTGAGAGTTTCCAGTTTCCTGGAATATCTCAAAAGAATTGATTTCTTTCTTGAGAAAAAGAGAGATGTTAAGCTAATCATGCTTATTTGATAAGTCGCATGAGAAGCATTGTAAAATAAAAAAGTGATGCTGAACTTCCCTCAAGTCATATTGTATAGGTATATTATTGATATGTATTCCATAAATTGTATGAAATGCCCATAAATCTGAAGGTCCTCAAGTAATGCTATCAGCTATAGTTATAGTTGGTATCTTAAAATATTCTATGTCACAGACATAGGATAATGTCCTTGTTAATTGTATTATAATAAACTATAATCACATCTTTAGCCAAGACCATTTTAAGTCTTTCTTCTATAGACAGTTAATTGTTTTGCTTTGGTATGTTCCTGAGAATTAATGCAAGCAACTACAAACCTTCAGTGCTTCATCTTCAAAGAGATTTATGAGAAGAATTCTGATAAGTACAAACTTCTGATAACTTTAAGGTCATTGGACTGGGCAAGAATTTCCACAACTCTTATGAAGAAATTGGTTCATGAAATGAGTAGTCCAACAACAAGAAGAACAACAATTAGCTGAATTGTAAAAAAATACCTTGGCATCTTTTCATGTTAAGTCAACTAGTACTGAAACTGTTAAAATATGTATCGTGAAAAAACTCCACAAAATTGATCCCCTATGATAAACTATTTAATAAATAGTGCTGTGCACCTGAATGGAGAAACAAAACTTGTGTTTTAAAGGGTGTAAATTCAGTGTTAATTATTGTCTAGTGAAGGGCCAGATGGTTGGTTGGTCTTTCCTGAGTCCTCAAAGTTTCCATTATTATGAGCTTAGCATTTTATGACTATCATGGAGTAAATAAAATTATACAGATTATGAAACAATATTGGTGTGGTGGTTATTCTAAAATTTTCTAAAGTGGTCTATAACCAATAATTGATTTGTCAAACACATGCAATCCTGATAAGACAATAAATACCTCAGATGTTACATTTCTTCCCCCTGCTGGATCATTTGAGTGCTTAAAGATGGATTTCATTCCATTGCCATTCTCAGTGGGATATCAACATTTTCTTATAGAAGTCTGTGTGTTCTCTGGTTGGATAAAAACTTTCCCATGTGGGAACAAACGCTAATGTTATAGCACTAGTTCAAAGATCATTAGAAAGTGGGTTACCTTTATAGAACATTTTCAGAGAAGTCTCTGTGAATGAGGCACTCATTTCACCGTACATGTTATAAAACAGTTAAATAAATTGTTACAACCACAATGGCATTACCATTGTCCCTGTCATTCTCAATCTTCTGGGAAGGTTGAAAGATCAAATGGTAACTGAAAAACTGGCAAAGTTAACAGAATCATTCAGATTATCTTGACTCAAAGTATTACCATTGACCTAGACAGCCATCAGATTCACCCTACTGGAAAACATAAATTAATCCTTTAAAAAATAGTTAATGGAAAATACATAGAATTGCATATATTTTCCACTTTATAAACTCTGACATGACTAAATATTGCAAGGCTTTAATGCATTATACTATTGTGTCTTTCCACCAGTTATAAGAAAACTTTCACGACCCACTGACTGAGTACAGCCAATCCTTTCACAATCTAGAACCCAGAGATTAGGTACTTTGGAAAAGACATTAGAGAAAGACTGCCCTTGACTGCTAAGGGAGGGGACCATACTACATTCTTTTTGCCACTAACACTGCAGCAAAATGTCAAAGCCTCGAGTCTTGAGTCTTGGATCTCTTAACTCAAGAGGACCCCTCCAGACTCAAGTTTCTATACATGTTGGTGACCTTGAGGTATCCCCAGAAGCAGAAAATATCCTAGGAACAAGCAGCTTGCACAAAATCACAGATGAAGACATCTCTGTCTTCACAAAACCTTTGTTCTTTTTTCTTTTTTTCCCTGTGCCATAGTTCTGTTTATGTGTGGAAAGATAATGCTATGGTTAATATTTCACAACCGATAGCTTCAATAGAAAACTTCACTAAATGCTAGATGTGTCGTGTTAAGCCTAAGTCCCTACATAATCTTAAAGATCCTCTAGTTTACTTTATAACAAAATTCACTGATATTTCAGGTAAGACTGTCTGTTCAAATTACACATCTAGTCTTTTCTATAGGGCTAGGCTTTTAGATTCATGTATTCAGCTTTATCCTTTAAATCTAACCTTAAGTAAAACTTATAGTCAGGGCTTTGCAGTTAAATTATGCCAGAAACTCAATAAGAAAATCAAAAGGAAATATAATTTGACAATTTGGCAGACAAATTTGCAGCCCCAATTACATAATTGTTGGCAATTTTCTGACCATGCAATAATTCAGAAGTGGAGTTTTGGACAAATACTTCTAGTGCTTTCTTACTGATTATTCCACATGCAAAGGGTATTCTATAGAGAGCTGTCTGTTGCGCCCTTCCAAAATATGTTTTTATCTGTGGAGGGTTTAATGGTCAACCACATGTGTGAGCAACTCAATGTCTCGACAAGTGAAAAATAAGAAGTCAACACAGATTAGGAATTCTAATGTCACCACTGTTACTCTATAACCAACTGAAAACTGAACATTGGTCCATACCTCTTAACTTGCACCACAGAAAAAAGATAAATTTGATATAGTCGTAAATATCCCGAAATGGGCATCTTGATAGAAAACTCATTCCCTGGCTTGGCATAAATGTAAGCGAGGTTACAATTAGACATCTGTCACAAACATTAGCTGCTATAACTGACTCTACTGCAAAGCCTATAGTTGCCCAACAAGCTTCTCTAAACTTTCTTGCTAGAGTTGTTTTAGAGAACAAGATTGCTTTGGACTGACTGTTGTCTTGACAAGGGAAAGTGTTTATGATCATATCTGGTATGGTAGAAACTCAATTTATAAGAAATCCACAAACAGGCTACTTGGGTAAAACAAATTGATTCCTCTTCTGGATCATCCTTTGATTTATTTGACTTTAATGCATTTGACCCATGGGATCCTTGGTTGAGGAGTGTATTTTAGTCTCTTGTTACTATCCTTCTGATGATTATCATAATAGTCTCCCTGGAGCCGGGCTCAGTGGCTCAGCCTGTAATCCCACGCCTTTGGGAGGCTGAGGTGAGTGGATTGCCTGAGCCCACGGATTCGAGACCCGCCTGGGCAGGCGAGACCTCATCTCTACAATAAAATAAAAAAAATTAGTCGGGCGTGGTAGCGCATACCTGTCATTCCGACTACTCGGAAGGCTGAGGCGGAAGGATCGCTGGAGCCCAGCAGGTCGAGGCTGCGGTGGCCAGGAGCGGCCACTGCACTCCAGTCTAGGCAACAGAGTGAGACTCCAACTCAAAAAAAAAAAATAGTCTCCCTGGTGCGCAGTATCCTCTCAAAAGTCTTTAATGCTTTTATGCAGCCATTCACTATCCATCTAATGGTCTCACACTGGTTAAAACAACAAAAATGTGAAGACAGCATAAAGAATCCTTCAACTGATCCTGTGTCATGACTCGAGAATCCCACACTGAGACCAAACAAGTTCATTCAAATAGGACAGAGAATGGCAACATTGTCCAAGGTTTTGGGCAACCTCTCAAGACTGAGAAGCTGACCAAAAAGGGGAAATTATTAAATTGAATAAGCAGAAGACTATCAGCTGGAAGCTATCCCTGCATTTTCAGGACCTACATAACACATTGCAACTAACTCAGTACACGAATAAAAACAAAACCTAATGAAGAAAATATTTTTTGTAACGAACAGCTGGGTTTTGGTCAGTTCCAAGTAGCTGAGCTTCCACCAGTCACAGACAGTCAACTAATCAGAACATGCTCAAACAAGGCAAATTCTTTATCACACCATGCTCAAATGAGGTAAACGCCTAGCTGTAGCCAATCAGATCACGTCTCTACTTGATTTCCATGTTCAGTTTGTAAAACTTACTGCTCTCACAGCTGGGCTTCGCTCTCTAAACCTCTTCGGGTTCTGAATGCTGCCCAATTCATGAATCATTTTTTTTGAGCAAATAACTGTTAAATTTAATTTGTCTAAAGTTTTTCTTTTAACAATTATTTTTGACCCTTCCATGTTGGAAGGAGGAAACGAGAAGCACTAAGGAGAAAAAGGCTTCACTTAACAGATAGTCTTCTAACTAGCTAGTCGCAGTGTTCTGGAAATTTGGCAGGGATTTAAAAATGAACTTTCTAGTATCACTTAATCAGGTCGTTGATGATATCTCACCTTCATCATTTTTGGAGAAATCTTCTACCTGTCATTGCCTTGATTTAAAAAAAAAGCATCTCTATTGTGGAAGGTATCTTACTTCCTCCTGGCCCCTATAAACCCAGCAACACCTCTAGCCTTTTCTACCAAGGTCCCTTTACTCCCTGTAGTCTTTTTAAGGCAGAATTTAAGATTATACCATGTGGGGCCTCTTGCATATAGGCCATGCATGATCTGCAGGCAAGAAACGCTAATCTGTCTTTTTCTCACAGTAGCTACCTTCACAACCAGTCTCTCTTGCTCTTTAGAGTTCTCCAATGAGAGGGAGACATGATGCCACTCTATGTTGCAAACCACAAAAAAATGCATCTCTCCTAGCAGTCAGATTAAAGGTTCTGTCACTAGTCTTGATGGGCACTGTCTGTACTCTCCAGACCCACCCACGCCTATGAGGGGCTGGGGATGCAGCAGTAAATGCTTCAGAGTTCTCTATAAAATAATTCTCACTTTCTTCATTTCCACATCTCTACTTGTTCATTTCTTTGTTGTGAGTGAACAAATTTCTAGTCATTCACTCGGAAAACTGTGTGTCATGTTTGCCTCGCACTTCACTTCAGGATGCAGTAGCTGCCGAATTAAGGGTGTATTCCTGAAGAATGACCACAGGCAGCATTAATAACATCACTGGGGAACTTATTAAAAGTGCAGCACCTCAGAACCCATCCCAGACCGAGGGGATCAGAAATGACAGTGATAAAGACCACTGTAAGTCTATGTTTCTGACAGATGCTCCAGGTAATTATGGCACACGGTAATGTTTGGAAACCATCGTATTAAAGCATCTGCCAAAATTCCACTTTAATATCCTTCCACACGTGTAGTTGGCTGAAGCTGTCAACCCACTTAATCTGTTTCTCATAATAACTCATATGTTTACAGATTTAAGAAATAACGATAAAAATGATCTATCATCATTATGCTTTACTGCAGTTAGAGTCTGCCGATTATTTGTCATCCTTCAGACCTAGACCACCACAAGTCCAAGTTTTGGCCAGTAATAGCAGCTGGAAGAGTGTTATCATCAGCCTTCCTCTCTGTCTCCTCATCTCCAGCTTACTCGCTAAACTGTAAAATCCATTGGGGTTTTGTGAAACACTGTGTTAACTTTTTGGCTTTGATCAGATATTGGGGGTTTTTTTTGTTTTGTTTTGTTTTTGAGTGGAGTCTCACTCTGTTGCCCAGACTGGAGTGCAGTGGCTGCTCCAGGCCACCGCAGCCTCGACCTGCCAGGCTCCGGCGATCCTTCCACCTCAGCCTTCCGAGTAGCTGGAACTACAGGCGCGAGCTACCACGCCCAGCTAATTTTTGATTTACTGTAGAGTTGAGGTCTCGCCAAGTTGCCCAGGTGAGTCTCGAACCCGTGGGCTCAGGCAATCCTCTCATCTCAGCCTCCCAAAGGCACGGGATTACAGGCTGAGCCACCAAGCCTGGCTCAGATATTGTTTTAGTTAGTCGGAGACATTATCCCCTTGTTTTATTTGTTTCCTTTTATCATAATCTCTTAGGTCCTTTTGCTGGTATAAAATCTGGGCTTTTCATCTTGTTACTGCTAGCATTTTGAGCCAGATGATCTTTGTCACAGGGAGCTGTCCTAGATACCAGTAGCATCCTCTAAGTTGTGACTACCCAAAATTTTTTCAAACATTGTCATTTGCACTCTGGGAGTCAAGATCAACTCCAGTTGAGAAATGCTGTTTAAAATAACCATCAAATCCCAGTGGAATAAACATTTCTTCCAGAGACTTTAAACTTTTTTTTAAGATGTGGGGTACAATTCAGGGTTGGGTATACAAATGATCATTGTACAGGTAAAGTTTGGTTCTCACTTTGGTCCCCGCTTCACCTGGTTTGAGATCAGGTACCTTTATTGACGAAGTGCGCCCTCCATCCCTCTTCCCCTGGCAGTTTCCAGCTACTGCCAATCCCTTTCTTATAGCATTATGATCATTGTTCGGGGTTCACTTATGAGTGAGAACATGTCTTTTGAGGGCCAAGAAGAAACACTTCATTTTGGTCAGGCCTTGTAGTCACCATAGAGATGATCTTGAAAATATTTTAAATAGTTGTATCTTACAACTGGCTATAAAAATGTATCTTTAGATTGCTGAGCAAATATTCTTAAGTTTGTCTGCTTCATATCATCAACGAAACCCTTAGGATCATTCCAAGAATTCACTGTCTGCAAATCTTCATTTATAAGCACAAGAAACACAATTGCTATACATTTTCTGAAGGAAGGGACAGTGGCAGCATCGTAGACTTGATTTAAATTGTCTTCTTTTTTCCTTCTTTCATTAAGTGGTAATTCAACTCTTCATCTTCTGCGACTTCCTTTACTCACTTTAGGCAATTATTGCTGGCGATTATGATGTTAATGAGTTATGCAGAGCAGACTGGAAAAATGAAATATATTTTTAGGAAGTTAAGTTAATGGGAGTAACAACTTGAATGCATGCAAAAAGCAGGCATCTTTCTTATTGTGCCCTGATTGATTTTATAAGTCAGGTGTTCATATGAATAGATAACCTTTACTTAGCGCAAGGAGTGTTTTGACAGGAAATTTACTCTGATGAGTCATAAAGGAAGTCTTTTGTGAGATCGCCTGTTATGCATTGTGTCTGATTTTTTTTTATATTGCTTGAGTTAATTTTAAGGCCTCCCCATCTAAGTAGAAGATGCTGATCGACATGAAAACCAGAACTCTTTTCTGAGCGCCTTTGTAGTTGAATTCTAAATGGTCTTGACATATTGTGCAATTGCTCACCAGGGTGACATAAAATACAATCAAATGCACACACAGATGACTAGAAAAGCAAACCCAGATGACAACACATATCAATAGAGTATTTTCTTTTGCCTCTTCCTTATTCTTCAGTGACATAGCAATTAAAATAACCCTTCTTTTGAACACCTTTGATTCAATCAACTGGGTGTTTTCCCCTCAGATGAGGTAGAAATATTAGCACTTCACTGTCATCACCACCTTTGTTTTTATATTAATACCCAATATTTACATACCAATAAGATTCATCTTAATATGCAAGACTCTCATCTTCTCTACCTTCAATCTCATAAACTACTTTTTTTCTGCAACAACATTCAAACTGAGGTGATACTGAAAATATCATACTTCAATGATCCCAGACTTTTTTGTGAGGAGTTGGAAACAGGAAACTAATATAGGCTAGTCATCTTTTTTAAAAAGTAAACACATTTTATTTTTAAATCTATTTTCATGAGAAATTATTTGAAACTAGAAAGGACAAAAATCTCAAAGTAAAGAATTGTTCTTAAGGAGAAAACCTATGTGGCAAGTGTAGAAACAAATGTATAAGATACAGACTATGGATATCAGTGTGGTGCAATAGAACCTTCTGAGATGGCAGACATGGGCCTTGCATGCCCTGAAGACTTGAAATGCAGCAACTGTGAGTAAAGAATCAAGTTTTTAATTATTTGTAATTCTAACTTTGAAAATTTAAATTTAGATAGGCACGTTTGGCTAGTGGCTACTGTATCAGACAGAAAATCTATATGACTCACGTATTGCTGTATTTGTGCCTACTTTTCTTATTTTACACAGAATCTGGCATTTGGCTATTATTCTATTCTAGGCTGCCTTATTGGGAGCGCCGCACACAATTCACTCAAAGTGTGCCATTCAATGACTTTTAGCATATTCAGTGTTGTGCATTCCTTACCACAATCGACTTTAGACTATTTTCATCCCCCCAAAAGAAAACCCTGTACCTCAATCTTAGTCATCATCTGTCATCCTCAATAACTCCTACCCATCTTCCCAGCCCTGGGCAATCACTCATCTACTTTCTGTCTCTATGAATGTGCCTATGTGGGACACAACATATAAATGAAGTCATACAATGCGTGATTTTTAAAATTAGTTTCTTCACTTGGTGTTAGGTTTTTAAAAGATTCACTCATGCTGTAGCATATGTCAGTATTTCATATCTTGTATTGCCAAATAATATTTTATTAGATGCATATAGCATAGCTTGTTGACTCATGCACCATATGATGAATTTTGGGGTTATTTCAACCTTTCGATTACGGTGGACAGCACTGCCACATATGTGTGGACACCTTTTTGTGTGTGGACGTACGTTTTTATTTGAGCACATACCCAGAAGAGAAATTGCTGCATCACATGGTAACTCAATGATTAACCATTTGGAGTACTGTCAGACTAATTTCCAAAGGGCTACACTATCTTATATTCCTTACATTACAGTGCGTGAGTGTTCTGATTTTTCCATACTTTACTCAACACTTTTTATTTTTAATAAAACAGTCATTGAATTGAGTGTGAAGTTGTGTCTCATTGCTATTATTAGACATATAATTTGCAAAATTTTCTTCCTTTTTGAGGTTGTATTTTTACTTTTTTGTTGGTATACTTTTGAAGCACACAAGTTATTAATTTTGATTATGTACATTTTATTTCTTTTTCTTGTGCTTTTGGTATTGCCTCTAAGAAAAGATTATTTAATGTAAAGCCATTAATATTTATGCCTACAATTTCTTCAAGATTTTTATAGTTTTAGCTCTTGTATTTATGTCTCTGATCCATTTCGAGTTAGTGTTTGTATGGTGTGAGGTATGGTCCAAGTTCAGTTTCATGTGGATATTCAATCTTCCCAGTATCGAGTGTTGAAAAGGCTATTATTGCTCCCATTGAATTGTCTTGCCATCTTTGTTGAAGATCAACTGATTGTAAATGTGAGGGCTCAATTTTAGACTCAATTCTATTTCACATACACACACACACACACACACACACACACACGCACACACACACAGACACACACACATTAGGAGTACTACACAGTCTTGATAATTGTAGTCTTGTAGTAAGTTTTAACATCAGAAGATGTGAGTCCTCAAACTTTGATCTTTATCAAGATTGTTAGGCTATTCTAGGTTCCTTAAATTTCTATATAAGTTATAGGAGCAGCTTTTCAATTTATTCTGCAAAGAAGCCAGCTGAGATTTCGATAGAAATTTTGCCAAATTTATAGATCACTATGAGGAGAATTGCTGTATTAACAATGTTAAGACTTCTGATCCTGGATCATATAATGTCTTTCCTCCTATTTAGATGTTCTTCAATTTCTTTCAACATTATCTTATGGTTTTCAGGATATAAGTTTTTCACTTATTTTGTTCAATTTTGTTTCCTTTTGATGGCATTATAAACTAAAGTGTTATCTTAGTTTATTGTTTCCTTTCTCATTGCTACTGAATAGAAATACCGTTGATTTTTGTATGTTGAACTTGTTTTCTGCAACCCTGAAGAACTCATTTATTAGTTCTAAATTTTTAAATTAATTTCTTATGACTTTATAAACAGGATTATGTTCTCTACAATATAGTATTACTTCACTCTTTCTAAACTGGATGCCTTTATTTCATGTTCTTGTCTACTCGTGATAGGTGGGTTCCTAGGGTAATGTTGGATAGAAGTGGTTAGAACAAACAACTGTATCTGATTCCAGATCTTAAGGAATCACTCCATTTGAGGGAAAGCATTCCATTTGTCAACATTTAGTGTTATGTCAGCTGTGAGAATTTTGTAGATGCCCTTTATTAGGAGAAAGCTTCCTACCAATTCTAGTTTGTTGAGTGCTAGCATCATAAAGGAGTGATAAATTTGATCAAATATTTTTTAGGCATCTATTGATATAATCACATGACTTTGTCCTTTATTCTGTTAGTGTAGTAAATGACATTAGTTGACTTTCAATGTTATAACATGTGGAAAATCAAACAAAATACTACTGGCAAACCAACCTGGCATTTCTAAGACAAATTCTACTTTGTTATGGCATTTAATAGTTACATATTCTTGAATTTGATTTATTAGTCTTTTGTTCAGAAATTTTTTCTCCATATTTACCAAAGATAGTGGTCTTTAGTTTTATTTCTTTTATTATTATTATTATTATTATTTGGTGATTGCCTAGTTCTGGTATAAGGGTCATACTGGCTCTATAACATGAGTTGAGAGGTGTTCTCATCTCTTTATTTGTTGGAAGAGTTTATGAAGATTAGTATTAATGCTTCTTCAAGTGTTTGGCATAACTCACTATGTGAAACTATGTGCTCCTGGAATATTGCAGAGGAAGTGGTCTTTTTATTAAATCACTAATTAAATATCTTGCAATGGGTTTATTCCAAATTTTAATTATTCTAAAGTTATTGCCATTGTGTCTTTCTAGGAATTTGTGTTTTTTCAATCTAAGCTATCTAGTTTATTGGCATATAGTTGTTCATAGTTTTTCTATATAACACTTTTTATTTATAGAATTTTAGTAGTAAGACCCCCTCTTTCATATTTGATTTTAATAATTTAAGTCTTCCTGTCTTTTTTGGGGGGGAGGGGTCATTCTAGCTGATTTGCCAATTTTGTTGATATTTTTAAATAACCAGTTATCAGCTGTGCTGATTTTGTCATTTGAGACTTAATCATTGAATTTAAGAATTTTCACCCTAATATAGATTGTTATCTTCTTTCTACTTGCTGTGGATTTAGTTCTTTCTTTTTCTGTTGTCTAGAAGAGGAAATTTTGGCTGCTGATTTGAGGACTTTCTTTTAATGTAGGTATTTATAGCCATAAATGTACCTCTAAGCAGTGCTTTAGCTGCACTTCATAAGTTTTACTATGTTTCTTCATTTTATTCATCTTAAAGTACCTTCTAGTTTACATTATGGTTTCTTCTTTACTCAGTGATTATCTAGCAGTATTTTGTTTGATTTTCCACATGTTATAAAATTTCCAAACTTATGTTTGCTGTTAACTCCCAATTTTCATTCTATTGTAATAAGATAGCATGCTTTATATGACATAAATTCTTTTATTGCCTAGTCTTTTGTTTTTTTCTGGAGAATTTCCCATGTATACTTGGGAAAAATATATATTCTGCTGTTGTTCAGTGAAGTATTTTCTAGATAACTAGTAAGCATAGTTTACATGGAGAATTTTTCAGATCTTCTGTCACCTCATTAATCTTCTGCCAAATTGTTCTAGCCATCTTTGAAAGTGGAGCATTGACGTCTCCAACTATTACTATTGAATTATCTTTTTCCTTGCTTTCTGTGAGTCTTTGCCTTATGTATTTTGGGATTCTCTTGTTAAGTGCATATAGAATTACAATTGTTTAAATGCCTTGCAGATCATATCTTTTCCTCATTATAAACTGCTCTTCTACATGTATAGTATTTTCTTTATTTTAAACTCCACTTTGCCTGATATTAGTACAGCCATTTCAGATGTCAATTGCATTTTAAATATTTTTATTGTAACATTTTATTGTAATAATATTTTCACTATATTTTTAGTTGTTGCTCTCATGCTTACCATAGACATCTTAACTATAAGGATATACTTTCAGATTTATATTAACTGAATTCCAATAAAGTATAAAAAAAACCTTAGTACTATATAGTTGTAGTCCTTCTCCCTCCTTTCTGTGGTATTATTGTTATTTATATTACATCTATGTGTGTTACAAACTTGACAATACATTGTCATTATTACTGAAATAATTTCATGTTTATTAAAAAACATTGAGGAAAGATAAAAGAGCAGGTATATACCTTTAGAATTGTCTTACTCTAGAACAACTCTGCTTCCATCCATCTCTTTTTTCTGTTCTTATCAAATATATTATATTTCTGTACGTTGTAGGCTCCACAATACAATTTTATTCATATTGTCTTATATAATCATTTAAAAATCAATTAAGAAAAGAAAGAAAAAATAAATAAGCATTTATATTGTATTTTATAATTATGTAATTATCTTTACTAGTGCTCTTTGGTTTTTAACGTGAATTTGAATTTCCATCTTGATTGACTTACTTTTAACCAAATAACTTTACTTTTTTGTTCTTTTGCTTTGTTTTGTTTTGTTAAGATGAGTCTCCTAGTAATGAATTTTTGCTTTCTTGGAATGTCTTCTTGACTTTGCCTTCATTATTTGGAAAACAGATTTACTAGATATAAGATTCTTGGGTGACTGTGTGTGGAGGGAGTTGTTTTTTCTTTCATAACCTTGAGTACTCCACTGCCTTCTGGCCTCCATTGTTTCTGATGTGATGTCTTCTGCTAATCTTACTAGAACTCTCTTGTATGCAATAACTAATTTTCTCTTGCTGCTTTCAAGATTTTATCTGTGTCTTTAAACAGTTCCATTATGATATATCTGGGTGTAGATTTCTTTGACTTTATCCCACTGGGAGTTTGTTGAGTTTTGTTGGATGTACAGATAAATGTTTCAGCAAATGTGGAAATTCTTTCAGTCATCATTTTTTCAAAAATTGTTTATGTCCCTTTCTTCTTCTCTATTCCTTCTGATTTTCCTGCTATACACTAGTTGGTGTGCTTAAAGTTGCCCCATATTTCCACAAGGTTCTGTTCAATTTTCTACTTTTTATTACCTATTGCTTTTAGGTTTCACCTTTCAAAAATCTTACACAAAAAATTATTGCATATTTCTCCAAATAATGTAAATTGTTCATCTTCTCATAGCACACAACATCTAAATTCATAACTCCTCCTCAATTTGAATGTCAACATCAAATAATGGTGAGAAGTATAAGTCAATAGAAAAATAGGATCTCTAGATCAAGGGTCTCTCGATCAAGTGGCTTTGGAGACAGGTGACCTGAGTTTATTTTCCAGATCCACCACCTTTCGGCTACATAACTTCGGGAAAACTCCTCAGGATATGCATATATTTATATATCAGAGATTGTCATTTGTGACATTTATGGTGGTGGTAGAAATAGAACCTGTCTCAAAAAGTTGTTGTAAGAAATGATTGTAAAGAATTGGTAATAGTGCAGTGAATAGATAAATGATAGCTAATAATATTGTCAGATAGAAGAACTATTATAATGATATACTTGGGAGCTGCACTCTCCAATACAACTTTCTATGATGAAAAAAATTTTCCATGTCTGCTCTGTCCAATAAAGTAGTCATTAGCCACATGTGGACACTGAGCACTTAAAATGTGGCTAGTGAAACTGAAAAATTGACTTTCCAATTTGATTCCATTTTAATTTGTTCACATTTATGTAGTCACATGTGGTTAATGCCAACTGTATTGGGCAGTACCGCAATTTAGAACCGTAAACTTGGCAATAAAAAATAGAAAAGGATTTCTCTTTCTGTTCTTAAAATGCATGCTATTGATACCCTGTAAATGGCTCCTTGGTTTTCACGATTCTGGAGTTGGAGTGGTTCTTTGGGACTAGAAACAATGGCAGTCAATGAGGAAGAGCTGTCAGAACACTGTAGCACATCCTTGAGTAAGGACTTAAAAGAATACAACAGTGTGTTAAAATGGATTCACTAAGCAATATCTATAAGATGAGAGAATCTACTGGCCAATTATATTCCTAGGGAGTGCCAAAGGTCACTCCCATGATGAACATGACAAGAAATCCACCAGGGAGAGAGACACTGGCATCACTGAGAAGCTCAGTAGAGGCATTGGGCTTGCTAGTATCAATGGGGGCAATAAGGAACAAGGAGGGAGAAGTAAGAGATTAGCACAAACCCATCAGAGGCAAGGCAGATGTAATTACATGGTTGACATTAAAGCCAGTATGGGCCAGAAGGCTGTGACATGCAGCAATCTGTGACAAAGGTTTATAAAGCATGATATGCCTAGGGGTGAGGTAGATGTGTAGCCAATGGGGGTGTTGTTTGTCTAATATAACTACAAGAGATCAAAAGTAAGTGACCAAGAAGGCTGATGAGAGCCATCAAAATAAAAAAGTCACAATTATTTATCTAGCTTCTAGACATAAGCCAGTTCTTTGACCAAGATGTGAGATAGCTCTTCCCTTTAATGAAAGGACATTTCAAATCCCCTAGAGAAAGAACCCTGCAATTCCACAGCAAGGATATATGGAAGCAATTTTCCCAGTCTAACACCTAAGGGCCTTATGGCTAATTGCCAGAGTAACTCTAGAAACTGGAATGTGGAAATCTTTCAATGGCTATTAGATACATAATCTCAGATGGCACCATAATCAGATGGCTCACAAGTGGTAACATGGCCCCTTTGATAATATAAGAACTTACAAAGGTGATAAACAGAGTCCTGACACAGTTCTAGTGCATCCACAGATACACTCTGTGATTAAAAAAAATCTTTAAGTGCGTTATTGGGATGAATATGCCTAAAAGTTTATAAAAGAAAACACCTAGGCCTGATTCAGAAACTAGTTTAGCTTATGTATTAGGGCTCTCCAGAAAAACAAAACCCATAAAAAACATAGATAGATAGATAGATGATTGATTAGATTGATTGATAGATGATTGATTAGATAGATAGAAAGAAATTATCACAAGAAATTGACTTACATGATTATAGAGGCTGACAAGACCCAGGAGAGCCGATGGTGCTGTTCCAGTCTAAAGGCCAGCCTCCTGGAGACACAGAATAACTGATGATGCAGATAAAATATAAAGGCAGTCTTCTGGAGAATTCCCTCTTGCTTTGGGTGTCCAGTCTTTTTGTTCTATGTGGGCTTTCAACAAATTGGATGAGGCCCACCCATCTTACAGAGAACAATCTGCTTTACCTAAAGTTCACTAATCTAAATGTTAATCTCATCTCTCCAAGTTGAACCCCCAAATTAACCATCACAGCTTGATTACATGGATGTGGGTTTAAAATGGAATGCGGCTTTTCATTCCAGTCCCACTCAAGGAGAAGGTGTCCTTAAAAATAGTGATAAAAACATCCCAGTGAGCAGAATGTCAAGTAGAATATCTATTAAGTTACACCGGTGCCTAAACATGATGCAGAAGAAAAAGTAGTCTTGGGTAAGAATATGTATGGAGTCCTGAGCCTAGGCCAATGACTTGGCTCCTTTGTTTGGGCCTAGGAGAAACAAGATTGGGAGATCAGAGACATCTGAGAAGCAACGTAGGTAGATCTATAGGAATGGGTGATATCAACTGTATGCTATGTTGAGCTAGAAGTCTTGCAAATGTTGGTATTTTCATCATGTTAGTGTCCACTAGTGTTCAACACAACAGGCACTGAACACAAAATGGGCAAGATAACTCAAGCAATGGCATTTGGTGTGCATAATAGCGACGCTGGCAGAGAAGAAGGCAGAAACGAGACCTCAAATATGGGTTCCCTTGGACCAAGTTTGATCTGGGTGCTGCTTCTGCTAAATGTCTTACTGTAGTGTTAGCATTAGAGTCAGATGCTAAGCCCTCTATCTTTATATGGTACCATATCTCAAAAGACAAACCAGCCAACTTTTGAAAGTTGATACACGAAAGAGGACTGGATTTTTTTTTTAATGTGGTACACATACACAATGGAATATTATGCAGCCATAAGGAAGGACAAAATTATGAACTTCACAGCAACTTGGATGGACTTAGAGTCTAGAGTACTGAGAGATCTATCCCAGAAACAAAGAACTGTTCTAACTCATAAGTGGACCTTGAAAAATTATCATAATACTGTAAGAAAAGGATTGTCAGCAGGAAATTATCAGGGGACTGCAGGGGTGAGATTGACAGTAATGGGATTCTGCCGGGGGGGCACACCTCATCAACAAGGGTGACTGCGTAGTGAACATTTGTATACTTAACCCTGAATTGTACCCCACAACTTAAAAATAAAATTCTTTTTTAAATTTAAAAAATAATGATAAGAATACAAAGAAAAGAAAGTTGAAGTTGATACATTCTACCTCTTCCATCCTGGAAAAAACAGTAATTTGTTAATACGAAAATTAATGTTATTTAGGGTATGGGTTTGCTTTTTCTACCTACAGTGGTTCAATACCATCATCCATGGTTGTTCTGACTTATGATAACTGGATTCCTTTGGACCAGTGGTGACCTTCATATGACCATAAGATTTCCATTACCCAGAAGCTGATGATCTGATAAAACAATGGAAAGGCATTCTCAGGTCACAGCTAAGGTTTGGCTCGAGATGACATCTTGCAGGATTAAAGCATGGTGTATACTTCAAAGAAGGGGCCATTGGGTGATACCCTGTCTACAATCACTAGAAAACATGAATCTAGAAACTGAAAAATAGAAGTTAGAGTGGTCCATTTTACCACCAGACCCCCAAGATCCATTTGTAGAATGAATATTTTCTAGCTCCAAAACTTCAGGCTCTGAGGCACTACAGGTCCCAGTTTTTGAGTAAATGGTTGAATAGAGATTCTTCTACCAGAAGAACAATGAGAGTTTAATTAACCTAAAGCCATAGCTGTCACCTGGTTACTTTAAGTTTCCTGCAAGAGTACAGAAACAGAAAAAGAACAAAATTACTACACTGAATGGGATAATTGTCCCTGATTGTCACAAGGAGAGAAAATTACACTACATGGTGAAGGTAAGAAGGAAAATGTTAGGAACTCAGGGTGTCTACTGGGGTATCGCCTAATGCTTCCATGCTACATTATAATTATGATTGGGCGATTTCAGCCAGTATAATTCTATAAGTCAATATAACTGGGGGCTTGGTCCACCTAGTAATAAAGGTTTGTGCTACCCCATCAGGCAAGCAATATTACCAATAACAGTAAGCAAGATCTAGAATCAGTGATAGAGGAAAAAGATGATAAACATTAATATTTGGATCAATTGCAGCCATGAGAACTCACTCTACTAAACCTACTGTTTAAGTTTTTCTTCTTTAAAAAAAAAATAGCCAGGCATGGCAGGTCATGCCTGTAATCCTAGCACTTTTGGAGCGGAGGCAAGAGGATTGCCTGAGCTCAGGGGTTCGAGACCAGCCTGGGTAACTTGGTGAGACCTCGTCTCTACAGTAAATCAAAAAATTGGCTGGGGTGTGGTGGCACACACCTGTAGTTCCAGCTACTTGGAAGGCTGAGGTGGAAGGATCACCCGGACCCAGAAGGTCAAGGCTGCAGTAGCCATGAATACGCCACTGGGCTCCAGCCTGGGCAACAGAGTGAGACTTCAACTAAAAAATAAAATAAAATAAAATAAAATAAAATAGAATTGAATTAAATTTAAACTAGACTTCACCTTGAACTGATGCAGATTTTTCAGGTCAACCTGGGCTTCCGGAGTGTCAGCTCAATGGGTCGGCCAACCAAGCCCTAAGGAGGGTTGTCTCGAGGGGCTGGTAAGCCTAGCCCTGGAAGTGTTGGCTCTAATGGGTTGGCAATCTAAGACCTGAGAGTGTTGCTGGTTCAGTGGGCTGGCAAGCCTAGCCCCTGGAATGTCTCAGCTTCAGAGTCTTGCCTTCTTCTGGCAGCTCTCCTGGGCAGCTCTCCTGGTTCAGCCAGCTCCTCGGCTGGTAAGCCAGCCTCTGGGGTACATGGCTCTTCCGCTCTGATGATCTTCTGCAGATCTTCTGTAGCTCTTCAGGTTGTAGCCCTTCAGGGCCAAGGTTCTTGTCTCATGCCCAGGAGAATGAGGAACATGGACAGCTGGAAAGTGAGAAAGCAGGATTGATTGAGAGGACAGAGAAGCTCCCACAGTGGAGTTGCCCATCTGGGTCTAAAAACCTGGTGCTTATATAGCCCTAAGTCCAAGCTGATTGGCTAGCATTAGCTGTGAGCCGTAGCTGTTCTGATTGGTCAGTATTAAGGACCAATCGGCAGGAGGTAGGGGCCTAATGGTGAGCTGATTGGTTGCTTTTCAATCCCAGCAGTGAGTACTTAATTTCTGGCTTGAGAGGCTCACAGGGAACTTGTTTACCAACAATGAGCCTGAGAGGCCTCCCAGTAGTTCGCTCCATTGTTACCAGAGGATCCACCTCTCTGTTTGCCTAGCCTTTCTCTAGCTATCTCCTGTCTCAGAACCATTAACTCAACAGAGTGAGTTTAAAGTGAGGCACAAGTGGATCTGAGTGGGGCAAGGGATTGAGTGTAGCGGATCTTGATGGTACCCTGTCGGTATCCCCCATTTGTGAGCACACTAACCTATTACTCTACAGCTGCAAGCCCTTGCAGCTCTTCACCTGGAGCAATTCAGTCCATAGGGTAGCCATGTTAGGGAGTGACCCCCACCCCCGACAGCCTCCAACCAACGATTGACAGGAACTGGTGGAGAAATGCGCCAGTGACCATGCTGGGGCTCATCGTTGGGCACGTCGAGGTAACTCTGAAGCCGGTTTTACATCTTTTCTCTGAGCCTCAGTTGCCCACAGATGGCTATCTGCACAATGATGCGCTTTTTATTTGCCCCTTGGCTTACTTCCTCACTCCCCTACATCTCCCAAATAAACCATTTGTACACACCCTGTCCCAAGGCCAAACCCAAATGATGGCACTTCTGCCTTCAAATCAAGGTCTCTCTAACCTTTTTGTTTCCTCCTTTGAAGTGAAATAGAAACATTGAGGGAAAAAGGACTGAAGGAGTAATAGAGTAACGGAAAGAAAGGAAGACCAAGATGGGGTGCTGTCCACTTCGAGTAAAGCCTGCTCTCCAGTGGGACTGTGGGTCCACCTGTTCAGAAAGGAGGAATCGGAAAGAAGGACTGGGCTCCTGACCATTTTGCTCCGCCAAACACTTAGCCAGCCTCCAAATTAGCCCACAGAGTACACACTCAGTTACCTGAAATTGCTGGTACGATGTCAAATATGTCAACTAGGGGAGGGGTGAACTGCAAATAAATCTGACTACAGTCACTTGAGTCTATAAGGTGGCTTTATCAAATAATAAAATGCACAAGGTAACAAATGTAGGTTTCTTTCAACTGCTTGGCAATAATGTCAATACTCCGGGCAACGGCTACTTTTGTGTTTCATCACCTTTCATACCTATGCCACACCTTCAGCTACCACACCTTCATATCACTTCCATTGCGGCAGAAAAAAGGTCCAACAGGAAGGCCTGGCCCTTTTTGTGGGAAATCTAAACTTTCCCAGAAGCCCTCGCTCATTTTTATTGGCTAGGATTAAGTCCCACGGTATCTGTTACTGCGATTGACTATTTTTAGCTGGGTGCATTGCCACAGTGAACAAGGAAGAAGGGATTGAGGAATTAATATCAGGTCAACAGTTACCACCTTCCACATAAGGTAAGCACAAGCAAAACTCAAATTCTCTCACAGCTTGTACATCCCTCTAAGGCCATTTTGTAAAATTAATTTCTGAGGACTGGACCCTAGAGATGGGTATGTGACTCTGTCAGTGTCCTCATGCAATTAGAGATCCACCCACACTGTGCGTGTGTGTGTGTGTGTGTGTGTGTGTGTGTGTGTGTAGTTTGGGTGGGAGGGAGCAGGCAGGGAGGTACCATCTAACAGTGTGTGGCTACATGACTGATATAAAAATAAGATTGATTAAAAATCTGTGATAGGTCAGGCACGGTGGCTGAAGTCTGTATCCTAGCACTTTGGAAGGCCGAGGTGAGAGGATTGCCTGAGGCCGGGGGTTCGAGACCAGCCTGGGCAACTTGGCAAGACCTCGTCTCTACAATAAATCCAAAAATTAACCAGGCATGGTAGCACACACCTGTAGTTCCAGCTACTTGGAAGGCTGAGGCGGAAGGATCACTGGAGCCCAGCAAGTCAATGCTGGGGTGACTGTGAGGGTGCCACTGCACCCCAGCCTGGGTGATGGAGTGAAATTCTGACTCAAATAAATAAAAAAAGAAATAATCTATGTTAACATTTAAAGAAGAGAAGGCACCAGAGACAGAGAGACAGACAAGCAGAAGTTACAGAGCTAACTCAACAATCCAAGCAATGGAATGGTAAGCACTTTTCGCCCAAATGCATCGCCAACTCAACTTAATCACAGCAAGCAGAACAGCTTTCAGGTGGGTCTTTTGAGCTGGATTTCCCATCTAAGTGTGAGGTTGAATGACTTCGTGGATTGAGAAATGATGTTCTCAATTTAAGCCTTATATCTTGACTGCAGAAAGGCTCGTCTTAGTCATCACATTCTGTGCGTGCATATGTCATGTGTGTGCATGCCTGTTTATGTGTGTGTGCACCCTCACACACATGGCATTTTTTTCAGATCAATCATCCCCGAGTCCATCTTCACACTAATTTTCCATTTCTGAGGGATTTGGGGGAGTGCTGAGGACACTTTCCCTTCTACTCACCTGCACAATTCACATATCGTAAGTAATGAAATCCCCAGAAGATAAAATATCATTACACTTCTGTTTTTTTCTTACTTTCTGAAATATGTACAGTGACACTTTTGATCTCTCCAGAGACACCAGAAATGTCTGTGGATAGAAAGATGATTCTTCTAAGATTCATAATTTTTCTTTCTTTATGTGTCTATATCTCTTGCTACATATACTGTACACACATGACAATGTAGAAAATAGAAACATATCTTTTTTATTTAGAATTAAAAGTCTTCAGGAAATTCATTGGGATGGCAATAAGAAATGTATGTTCATACATTATTAATCTCTGCTATAAAAATGGAATTTACAGTAACATGATGTTTATGGCTTGTGATCCTGAGATGCAGATATTTTTTTTCCAATCTCTTTAAAGCACCGTTTCCCGCTGATGGCACTGCAGCATCGAACAGCACCAATGAAATCGTTCAGGGTCTTCCAAACAAATTTCTAGATTTCATTATCAGAAACAGTGTCTGCCCATTTGTGGTGCCTGTCTTAGTCCAAAATGACAGCATGAACTGGAGTGACTCCAAATCTGTTTTTGTAGGAATATCTCACAGAATACAGTGACAGTCGCAGAAGTGAATTTCAGGATTCCTTTCCATTACTTCAATGTCTCTCAAAAAAAATAAAATAATAAAATAAGAAGATTGGTTGTTGTTGTCTTATTTTGTTGTTTTGCAAGAGGGCTTTCAAAAATTTTGCGTCTCAAATTTCCTTCCAGGAAAGGTGGAGCATAGTTGTACCAGATTTTCTGGAATACTGGACATGAGGCTAAAAATCCTAGGTTTTCAGGTATATCGCCTGGGTTAATCATACTCTCATCGGTTGACTCAGATTTCCATGGGAATAAGTAGAGTTTGCATACCCATCTGTCCATCATGTGTTTCAGGGTGCTATAGATCGGAGGTAGGTTAGTTGTTTGGGGCTAGGTATTTCAGCTTAAACATGTCAGAGATTTACCTTCTAATCAAACATGCTTTTTCTTCTAGAATCTCCTTTAAAATAAGACATTCTATAAGCTTGAGCCACATGAAATTGCCCATTTTTCTAAGTCAAAAAGTGGTTGAGTATAGACAATGTCATTTGGTTAATCCCGATATTTGGCCCCGCCTAGAAAAATAACTGAATAAACAAAAACAGCCTCCCTTCCCTAAGAGTTTACCGCAGAGCCTTGTCCTCTGATAGTTCTGGAGAAAGTGCTCTTTACATTCTTTCACAGTTCTCCTTGCGGGAGACACTGTCTTGCACAGAGATTTGGGCAATGGTGGCTCAAACTATAGTTCCGCCATTTCCACGGCATTAGGCGGTATGTGAAGAGTGGCTCTGATGCCATCCCGAAGGGTGGTCATGGAGTTTCAGGATGTTTGTAGATGTGTTTTCAAATATTCTCAGGGGGCGATGAGCATATGTTCATCTTACAGATGAGGAAGCTGAGGCCAACTGTGATGAGAATGACTTTCCTATCATTATCGCTTAGATGAGGATGATATCAAGTTCAAGTCCTTCTCACATTCTGGCAGCAGGACTGACAGGTCTGTAACTGCTCACAGCCAATCGCAAGTCCTCCATCTACACATCGCATTCTTTATCTTCATGTCTCTTCTCTAAAAAGAGAATCATAATAATGCTTACTTCATAGTGGTGTTGAGAGGATTGAGATAGTCAACACACGAGTAGTGTTTAGAGTAGTATTTGCACTGGAAAACACCTATGCGTGCTAATTGTCATTATTAAACTTTTTGCTCCAGAGCCTACTGCTCTGGGAAGCTCAAACTTGAAGCCAAAAAAAAAAAAATCTTCACTTGAATTTGATTCCAGTGAGATTTCATATGTGTGAAAATAACAACATGAAAAAGACCACCAAAGTCCCACCCAAGCTAGAGGATGAATGGGTGTTTTACAGCCTCCTGCAATAGACATCTTATGTCTCACCATCCAGGTAGTTCATCCAGATTCACTCTGTTTATAGTCTTATGTTGGGTTGAAGAACGATTTTAGGAAGTCATTTTAAAAGCCAAGGTTGTTAGCGCAGCACCTGGAAGCACGTGTACTGTAGGCAGGTGCTGAGAAGCCATTCTCCATCCCTGGTGCCAAAATACCTCAGCCTCTTCACTGCCATGACCCTGGTCTTGGACATCACTGGGGCAGCCACTGCCAGCTCAGTAGGCCGGCTTTATGGTGCAATGTTTTAGGAATTGAGATGATGAGATCGGTGTTCTGGCTGCATCTTCCAACTACCGCTTCCTACAAGGCCTGTGGGATCTGAGCTGTCGGTCTCTGGGCTCACTGCTTGATGGCCAGGTATGAAATGCTCAAAAAGGCTCAAAGGGAGCACTTTGGCAGCTCCTGGACTGTAGGGTATTACTCATAGACAGCTTCCTTCAAAGACCCAATGCAGTACTTAAGCAAGACTGTGTTATCAGCCTGTTCATAGATAAGTCTTATCGTCAATAACAGACATGTGTACTCGCCCAGCCACGTAACAATCGCTGCTGTTCTGAATCCCCAGTGCCCCAAACTCTTGATTGTCTGGTTGCCAACTATTTGTTTCAGGCTTGTTGAAAATGTCTAGATCTGCCCTTTGAAGCTGGGGTCGACCAGGTGAGCATCTTTCTGCTGGAAGCAGAGGCGTCCAGGAGATGATGGATGGATCATGGAATTACAAACCCAGGATGGAAATACATGACCTGCTTCGTGGATTGCACAGCTGTTTGTAGAGATGCTGTTTGTAAGCCGATGCTTGTGGGAATAGGAAACCTTATCAAGGAAGAGATGAAGCGTGTGGAGGGAAAAATGGAGGAGGAGTTTCTGTTCATGCTGGGATGGTGAAAAGCACCTCAGATGAAGAGAGCAGGGAGAGCGGAAGTCAATGGATTTGAGAGGATGAGGTGGAACCCACGGCTTGGAGTGGATGAGTCTGGGCAACTCAGGGTCTTTATCCAGAGAAGCCGGGAGAGCCTCGTGTTTCATTCACAAGCAAAGGATTAGTGTGCTTTCTTGGTTATGGAGATAATAGTTCCTTAAATAAATGAATTAGGTCAGACAACTAAACTTTAAACTTGGAAGCTGCACAAGAAAAGTCCCTCAGTAAGAAAACCCGTGGTACATTTTTTTTTTGAGTCGGAGTCTCACTCTGTTGCCCCGGCTGAAGTGCAGTGGCATGCTGACGGACACTCCAGCGTCGACCTGCTGGCCTCTGGTGAGCTATCCTTCCGCCTCAGCCTTCCAAGTAACCAAAACTACAGGCTCACACTACTACACCTGGTTAATTTTTTGATTTATTGTAGAGATGAAGTCTTGCCAAGTTGCCCAGGCTGTTCTCGAACCCATGGGCTCAGGCACTCCGCTCACGTCAGCCTCCCAAAGTGCTGGAGTTAGAGGCTTGAGCCACCTCACTCAGCCTACACTTTTAATAAGTAACATTTCCTCCAAACTTCTTTTTATGAATTAAAACTGGAGGTTGAAAAACATCAGCGTAAAAGAAAGGTAGCGATGCTGAAATCAACATAAATGGGAAACTTCCTCCACTGAACAAACGTTAATGAATTCCCTCTCTTTTTGAAGGAATCCTCTTTTTGGCAAAGTTTGCCCCAGACTGGAATTCTTATTGATGACTAACGAAAGGTTGCAGGATTCTTAAGCCTGAAAAACTCAATGTTCAACTTAAGCATCTTTTTCTTTCTTTCTTTTTTCTTTTTCTTTCTTTCTTTCTTTCTTTCTTTCTTTCTTTTATTTTAGAGTTGTGGGTACAAGGGAGGATTTAATACATAAGTAGTTGCATGCCAGTACAGTTCGAGCTTCCAGCTGGCCCTCTCTTTCCCAGTAGTGGACCAGATGTCCAGTGTGATGCTATGTGTCCTCTCTATCACCTTCCCTCCATCTCTCTCTCCCTCCATCCCTCCAGTATCTGGTCACACTTATGCCCCTGTGACCCGTGATCAGGGCCCGTTAAGCGGATTTCCCAGCTGTAGAACTTTTCAGTCTTTAAAAAATGAATGAGTTTTACTGATCTCTAATAGAGGCTGGGAGAGCACATTTCCCAAACTCACTTGCTAGTAGTAGTTCTGTCTGCAGGGACTCATGTCTTCCCAACACATTTTGAGGAATATTACCCAAGAGGTCTCAGTTATTCTCCTTTGTGGTCCTCAGGATGTCTTAATAGACCTCATTAAGTGGTAGGTATTATTGTGTGTGAAACACTTTACACATATTATTTTAAATTCTTAACCATCATGTATGGAAGGCATTGTTATTGCATGTTATAATTAAGGAAAGAAATTCAGAGAGGTTAATGGATCTGTCGAAAGCCACACAGTAGTTATGTGTAAATGATGGAGCTCGGTTTTAAACATGGATCTGTCTCCATCAGCTGCTTTCTTTTTCCTGCATAAATACAATGCCTTTCTGCATAAAATATTATTGAACGCCAAGAGGTGCTCACTCTGCTGTTTGCTGGAGAAAGTGGGATTATTCTATCTCTTAAAAGTACATACAATAAGGAATACGCTTATGATAAATTTAGTGCTTGGTCTAAATGTCTATTGTGGAAGGCAAACTGATGCAGAAAGCAAAGGAATGAAATCATCCCGTATGAAGCAGGGTATAACCAAATTGTGTTGCTGAGTAAGACTTGAAAATTATTTTCAGGGCCGCATTAATGCATCACCTACTGGCTTTCCCCTGGCTTGTGCTGCTACTTTGCCAGACTCAGATGTGATTTAATAAGCAACAGCTTAGGAAAAACCATTTAGGAGACATCCTTGCAGCGCTCAGAAACATGTTCAGCTTAACAGCCTCTCGGAGACTTTGGTGAACCAGGGGGACCGTATCCTACACGTTGGCTATTTTGCCTTGAAATTGAAGCCTCTGCTTCCCTTGTCCTTGTGCTGTTCCTTGAAATGTCCGGCCAGCTCATCTTTGACAAAGCTTCCAACTACAACCACCAGGGAGAGGATAATCTGTTCCTTAAATGGTGCTGGGGAAACTGGCTGATCACATGCAGAAGACTGAAACAGGACCCCTACCTATCACCACACACAAAAATCAGCTCTAACTGGCCCGTGAGTTTAAATCTGTTTTCCTGGAGGAGCAATCCTTGCTACCTCACCTTGGCTTCAGCCACACTAAATGGTTGATAAAGCAACAGCTGCAGATTTAATAGCCCTGCCTCCTGGCCTCCCCGCCTCCTGGCCTCCGCACCCTCCCTTCACACGTGTCTTCATATTCCAAGGAGATGATTTCTGGAGAGAACCATTCAAGAGCTTACTTTCCTAACTCTAGTACTAGCAAGTTAAAATAAAAATAATAATAAAAAACCTCTCCTTTCATTTCAACAGCACTGTGAATGTTTCTCCTTCTCTGAATTCAGAACCTCAGAATGCCCGAGTGTTACACACCATTCAATCTTCTTTCTTACATGATACAAATTATCTTCTAACCTAAAATCCAGCTTCTTAGCTCATCTCTTTAATTCCACCACACATGTGGGATACTGAGGCTGCGACGTTCTGCCTTTTTGAGGCCAGCTTCCTGCCTCTAAGCTGGCTCAGAGCAGGTTGAGAAATCCATCAGCGATTTGGGGGGTGTTCAACCCAAGGTCCTCTCCTCTGAAGATTCCTGCATATCTGCTGCTATGGCTTTCCTTTTTTATTTTATTTTATTTATTTTATTTTATTTTATTTTTTGAGGTGTCTCACTCCATCACCCAGGCTGGAGTGCAGTGGCACGCTCACCGCCACCCCAGCATCAGAACTTCCGGCTATTCTTCCACCTCAGTCTCGCAAGTAGCCGGAACTATAGGTGCGTGCTACCACGCCCGGCTAATTTTTTATTTATTGTAGAGATGAGGTCTCACCATGGTGCCCAGGCTGGTATTGAACCCTCTGACTCAGACAATCCACTCGTCTCGGCCTTCCAAAGTGCTGGGATTACAGGCTGAGCCACAGAGCCCGGCTGGCCTTTCCTTTTGGATGTGTTATTTTATTGAGGTAAGAGCACATAGCAGGTCTACCCTCTTAATCAGTCTTTAACTGTGCAATACAGCATGACTGATGGATAGTACAAAGCCCAACAGATCTCAAGAACTCATTCATCTTGCTTAACTGCACCTTCCCACCCACCGATTCGTAACATGAGCCAATTTTCTGTGATGGAGTTGGGAGGGGTTGGAGAGAAAAGGAGATAGTGACCTGAGGGTCTGAGTAGGGTTGCCAGATAAAATACAGGAAGCCCAGTTACCTTTGAAGTTCAGATTGCAATGAAGACTTTTTTCTTGTCTAAGTATGTCCCATGCAATATTTGGGACATACTTATACTAAAATTTTCTTCACTGTTTATCTGCAGTTCCAAGTTCACTATTGTTCTGTTTTTTGTTCTTTGTTTGTTTTGAGTCAGAGTCTCACTCTGCCACCCAGGCTGGAGGGCAATGGCATGCTCACAGCCACAGCAGACTCGACCTGCTGGGTTCAGGTGATCCTTCTCCCTCAGTCTTCCAAGTAGCTGGAACTACAAGTGCATCCCACCACGCCTAGCTCGTTTTTTAATTTACTGTGGAGACAAAGTCTTGCCAAGTTGCCCAGGTTGGTCTTGAACTTCTGGGCTCAGGCAATCCTCTCGCCTCTGCCTCCTAAAGTGCTGGGATGACACGTGTGAGTCTCCATGCCTGGCTTGTCATCTATTTTTATTTGTCAAATCTGTAGCCTTAGCTATGGAAGAAGTCTAGACACAAAAGGCAGGAGGTGATCAAGAGCCAGATAAGTGGCAACTGGATTAAGGACAACTTGAAAGAGTTGGAGCAGAGAACCCAGAGGCAGGAGTGACAGGGTGGGAGGGCCTAGGAAGGGGAGAAGGGAAATAAGTTTCTTAATTTCAGGAGGAATAATAAGAGGAAAATAATCTCATCATTTTATAATCAGATCTAATTAGATAAAACATCAAATGTTAATGCTTTATTGTATTGTCATCTAGAAATGTGGGCTTTTATAAATTCAGAATTCAAACTAACCAATTTCGTTTTTACAAGTCTTTTCTCATTCTACATGAAATAATAATGGCAGAACTGTATTGTGTAAAGTTTGTTTGTTTTAAATGAGGTTAGGCAGAATGGCTCATACCTATAATCCCATCACTTTGGAAGGCTGAGGCAGGAGGATTGCTTGAGCTTGGGAGTCTGATATCAGCCTGGGCAAGAGAATGAGACTTTGTCTCTACAAAAACTAAAATTAGCCAGAAGTGGTGGTACATACCTGTCTTTCCAGCTACTTGGGAGACCGAGGCAGGAGAATCGTTTCAGCCCAGGAGTTCAGGGCTGCAGTGAGATATGATTGTACCACTGTACTCCAGCCTGGGTGACAGAGGGAGTCCCTATCTCAAAAATAAATAAACATATAAATAAAATGCACTTTTTGAAAATAGTCCCAGGCTTGGTGGCTCAGCCTGTAATCCCAGCGCTTTGGGAGGCCGAGGTAAGTGGATTGCCTGAGCCCACGGGTTCAAGACCCGCCTGGGCAACTTGGCAAGACCTCGTCTCTACAATAAATCAAAAATCAGCCAGGTGTGGTAGCGCGTGCCTGTAGTTCCAGCTACTTGGAAGGCTGAGGCGGAAGGATCGCCGGAGCCCAGCAGGTCGAGGCTGCGGTGGCCAGGAGCGGCCACTGCACTCCAGTCTGGGTGACAGGATGAGAACCCAACTCAAAAAAAAAAGAAAGAAAAGAGTTCATGTTCCAGGATTTGTTATTCAGTGAATTCACTCTCACCTTGATTCTAAGTCCATAACTAACTCTTTTACACATAGACCTCTGAGATGTTTTGACTCCACAGAAACCTTGAGTTCCCCAAAACTTGTCTGTCTGACTAGGAAAAGACTAAAAAGAGAAATGTTAAGATTGCTTCTGGGCCGGGCACAGTGTTCACGCCTATTATCCCAGCACTTTGGGAAGCCGAGGTGAGAGGATTGCCTGAGCCCAGATGTTCAAGAACAGCCTGGGCAACTTAGTGAGACCTCATCTCTACAAAAAGCCAAAAAATTAGGTAGGTGTGGTGGTGTACACCTGTGGCTCCAGCTACTTGGAAGGCTGAGGTGGAAGGATCGCCTGAGCCCAGCAGGTCGAGGCTGCAGTGGCTGTGAGCGTGCCACTGCCCTCCAGCAGGGATGACAGAGTAAGACCGTGACTCAAACAAACAAAAACAAAAAAAGGAAGGAAGAAAGAAAATAAGAGACGAATTTAAAAGTTAAAATAAAATAAAATAAAACCAGGAAAAAAATAGAAGAAAATAAGAGATGGTTGGGGGGCGGGGAGTGTGGTCTGGTGTATTTCCTGGTGGTCACACTCTGCCCACAGGCTGGTGTGAGAATGATTTCTCGAGATAAGGCTGGGAGGATCACCCGTGGAGCCGACAGAGAGATCCCAGCCATCCAAGGCATGTCCAATTGCTCAAGCCCAAACGGAGCATCATTACACCTGAAGGGACCCTAAGCACTAACCTGCAGGGTCTTAGTGGTAACCCTGAAGGACAGAGGACTGAGGACCCAGAGGCCTTCCTCGTTCTAGAAGTTACCTAAGACCCTGAAACCTGTGACTAACATGGGGGGGGCAAGAGGGGGTGGTCCCTGTAAGAACTGGGATCCCATGTCCTCCCAGCACAGCAGGACGAGTCAGAATTAAGTTGATTCACGAAAAGAAAGCGAAATTTCCTGCACACCTGTGGCCTCAAATTTATACCCACTCTGCATATTTCTTTCATTTGAATCCCGCATTTGCCAATTACTAGGAGGAAACCTTTTAATTTTTTCCTCATAATTATGCCTAAGGTATCATGATATGGAATACCAATATCATGAGTTTGTTCCTAAGATATTGTCGGTTCCAGAGAAATTCCCAATTTGCTTGATTTTGATTCAAGTGGGGCAGACAGTAACTAATTGTGTTGTCTCTAAGATTTTGAAATAATTGAATCTCTGTTTCCGTCTTTTGATCCAAGTCCTAGAGAAGAGTTCTCAATATAATAATATTTTCCTAGCATTGCTTCGGCAGTCAAACAAGAATATAATCCAAAAAGCCCCCTGTATTCACAGCGACAATGCTCTTATGATGAAACCACAGAAAGAAGTTGTAATTAATGCAAGAAATAATGCGAACAATCTATTAACATAATCTGAATGAAATCCTTGCGCTGTTAAATGCAGACACTAAGTGCTCATATAATACTTTATTAATTAACAAAGTATTTATCCACAGGGAAAGGAGGATAAGAGACCCTACACTTTGTCAGGCTACAGGAAAATGTATTAGCGCTTCATAAGAAATGCATACAATTCAAACAATAGCATGATTATCTTTTTAAAGCAATTACATTTAATCTCAGAAGAAAGAATAAATACATTAATTCTTCCATGTTCCCTGATAAGCCACTGAGATACATAAGCTATCATTTTCTTTTCCTACAGCTCTGGAGGCTTGGTGACAATCCAGCATGTGCGGCTCAAACAACTTACGCCGTGAAACACCACTTAGCACCCAAACACACATTATGAGATTAAGCGACTTTCGGTTGAAGAGAATTCTCTTCCCTGGGAAGCCGTGGTTAGTCCTTGACTTTGCACATTCCTTTCAGCTTTGGAGACTTGGATGATGAGAAGGTGGATGGCTTAGTCTCTTTCATGCTGCTGTAATTGAATACCTGAGGCTGGGCTAGTCATTAAAAAGAAAAGAAGAGAGCCTCGCTTAACTCATGATTCTGCAGGCTGGAAAGTTCAAAGGCCTGATGGTGGCTTCTGGCGTGGGCTTCCATACTGGGTCATCACGTGGCGGGAGGTAAAAGGGGAGAAACATGTGTGAAGAAGGGGCCCGGCTGGAGAAAGAACTTTGCTTTGTAGTAACACTCTCTCCTGGGAAATATTCCATTCCTATGAGAGCAAGAACTCACTCCGCAAGAAGGTATTAACTTACTCATGAGGGATCTGACCCCATGACTCAAACACCTCTCACTAAGCCCTGCCTCCAGCAAAGCTATCCTGGCAAAAATAAACTCCAACATGAGTTTTGTCAGGGACAAACTACATCCAAACTACAGCAGTGGATTTCCCGTGATAAATGTGTTTGGTGGAATTCCAGGTCTGTTGTCTTATCCTGGTGCACTGGGCTGAACCAAATATCATCACTGAGAAGACCTTCTACCTTTAACACTTCAGATGGAATGAATTCAAAGTAGTGGTATCTTTCTCTTGGCCCCACTCAGCTCTTCTTGGCCTTCTAGAACTGAGAACTGATACAAGAAAGCACACGCCTCATCTACATTGGCTGACTGTGACAATTACACGATGATCCACCCACCGGCCTTGCAGCCACCAACTCATAAGACAGTTTGACCAACATGGCACTCATCCATCACCTCCTAAGCAATGAGCTGGTTATCATAGCTCCAGTTTCCAGCCCCATGCCAGTCTCTTGTATATCAATATCAAAAGGCCTGCTCCAACTTCTCTTAGAGTGGCTACATAGATGCTGCCTCTGTTGGCTGCTGGTTTCTCAGATATACCCCTTCACAGTTTACCCACAGGTCCAAGACCCAGGGTATTGTGTGTCCTCAGATGTCAGAACTCCTCACCAGGGTTGCAGCAAATAGGAGCTGGTGTAAGACTAGAATGGTCCAAATGTGTCCCGGAAAAACAAAAAAACAGAATTGTTCAAGGGGATAAGACAAAATCAGGGGACCTAAGTCCTTGATGTTCATGATGTGACATTGAGAAAATAATTGAATCCTCCAAGGCTTCTGTTTATGGAATCTGTAAAATACTAATTACTTTCCTGTGCTTTCCAGGAACAATTGCTGCTATATCTTTGAAAGATTTTTGGAAAGTATAGAATGTTAAATAAATGCATTGCATCACAGCATTAAGCCAGTCCTTTGTAATGTTTTCCCCAAAGCATGCTCATCAGCCATCATAATGCCCCATGAGGAAATACACCATCGATGTCATATGGTCAGATACATTTGCAAAAACTGCCTGTGGTATCTTCTTCTAGAAAGACGAATGATGCTTGTTGGCATATTAAAGGTTCTGAAATGTCCCATCAAAAAGATGTTCGGTGGCTCAGCCTGTAATCCCACGCTTTGGGAGGCTGAGGTGAGTGGATTGCCTGAGCCCGCAGGTTCAAGATCCGCCTGGGCAACTTGACGAGACCTCATCTCTACAATGAATCAAAAAATTAGCCGGGTGTGGTAGCATGCACCTGTAGTTCCAGCTACTTGGAAGGCTGAGGCGGAAGGATCGCCGGAGCCCAGCGGGTCGAGGCTGCAGTGGCCGGGAGCGGCCACTGCACTCCAGTCTGGGAGATAGAGTGAGACTCCAACTCAAAAAAAAAAAAAAGATGCTTGTTAAATTTTGGTTAACTCGATATGCACCTTCCTTCTTTGACCATTGAACTTTTTTTTTTTTTAAAGTATTCACTATGACAACATCATGAAGCGCTGGGTGTGGCGGCTCATGACTGCCATCCCAACGCTTTGGGAGGCCAAGGTAGGAGGATCCCTTGAGCCCAGCAATTCAGTACCAGCCTCAGTAACAGGGCGAGATCCCAAATAAACAAACAAACAAATAAATAAATAAATAAACCCATGTGAGGGGAAAAGATGGAATACAAATAAAACAACAACAAATATTTATAGCTCATGGAACTAGTTATCTATAGCATATCATTTAAGAAGCTGGGCAGAAACTATGTCAAAGATAACCCCGAAAGGAAATGCGAATGTCATAGTTTGTAAAGGAGAAGTTGCTTAGTTTTGTGTATGTGTTCTTAGGCTAGGGTTTGGCTTGTGCTAATGTGAAACAGAAAGACACCTGATTGCTTCCACCTCATCTCTGTAGGCTTCCCATTCACCCCTTTAACATTATGGCCATGTTATTTATTTATTTGTTATTTATTTGTTTGTTTGTTTGTTTATTTAGAGTTAGAGTCTCACTCCGTTGCCCAGACTGGAGTGCAGTGACGCACTCACAGCTCCCGCAGCCTCGACCTGCTGGGCTCCGGAGACCCTTCGACCTCAGCCTTCCAAGTAGCTGGAGCTACAGGCACATGTCACCATGCCCAGCTATTTCTGTCGTTGTTGTTATTTATTGTAGAGAAGAGTTCTCACCATCTTGCCCAGGTTGGTGCTGAATTCCTTGGCTCAGACAATCCTCTGGCCTCGGCCTCCCAGAATGCTGGATCATAGGTGTGAGTCACCGCGTCTGGCTGGTCCCATGCTATTTTAGTGAGGCATCTGGGGGGAAGGCAATGTGGCCATCAGCCCTCCTCACCTTCCTTGCTGCTCTTCCTTCCAACCACCAGAAGGGAGAAACTGAAGGAAAAAGGCAGACAAGTCCTTTCAACTGCCTTGTATTTTAGTGAGGCATCTGGGGGGAAGGCAATGTGGCCATCAGCCCTCCTCACCTTCCTTGCTGCTCTTCCTTCCAACCACCAGAAGGGAGAAACTGAAGGAAAAAAGCAGACAAGTCCTTTCAACTGCCTTGTACTCAGAGTCTCAGTGATGGCACTGGAGGTCATTCTCCATTCCTGTTGGCTACCCCATCCTCCCAGCTAAAGTACAAAATACAAGACCAGTATCATTTGCAAAATCAAGTAAGCAGGGACAGGCCGGGTTTTGAGTCTGCCTCTGTGTATCTTCCCACTTTCTCTCACCTCCTTTCCCACCATCTTCTTGAGTCATTCTTCTTGTTTTATGTCTTCTTCTGTCTTCCTTTAATGACTGTGTTTCTTGGATTTTTCTGTTGCTGTTGTTGCTATCTTTGATATGTAAGATCTAAGATAGATAACCTGGAGAGAGGGAAAGAAGATATAGTGATTTTGCAGATTAGTTGTATAAAATCACATCGATTTTATAAATTTATGCCACTAACAAGCAATCAGGAAGTGCTTATCATGCACCAAACACGATATTTATTAACCCGCTTAATCTTCATAGCTCCTCCATCACATAGAAACTGTTACTGTCCGTATTTTACAGATGAGGAGACTGAAGCAAGAGAAACAGTGACCCTGCCCGAAGTGGTAGGGTTCACAGTCAAGCCAGCAACTCTTCTGCCACCTGTTCTATCTCAGAAACCATCTGAGCCTCAACAAATACATTTTAGTTAGGGAATTGGACTCTCATTTTCCATGTCATAAAGTGTAGTGAAGATTAGAAAGACATAGTGAGTAACTCACCACCTGTTATTTGGCTACTTATCTTACAGTTATACAGGGGGAACCCCCAAAAACCAGAATTCTCTTTTGGAGGGCGAGCCCCTTGTAGGGCAGGCTTCCCCCGCCAGATAAGTGTTCTAGGAACCCATGGGTATCAGTGTACCAGCTAGTGTTGTTGTGAGATGCTGCATTCAGCTTCACTAATTTTCTTTTTTTTTTTTTTTGGAGAGTCTTTAGATGGGTTTGTCCATTTCATGATGGGTGATTTACATAAACAACCAGCCCATACCATGCTGAGTGTTCAGCAGTTTTTGACCAAAAATGGAATGGGCCTCCATGCCCTGCCTTCTCTATTCACCAGATCTCATTCTAGGCAACTTTTTTTTGTTCCTTCAGATGAAAAAGTTTTCAAAGGGAAACATTTTGCTGATATGGAAGAGGACAAACAAAAAACAGCAAAAGCACGAAAAGGCGCCAAAATCGATGAGTTAAAAACTGTTTTGAGCAGTTGGAGAAAATGTCTAGACAGCTGTATTGCATCAAATGGAGAGGACTTTGAAGGTGACTGGAGCTTAAACATTTAAGAATAAATACATACTTTTTAACAAATACTTTCCAGGTTTTTTAAGGTCCCCTTTCACACATCAACTCCTGCCATGTGCATTCTAGTCTAGAAGACACACCCCAGAGGGGGAGAGGTTCTGCCTTAAGGTGCTTACAGTCATGCTGGGAAAATCACAGGCACACATGGAAGCCAAAGTATGAAGCAGAAGACTGCCCTCTGGACTGTGACCAGCGTTGCTCATACACTATTTACAGATGCTTCTCTCAGGCTCCCAGCCTCTCAGGCTTCCAGCCTCTTGCTGATGACCACACAGTGGTAAGCAGTGGGCCAGGGCTCAAGCTCTGCCTGTCTGATCTCAGAGTTCATGCTTCAAACCACTACCACATTCTATCAGCTGCTGTTAGAAAGTTCTGAAAACCATGCACAAAAATTGCTATAGTCCTGTGACCTGAGTTCCATGTAGCAAGGCTGGTGGTGATAGAGAAATCTTTTTTTTTCTTGAGTCAGAGTCTCACTCTGTCACCCAGGCTGGAGTGCAGTGGCACATTCAGGGCCACCCCAGTGCCAACCCGCTGGGCTCTGGCTATCCTTCCACCTCAGCCTTCCAAGTAGCTGGAACCACAGGTGTGCACTACCACGCCCGGCTAATTTTTTTATTTTATCGTAGAGACCAGGTCTTGCCAAGTTGGCCAGGTTGGTCTCAAACCCCTGGGCTCAGGCAATCTCCTCACCTTGGTCTCCCAAAGTGCTGGGTTGACAGGCTTGAGCCACTGCACCCGGCCGAGAAAGCTTTATTTTTCGTTTTTGGAAACCAGGTTCAGAATGCTACTCCTTAGTGGCAAGGCATGATGAAGTCACAGCTCAAGAAGCCAGAGACATTGCCTGCGGATCATCAACTCAAAGAACCAGAAAACTGGGGAAGGTCAAGCTTTGTGGTCTTTGTGCTGTTTTGCTGCCACCATGTAAGCCCATGAGTCTCCCAAATTGAAAGGACATAATGTGGATTTAATATACCCAATGAACAACCATTTTGACATTGCCTAAATCTCACATTTTTCCAGTAGTTCACTCTACTTTACCCTCTCATCACTAGCCAAGGACAGAACTGGTTTCTCAGAGGTAGCTATTGAGGATTGTTTTACAACTCCCCCCCCCAGCTTGTTTTGTACTAATTAGCTTTTCAAGCTCAAGTATTTACCTCTATTCATAAGACCCAAGTTAACCTAATCAAGTCTTTGTGACCTTCTTGACACAGACAGACCCCACCACCGTGGCTGCAATCATGTGACTAACCCACCCATCTGCCTGCTGTCCATCACCTGCGGTCAGTACCTGCACTTGCCTGCAGACCACCACCCAACCACCTTCATGAACTAGCCTCCTCAAGGGAAATGTTTAAAGGCATTCAACCACAAGCAGCCAGTCACCATTGCTTTACTAGACTCTGGTGTGGCCATGTGCTTTTTAAGCTATGGCTGCCGCCATGTTTCCTAAGCTCTGGCCCCTTCTCCTACCTTGGAAAAGTGAATCTCTCTCTTTCTCTCTCTCTCTCTCTCTCTCTCTAACTTACTTTCTAAATAAACTATATTTTCTAATCTAACTTCTGTGCAATTCTTTGCACCTTTCACTCAGCACTAGATCGCACACCAGACACGCACACCCCCGGTGGGTCTGACCTAACATTTGGAGCCCTCGCTGGGAGTGTGACCTAACAGCTTTCAGTCTGTTCATTCAGTTTCCTTATATCTCATTTCAGATTTGATAGTTTATTATTTTTATGACAATACAATGTGCAAAATCTAGGTTAGATTTATTCTTTCAGCATGCATACACATTTCCACTGAAGAACAAAAATCTTCACTGCAACCTGTTTTTTCAATGGCCTCATTCTCAAAATGAATTTCAAAAATGTCTTTTGGCCAGTCTGTTCAGGTAGCGACCTCTACTTGTGGTCTTTTGACTTAATAAACAGCAATTGCATGATTTCTCATCAGAAATGACAGGTATGTGATCCCAATCCATTAGTGGATATATGAAGCCAGTAACCCTGAACTTCATGGACAAGCCGGAGAAAGTTTTCTTTTGTATCTCCTAAAAGCTGCAGGGTGTATTTTCCCACACAGACAAGAAGTTGTCCAGGGAATGGAATTCAGTGAAATGCTGATAAATGTGTTACACGCAACTATAGACAACCTTCTTTCTTGTTTGACTTTACTCAGGAGAGACCTTGGGATTCTTGGAATCAAAATTGTGTGTCGTACATGTTACACTAATAGCTGAAGGGATTCGGCATTATCATCACTCCTTCATGTTAAGTGACTGTAACCGGGAGAATCTACTCTCCAAATAGATAACGCATTGAGTAGAATTGATTTATGGAAAAATCTTACCCTTGGGCAGAGCCGGATAGAAACGAAGCAGAGAGACTGAAGTCTGGCACACTCTGAGGATGGCATGGCCTCATAGGAGGAAGAAGGGTCTCTAATAGATTGCTTGACGTAGCTAAAATCAGAATTATAGTAATTCTCACATCAGTTCCCAAGTTCTTTTTGCAGTCTCAAAGAAGTCGCTATTCATCGTACTCGTTAGAAGTCACTACATTAGAAGCCAGTGATGCCAGAGAATTAATCTTCCTAAAAGATTTCAAACTCTACACAACCAGGATTTTGTTCTCAGAAGGTCTTTCCAGATGCTTCTTGATATATTGCCCTGTTATAAGCTCTCAGTGAGCCTTGATTTTTTTTTAACCACTTGCCACAGTTATGGAAATTCATTCAACCTGCAGCATCAAGATCTCTGTTCCCTAATTTCCAATCCTCTGTAGTCAGTCTTTTCTTTACCATTCAAATAGTCAATTTGACTTCCCTTGTCCTGGAAGTAAATGTAATGACCTGTGCTATATCATCCAGAATTCCCAGGAAAGTCGTACTCTGATTCATTCAATGTCTATCACTTCCTGGTCGGAACGCTGCTCCCAGCTCAACTTCGATCAATTTTCACACTTTAATGACCACTCCCACCCACAGCTCTAACCCTCTGGTCTCCATTCTCTAAGCAGGATGACTGACCACCTAGGTTTGCCAAGGACATGGAACTTTCTGGGCTAAGGTCAAAAATGAAGCAAACTCTGAGTTGTTCACCTTATTCTCAAAAACACAAGACTCCCAATATATGACATCATTACATGTACTACCTTCTGAAGGATTTGGGATAACAAGGTGAAATAAAGGCAGAAAAACAACATTTACCTAGAGATCAGACATCAGTGTAGCCAAGCTGCCTGGTCCTCTGTCCCCTTACCCATGGTTTACTGACACGTTTCACTACGGAAAACTTTCTCCCTCCTCCTCTTCTGAGTTCCAAAGTTCTCACAAAGCTCTTTTCTCTTGATCTGCATGGGGAAAAACCTAAAAATCGCTGCTATTTTGTAATGAAGAACAATGTAACTCCCCTGTCCCCACCTGTTTATGAGGGACCATCCTTTGAGGCTTCTCTTTCAGCACCAGGTTTTCCTGAAACAACAGTGGTCAATCCTAGTAGTCTATCTTGAACAATGCAATGAGCTCCAACAGTTCTACAACTATAGTCTAGCTTCCGGGAATTGGAAAGGCCCCCAGTAAAATATTCAGGCAGGTTTCAAAATGAGAGCGCCCGTGCTTGGCTTTTAGAAAGACGCACGTGGCATCATTCTGGGTGAAAGAGTGGAACAGATCTGGAGATGAACAGAAGTCATCTTTCTGCAGCTAACACTCTACCTTGGGTCAGTTGGGGACTGTTGAATTAAGCTATAAACACCCTAAAAAGTACACTGAAAACTATTTTATTATGAAAAAAATGTCTCCCCACTCATAAGAAGCCCCAGATGAATGATTCCCAGAGTTAAACCAATGGCTTCTTGCTGCTGTCAAGAGCTCCTTGCTCTTGTCTGTCTTCTGGTTTCACCACCATCTGTATCTTTGCTACGTTCTTCCCCGCTGTCATGAGATGGCAGTGTTAATTTCAAAAGTCATAGAGTGCATGGCCACATCAACAGAAGAAAATCAAGGAATTTACTTCTGTTCTCTTTTTAATTGGGAAGGACAATCTCCCCCAGCAGCTCCCAGCAGATTTCTCTTTCAGGCTCAAGGTTAAAGGCGGGAACTTAGGCAAATCAGTCTTTAAGAGGCAGAGGAAGGCTCTCCTAACCAGAGGGAAATAGATGATGAGCATCTGGGCAGCAGACAGAGACTTCCACTCACAGGGAAAGTAGGCTGCTCTCAGTAATTGGAGGTACTGAGATTTCCTAGAAAATAAATTTTTGTGTGGAATCTCTGATCATTTTTAGCCACAGTGTAGCACAGACTGACTGGATGCTCATCAGGATTATTTATTCTTCCGTGACACACAGAAAGACTCCCTTTCCCAGCTTCTTTTGCAATTAGAATGAGTGAATTTTGACCAACAGAAAGTGAGGTGAAGTATCTCGGAGGTACCCAAAAGAGCTACATCTCCCACATAACACTAAGATGCAAATATTGATAAAAAGTAACTCTCGTTTGATTGCAGTCACTACCATTTCTTGGTTTACTTGTTATTGAGGCATGACATCTTCTTCCTGACCTAGTATACTCACGGAAGAAGAGAAACATTACTCAGACTTCCAATCACTCTTCTACAAATGTCATGGAAGGATAAAACTAAAACTTCATTCATTCTTCATGATAAATCCGTGTGACTTCAGAAGATGATTTGTATTTAAAAGTTGACTGTAATCAATCTCTCTCTTTAAAAAAAATTTTATTTTAAAGACGTGGGGTACAATTCAGGATTAGGTATACAAGTGGTCATCGTACAGGTAACGTTTGGGCCTCCCTTTGGTCCCCACTTTGCCTGGTTTGAGATTAGGTGCCTTTATTATCTTAAGAACACCTATCCTTAGTAGAGTTTAGTTGGGCAAAGAAAAATGGACTGAGCTCATTGAACACTTTCATCATCTCCACAGAAGTGACTGCAAATTCAAAATGAGGTTAGACTCAACTTCATTCTTTAAGACACTATGAAAGAAAGTATTGTAGGGTCAGTTATATAAGTCCTTATCTTGTGTGTCAGTCATCGTAACCCTAACTTTTCTCACTATGTCAATCACAAATTCGACAAGCTCTTGGTGTGGGCAACTTTGTTAGCCTCTAGGGATCAAAGAGCTATGTATAAACAACGAAAACTTCACATCATATGACCAACAGTAGGAATGTGTGCATGGAGCAGTGTAGCACAGCAGAAAATGTTACTAAATCTGCATGGGAGATAATTCTATGCCGTCTATCATACATAAAGCCAGACTCAGTGACAAGGATGATACCAATGTTCAATAATATTACCCTTTATCCTTACTCCAAAGCTATGTCCAGTGCAATTTGAAAGCATTTTTATTTACACTAGAAGTTTAGCTGTCATCAGAGTTGTGGTGGCAAACTTGTCCTTCAAAAGAAATCAAAGGTTTGATTTATAGAGTTTGCCGATTTCCTTGGTGTAAATACTTCCATCATGACCAATTTCGAGCTGAAACACTTTAATGCCTGGTTGGCAAAATTGCTGACTATTTCACAAGTCACCCTTGTGAGCATAGCCAAATCAGCTCTCCTCACACCACTGGCGTAATCTGAAAAGATTTCCCTAATCAATATATCTCAATATAAAAATAGTGAAGTTTTTTAAATTACAGGACTTTGTGAAGATTTATTCACTCATTCAACAAATATAATTTTTGCTTTTACTACATGCTCAGCCCCTCTATGGAGGCTGGAGACACAGCAGGAAACACAACAGACACGGCCCCTGCTGTGACAGTGTTTAGGTTCTAGTAGACAATGACAAGTACAATGGAGAAAAAGAAAGTAAGGTAGGGGGATACTGAGCTCTTTTGGAAGTTCTACCTTATGTTGGTGATCCGATTACATTTGAGCAAAGCTTAAAAGAATAGAGAAAGTCATTCAGATATTTGGAAGAGGGTGCCGAGGGTGCCAAGACTCCGAAGGAAGAGTAGGCTTGGCATGTTTGAGAAAGAGCAAGAAGATCACCGTGTTCCCATCAGAACAATTAAGGCCCAAATTGGTAGGAAATCTGGTGAAAGAAGTAGAGAGGCAAGGCGCGAGGATGCACCCTGTAGATAAACACAATTTATCAAATGCCCACTTTGTGGCAATAGCAATGGCAAGAATTCTATAGACATTGTTTCACTTAGCCTTGACAAGGCTATGAGGGAGGGATTATCTATCTCCCCCAGCCCCCGACCAGTGATGGACTTGAGGCTCAGAGCAGAGTTTCAGCTTGAGTCACGCCAGAAGCAGATTCTGAAAAAAGGATCTGAGTGCAAGCAGTTTGCTTGGGAGGTGATTCTAGAAGATGCCAGTGGAAAGTTCAGGAAGTGAGTCAGGGAAGGGAAGAGAACAAGAAAAATGATGCATTGTCAAGTCAGCTATCCCTCTGGGCAACTGGAATTTAATCCCACTGGGGGATTCCAGAAGCCAATGCAGTCCTCTCCCTCAGAGTTATTCTACCTGAGGGGTGATGGAGTTGGAATACATACACCCCAGACTCCTATCAGCCATAGGTTGGAGCTATTCCCTAGAAGGTGCTCATTATCTCCATTCCAACTTGTTGGACAGTCAAACATGAACCCAGTCACCAGAAAAAGGCTTTAGATAAAGTTTTTGAAAGGCTTAACAGTCTGAAGTTAGCCCTAGGTCTCCCCAAATGGCAATAATGCCCAGGCAGACATGGGCGGGATACCAGCAGCATCTACTACTAGGAGTTGAGTATGAAGACTGACAATTAAATTTGCGATCGCATCCTAGAACGTGCTTCATAGCTCATTGCTGACTATCACTACGGTCACCTTCAAAGTATTCCCCTTGGGAAGTATGTGCCAATGCCAGTGCTTAGTCCACCTGTCAAAGCAATTTTGGAATTCTTTTTCCGGAATGGTCATCAGAGCTATTGTCGTATTACACTTGATGTCCTGAATGTCATCAAATGTCTTCCTTTCAATATTTCCTATATCTTCAGGTAAAGAAAAAAGTCACTGGAGGCTAGATCAGGGGAGTAGGGAGGGCGTTCCAATACAGTTATTTGTTTACTGGCTAAAAACGCCTTCACAGAGAGTGCTGTGTGAGCTGGTGCATTGTCATGATGCAAGAGCCCCTTCAGGACCATTTCTGCACATACTTTTCTCATGCCAAGATTTTCAGTTAAGATTTTCCTGTTTCTCTAGCGAAGTTTATTTGGTCTGCTATGCTTCTCACTGCCAGCTGACAATTTTGACACACAATTTGATGAAATTTTGCAATGTTTTCATCCGTTCTGCTTGTTACTGGTTTCCTGACCTCTCTTCATCAATGAGGCTTTCCCTCTCCTCAGAAAATGCTTAATCCATTTGAACACTGTCATTTTCTTCATGCCTTATCCCCACAAACTTGGACTCGCGTGTCCCCAATTTCACTTCCACTCTTGCCAAGTTTAACAGGAAATGTAATGTTTGTACCTTGCTCTAATTAAAACTATGATGTTCTCACAGTGACGACTCTGACGACAATTTCAGAACGAGTTCCAAAATTGCTTTGACGGGTGAACTAGGCACTGGCGTCAGCGCATAGCTGCCCAGGGGCAGTACTTTAAAGGTGACCATAGTGACATTCAGCAATGAGGTAGTTAGCACGTTTTAGGATGAGTTCACAAACTCGATTGTCAGTCCTCGCAACTAGAATTTTGCAGAACCACGATGAGCACACTAATCCATACAACAGTGCTGACGGAAAAACTTAAAAACTTAGTGGGACATCAGCTAAGCTGACCTTAGGGTTACATGGAAGAGAAATCTGTTTCATTTCACAAGGGTCAATGCAGTCCTCCTGTTTTGAACACGAGTCAAGTTTCGTAATAAATCGTCCAACTATTTTTCTTTAAAAACCCTAAAATGTGACTAAGAATCATCACGAATTTTATTTTAACGTGATTGTCAATATAAAGACCACTTAGGAACGGTCAGTGAGGAGGTTCTCATGAAGTCTAAAACCACAGTTACTTAAACGGGTCTGAGATTTCCACCAGCAACGATGCCAAAGACATTGGAGTTACTTGGTATCGCCAGAGACTAAATCGGTTGCTCTTCCTCTGTCCTGGATGGTGCAGCTCAGACCACGAAGAGGCTGAGGACAGGGCAAGGTGAGGCAGTGCTCAGTGTGGTAAGAGAAAGGGAGGGTGGGAATATTGTGTTAAAAAAACAGGAGAGGCGTTTTCTTTCTTTCTTTTTTCTTTTTGAGTCGAAGTCTCACTCTGTCACCCAGACTGGAGTACAGTGGCACGCCCATGGCCACCGCAGCCTCGACCTGCTGGGCTCAGGTGATCCTTCCCTTTTCAACCTTCCAAATAGCTGGAACCACAGGTGTGTGCCACCACACCCAACTGATTTTTTTTATTTATTGTAGAGACGAGGTCTCACCATGTTGCCCAGGCTGGCCTCAAACCCCTGGATTCAGGCAATCTTCTCACCTTGGCCTCCCAAAATGCTGAGATTACAGGTGTGAGCCACCACACCGGGAAAGGGTGAGGCGTTTTCAAGAAGGGTAGCCCTGGCCGCGTGCGATGGTTCACGTCTATAATCCCAGCACTTTGGAAGGCCGAGGTGAGAGGATTGTCTGAGCTCACAGGTCCAAGATCAGCCTGGGCAACTTGACGAGCCCTCATGTCAACAGTAAATCAAAAAATTAGCTAAGTATGGTGGGACATGCCTGCTGTTCTGGCTACTTGGAAGGCTGAGGCAGAAGGATCACCTGAAACCAGCAGGTTGAGGCTGCGGTGGCCATGAGTACGCCACTGCACTCCAGCCTGGGTGACAGAGTGAGACCCCAACTCAAAAAAAAAAAAAGAAGAGCAGTCCCACCCATCCAAGAGGTCTCACTGTGATACCTAGATACAAAGCCACTCTGGCCCTCCAGGGAGCAGCCTTTGGTCTCTGCACATCCACAGACGACACTTAAAATAAGAGATGGAAAGTGGAAGTGACCAGGAAGAGCCCTCTGGGTTACACCCATCGTGATCATGAGCTTTATGAAACGCTGCTCTCTGAAAGTATGTGGTCAGGCTTCCAAAGGAAGCTACAGGGAGGAAGAGCCAGAAGGCTTTGCATTGATTCAATGTCACACAACCATCCCTGGATCTAAGACATCACGTTGTTCTTCTCTCCCATCTTCAGTTAGACTATTTATGTGAAATGGTAGCAGACAGGCTAGGAGTAAAATAGCCGTTTTGATGCCGAACATGAGGAGAAGGGAACAGAAAGATCAAAGCAATCAAAATTAGATAGGGCACATTTTGGAAAAAGGCTAAGAACATGGCAAAGAGAATACTGCTGACACGCAAAGAGCCGAAAGTTAAATAAACCAATGTTAAGGCCATGGTCAGGATAAGCACAGTTCTCAGGTATGGGAAGCCCGATAACACAGCAGAGTAAGGCGTGATCACAGCCCATGGTTTTCAACCGTTTTCAAAGCGGCAGAATGCTTTTATTCTGCCATAATTGTACATGGAACGCAATTGATAAAGCAGATAAAAATGCAGCTGCTCCAGGAAAATCAGGGGAGACCAAAGCCACGATACCTCTGCCTCTCTTTTTCTCTGCCCGCAGCTGCTCCTGTAGTCCTGCCAGGAAAGCCTCACATTCTGCAAAATGGAATCTGAAAAGCAAACACTGCAATGTCGCAACTTCCATGCGTGCCATCCTTGTGCCGATAAGCGTTTGGCTCCTTGCAAGCCGGCAGACAGACACCAACAAAGCTGCCGATCTTTCTCCTTTCTTGTTCTTGATTCTGCAGTGTAGGAGTAGAGCTGGAAGATGTAGCAGCTGACAAATGTCCAAGATTCCAGCCAACCCATCTCACACTTCTGGGGGTCCCTGCTGAAATCTGCAGGAGACAAAGTGTGTGCAGACTGTGTATGTGATATTCACACCAGTCATAGCATCCCAGCCTGCCCCTTATGGCCTGATTTACTTGAACGTCTTACTGTCTGTCAGATCCTTGACCCAGGGGCTGCTGGGAATTTGCATGGCTTCTCCTGAGTCAGTCTGACCCGTTTAAGATTTATCTTGAGGAGGTCAGAGACCTGAGCTGAACTCTGTGTCTAGTTAGCTGGAATGATTAATTCATACGTCCAAGAGCCAAAGGGTGCTTTCTGTGAATTGTCTGCTTCCATTCTCTGAAACGCTGTAGGATGGTTTAATGGCTTAAATGCACTGGTGATGAGGGCTTGAGGAGGGCTCCAGACCACTGGTCCCGCAAGGAGCTGCAGGCGCAGAATCGGAAGGGCCCCCTAGCCTCCGCGTGAGCGGTGACACGGATGGAGAGGGCCACGGCCCTGTAATTTAAATCCTCATGGGTCTCCGGTGAAAAGAAGGAGGCTATCTCCCACGTCTGAGTGGATCATCTGAGGCATGAGAGCAGTCTGTAACATGCTTGAGGCTTAAAGAGAAAGGCCAGTGAGAGAGCACTGCTAGGAGAAATACACACGCTCAAATTCCCAAGCCACCCTTGCCTGCAGCCTGCTTTCTCATCTGTAAAATGGGAACAAGAATAGCTGCAATGGTAGGTTAGATGAATAGTCAAAAAATATTACATTTTTTTCCCACCAATTTCACATCAGGGAGAAAGTAGCCTACCTCTTGGATACTGAGTTTAGCCATGCAACTTGGCTGGCCTTGCACTGGGTGGAATGGTCTTTCCATTTTGGTTTTGAACTGGGTTCTGGAAATTGCATAACCAGTGGGACATCAGTAGACATGAAGCAGTAACGTCTTAAAATACGCTCGCCATGAGAAAAACATACTCCAGCTACCTTGCTGTCTAAAGAGGAGAGGCTCTTCCTGCCAACCTGGATCCAGCCTGAGCTTGAAGCCAAACCCAGTCCTCATCACCAACCTCCAAGCGACCCACAGAGGACAAGAATAAACGTATTTTGAAGTCACTGGGTCTTAGGGGCTTTGTTATGCAGCAATAGCTAACTCATACTTACGTATGGGTTATTATAAAGATGAAGTGAGATGACATATACAAAACACCTAATATAATCTCCATCAGCCAATAAGCATTCAGTAAGGAATTTCTGCCATTATAAACAATGTTCACATCAATATTAGGGTTAATTTTTTTTTTCCCTTCAAATGATGCTGGTGAAAAGAAGGGATCTCACTCTCTTTAGGGAGTCTTGCCCTGGTGAGAATGTTCATGACCGAGTGAGTACCAGTTCCCTCCACATGTCAAGACAAGGCTCCTCTGTCCCGCTCTCCCATTCTACTTCTTCCACATCCGGTGTAGACATAATCTGCAAAATGAGGAGATTAAACGCCAGGCATGTCTTGGGGGTCTTGCTTCTTTTGGAAAGAGGTCCTGGGTGGCAACCAACCATCACGGTAGGCTTCCCCCGAGCTTCTTGGGTGTGCACTTCCAAGCATCTGAGAGCTTGTGGTCTGCTGCTGGCGCTCTACGGGCTTTCCTGTTGCAGGAGGAACTTAACCTCCCTGCCCGGCACTTTCCTGATTTACATAATGGGGCTGATTATAATTGCCAACCTCCCAGGATTGTTGTGCGAATTAACTAATGTTTGTAAAGTGCTTAGAGGTCCATAGATGAAAGGTGCCATCGAAGCCTATCATTATGTCATCAGAAATGAAATTCCAATAAGATTACACTTTTATTTAGATTTCCATTGATTCTGCCATCATTCTAGATTAATCCTTGCTGGTTTTCTAGAGCAGATAAATAAATAATAAATGAATAAATAGAAGAAGAGGGTGATGTATTAAAATCTGACTCATTCACATGGAAAGGAAATTAGCTAGAAGGAGCTAAGGCTTAGAAGTGATTTTTAAATTATTATCCTTTAATGAGCCCTGATCGTGTAATCAATATTATGTAAAACCTAGATAGGGTCTCTGAGTTTACAAACTAAATGATGAGCCCGACTGATTAGATAGCTAACATTTTCTATTTCAAGTGTGTAGAAATGAATGCTATGTGAAAGGCCTATAACTCTACTCATTTTTAAATTGAACCCCTTGTTATAGGAAATAACCCCAAAAGATTAAAGAAGATTCTAAGTGTATAAAGAGTATATTTATGAGGTTACCATGTGGTCTGCTTAGTTCTAGATTGGGTCCATGTGAAATGGCATTGAGATTCATACCTACTTAAGTGAACTGTAGGTAATCAGTATCATAAAGTTTAACTATAAATCATCTCATAAAATCAGAAAATGTTAGATCTTGCCATCTGGTTTAATCCCCTCATTTTACAGACAAGGCAACAAAAACCTTGAGAGTTTAAAGTTTACACAAAGTCAATAGTTAGAGGTTGGCAGATTTGGGTCCAAATCTTCCCTACAACACTGTTCTAAGACTCCTACCTCTGCGCCTTTGAGTAAGAGGCTGAGTTACTTATTTGTGGTATCATAAGGACTGACTCTTCCACGCGCTTGGCATTGGGGTACAGTAGGTGGACGTGTCCTTACTGATCATCAGAGTGAGTTACTTCTTTGTATTAATTGTAGTAAAATGCCTGCCTTCATTTGGGCACCATGCTGATTTAAGAAAATGAGACACGTGGCCAGGCTCGATGGCTCAGCCTATAATCCCAGCACTTTGGGAAGCCGAGGTGAGTGAATGTCTAAGCCCGCGGGTTTGAGACCAGCCCAGGCAACTTGACAAGACCTCATCTCTACAATAAACCAAAAATTAGCCGGGTGTGGTAGCATGCACCTGTAGTTCTGGCTACTTGGAAGGCTGAGGTGGAAGGATAGCTGGAAACCAGCAGGTTGATGCTGGGGTGGCCATCAGCGGTTGGGCGGCAGGGTGAGACTCCAACTCAAAAAAAAAAGAAAATAAGACACTATTCTGGGTGTCCTAAATACATAGAAATGATCCCTTTTCTCGGGACTGTTGACAAGAGATGGCAGATGGGACATTGACATCTGCTTTCCTTTCTGGAAATCCAGGGGATGGATAAGATATCCAGCTCTCCAACTCCAAACGTCTATGCATCCGAGATGCCAGGTCCATTCAAAGTAGACATTAGCCGGGCTCGGTGGCTCAGCCTGCAATCCCGCGCCTTTGAGAGGCTGAGGTGAGTGGATTGCCTGAGCCCGCGGGTTCGAGACCCGCCTGGGGAACTTGGTGAGACCTCCTCTCTACAATAAATCAAAAATTAGCCGGGTGTGGTAGTGCATGCCTGTAGTTCCAGCTACTTGGAAGGCTGAGATGGAAGGATCGCCGGAGCCCAGCAGGTCGAGGCTGCGGTGGCCGGGAGCGGCCACTGCACTCCAGTCTGGGCGACAAAGTGAGACTCTAACTCAAAAAAAAAAAAAAAAAAAAAAGTAGACATTGATAGTAGATCCTGTACTTGGAGCTCACTGGATCCCATTAAACCGTAATGCCTGTTGAAAGAGATGGATGCTGTGGCTTCGTTTCCCATTTGAAAGATGCTACATACAGATAACAGAGGGAGAGTGTGTTTGGAAGCCCTGATGCACACACACTTCCTAGGCTGCCTCATGTTGCTGAGGTCTGAAGAAGAAAATATTCTTTTTAAAATCGGGAGTGGTACCAAGTCCAACTAAACTTCAGTGGGTTATGGATGGAGGAAATTATGTTTCATTTGATGACTGCAGCGATGCCAAAAGAAACCTGAAAGACAAATGCCTGCCTTAAATATTTAGACAGAGATAGATGGCCTAGCAGAAGCACGGCGGGAAGACGGCAGAGACGCTTTCGCTGCTGAGTCTTACTTCTTTTCCAGACACAGTTCATCTTTCCAGGGCCGACTTTCCCCATAATGTTCTGTCTAAAAAAATTGAAAATGTTGGCTGCTTAACACCGAGGTACACGATCATGAGAACTCATTCACTCATTCCTACATGCACTGGTTGAGTCTTTTTCAAGGAACTCCTACTTTGTGGGAGGCATTGTGGGAGGTGTTGTAGCAACAGATTTGATTGTTAATTGTTACATCGTGTTTCCACTACTGTTTCATACTGTGTGTGTGTGTATGTGTGTGTGCACGTGCGCGCGTTGTGTGGGTCGACAATTAAGTTCGTGAACTCATCCTGAAAAAGTGCTCCATGCCTCATTGCTGAATATCACTAAGGTCACCTTTGAAACACTCCCCTTGGGAAGCTATGCACCAATGCCAGTGCCTAATCTCCCCATCAAAGTGATTTTGGAACTCTTTTTCTGGAGTGGCCATCAGAGCTGTTATCATATGACCCTTGAAGTTCGGATGTTATTCAGTGTCTTCCTTGCAACATTTCCTTTATCTTCAGGTCAAGAAAAATGTCACTGGGGGCCAGATCAGGTGAGTAGGGAAGGTGTTCCAGTACAGTCATCTGTACATTGCTGTCAAGGTAAGTACATGATAGTGAGTTCGTGAACTTAATTGTCAGACCTCAACACATAACAATGACAGCTCTACTCACCTGCTTGAACCGACCTGTGAATTCTGCCCTGCCCTGATCATGTAATCAATATTATGTAAAACCTAGATAGGGTCTCTGAGTTTACAAACTAAATGATGAGCCCGACTGATTAGATAGCTAACATTTTCTATTTCAAGTGTGTAGAAATGAATGCTATGTGAAAGGCCTATAACTCAACTCATTTTTAAATTGGACCCCTTGTTATAGGAAATAACCCCAAAAGATTGAAGAAGATTCTAAGTGTGTAAAGTGTCTATTTATGTGGTCTGCTGAGTTCCAGATTGGGTCCATGTGAAAAGGCATTGAGATTCATGTACTCAAATTCATATTCAGTTACTCATCTTCCTGCAGGAACCCCCATAAAAGCTCAGATCTAGGCTTTCTCACCCCCGCCTCTGCTTTCCATCTGAATCTGCTGTTTCTTCCCATGGCCCCACATCTCTCGTTTCTAAAGCTGCAAACGACATCAATCTTTTCTTTCAGTGGTATTGATTTCTTATTCATCACAAATTAAGACCTGAGCATTGTCGAAAAGCTCAGTCTGCGTTCTGAGCATGCATACCATACTGATGCAATTAAGAGAATTACTGTAGAGGGCTTTTGGTTTTCTGGGGAAACAAAGTCAGAACCAACAATTATAAATACATTATCTCATGTTGATACAATCAGGAAGCTATCATGGTTATGACTAGCTCACTCAATAGTAATACTGTCAATGTGAAAGGACACCTTGGCTTACTCAGTATTTGGTAGAGTTAGTGTGAACGTACTTGGTTTAATTTACTTCGGTTCAGTGCCAAGAATAGTTCAGCACTCTCTTTGTGCAGCCCCTTTGTCAGTTACTGAAGATACAAAACAACAGGGATTTAATGTACCCTTGAGTGACAGGTACCTAAAAAGTCGCCATACCACCTAAAAGGTAACCATACCATGGTGCAACAGGTGCAGACGCAGGATTGTTTAAAAGAACTCAAGGCGGTGGGAGTGGTGGTAAGGAGTTTTGCTCCTAAGAAGAAGCTGAGTCAGGTCAGCAGTACATTCCTGGGAAGAATTAGACATTAGGAAAGTTTTCTGGGCACAAGGCTGGGGGTAGAAGCAGAGACTGTGGCGTTTCACTTCATTGGGAGGAAGGGGATGAGCAAGAATCTTGAGAGGTGGTTGTGCACGTCTGAGGAGTTGGTTTGTGCCTTTGAAGCTCTGATGGTGTTGAACACCCAAAACGAGACTGGACCACATTCGGAATTGTCAGCACCGATCACGGACATTGCGGTACAGCAGTGGGGAGCAGGTCACAGCAGTCGGAAAAGTGACAATTTTCGGAACTCAGTAGAGCTGAGTTCAAATCTTCACTTTCCAACTCGCTAGCTGTGAGTCTTGGGGCAAGTTACTTCACCTCTCTGGAGTTTGACGTGAATAATCTTATCTGCCTAATGTGTGTCAGGCACCAAATAATACACAAGTAAGGCAAGAAGAGAATTTGCTTCCACCTTCTGGACAAAAGAGTCTAGTCAGTTCTAGTCAAAAGGTACGCAGATGTGAAAGACACCTCTCACAAAGGTCATGCGAAGTCTCAAAATATCCCAAAGGCTGTAGCTGTCAGACACAGAACAGGTTTTTGTTAATACTCGTTGCAACATGAGAGGGATAAAAATACGCCGAAGCAATTTTCTGCCTTCTCCTTTGACCAATTCTTTAGCAACACATCCTTTTTCTGGATGGGCCTTAAGCATGAACAGGTTTGTGAACTCTTGAACTCAAGAGGCTGGGCCTATTCCATCGGCAGGGTTTGCTCACAGCATGCAAGGATTATAAATGAAAAGCGGAATGCTGTCTCACACTCTTTGTGACTTACCTTCATCTCCCAGGGAGTGTTTTTTATTTGCTTTTCATTACCCAGTCATTGAACCCCAACATGCCTGCCACGACTTCCTTCTTCCTGGTTGCATTATCGAATGTCTGGAGCATGTATGCACCCCGTCTTATGGGTCTTTACTATGTGACAGGCCCTTTGTAGCACTCTACGTATGTGTGTATCTCAATGATCTTGGTTCTAATCTCACTCACCACTTACATCCTCCTAACCACAGGGAACTCCTGTGGACTCCATCTTGTCAAGATTAAGAACTGATCACTGGGTCATCTTTACTTTCAATAGGACACATTCCTATACCACTCACTTATCATCTTATTTATTTATTTATGCTGTAGACCTACAGAAGTTGGGTGGCGTGACTCACCGGCATGTTTCTTGATGCCACCTTCACAAGAGTTCACAGACAGAGATCTGGAGTTAGACAGCCCAGGTTATACCCGGATCTGCTCCTACACGGATCGGGTGACATCAAGACAAATAATTTTCATGAACTTCATTCTCCTCTATGTACTGCTGTTGTGGCAATTAAATGAGTTAATATTTAGCCTGATCTGTAGTACATCGTCAAAAATATATTAGTTAATATTGTTATTGGCATGGACAACTCAGTGAAATTAACTTTCTCGTGCTGTCCCCTGCAGTAGCCTCTAGCCACCTCTTAATTAATTCAAATTAATTAAGATCAAATGTAAACAAAAAAAATTAAACCCTTAGTTGCACCAGCCATGTTTCGAGGGCCCGATAGACGCACGGGGCTGACGCTCACTGTGTTGCATTGCAGATATGGAATAATCCCCCCCCCCCGGTCATAGAAAGTTCTGCCGACCCTGCCTCCAGTAACGTTGCCGTCCAACCCTAGAAATATCATCCGAGGAAAAAAAGCAAGATGCACCACATACCTTAAAAAATTTCAGAACGCCGGGCTCGGTGGCTCAGCCTGTCATCCCGCGCCTTTGGGAGGCTGAGGTGAGTGGATGGCCTGAGCCTGCGGGTTCGAGACCCGCCTGGGCAGCGAGACCTCATCTCTACAATAAATCAAAAAATCAGCCGGGCGTGGCAGCGCATGCCTGTAATTCCGGCTACTCGGAAGGCTGAGGCGGAAGGATCGCCGGAGCCCAGCAGGTCGAGGCTGCGGTGGCCGGGAGCGGCCGCTGCACTCCAGTCTGGGCGACAGAGTGAGACTCCAACTCAAAAAAAAAAAAAAAATTTCAGAACAAATCCAACGGGGAGCTTGAACCCCAAAGAACCATCCCCGATACCCACCTAAAGCGTGCATCAACCTTCGGTAACAATTAGAGCCTTGTTGCCTTCCAGGTTGTTTTGTGGCTGTTTCTCCCGCCCCCTCCCCTATTTCCCATCTCTTTCTGATGGACTTACGCTCCGTATGGAATGTTGCTACAGGTGCAAAATTGTCTCTTTCAGTCCTGAATGCGGGTGCACATGTGCCGTGCGGCTCCAAAGGCCAGCACGCGGCTCCTGTGCGTTGCAGCCTCTCGCGCAGACTGTGGGTCAACAGCGTTCTTCTTTGCTTGCTAATGCTTTATTGTCTCTTAGTATACATTGGAATAATAATGGTAATTTATGCAGATATTTTGTATGCATAGCAAATAATGAGAAACACCTGCAGAAATTTCCCTCCTTCTCCGAGTTCAGCAACTAATTATATTTTTAAATAATGGCTACCATTGAACACAATTATCCAAATCACTTTAAGTAATGGAATCTTTTTAAGGTATTTTTGAAAATTTTAGCACAGTTTTTAAACACGCGTTTTTATCTGGAAGATGGGAGGAAAAAAGGCTAGTGGGCAGCTTACTCACCCAAAAAGCAGTTTCTGCCGAGGGTGGCTCAGCCTTGCATCTTCCTCTGGGCCCGGCCTGGGCTCTCGAAGGCTCTGACCAGCCGATGAAATCCAGGTGTTTCGTAGTGTTCACCTTCCTAATTTGGGCGTCTTGCTCTCTTTCCCTTCTGCCCTTTCTTAACATGACACAAACCGATTAGATCACTTCCAAAACACTCTCCCTTTGAAAAGCACCAATGCCCACGTGATTCCTCTGCTGTCCATTTCGGTCTGAGTGGGAAGAGCACTGCCTGGAAAGTCAGTAGCCCCAGCTGTTCGGGCTTTTCTGGGTCTCAGCTTCCTCTCCCCTTCATTTGGAAGGTTGAGAGGGATCCATGGCTGACATGTTTCTCTCTCTACAGAAGCAGGGGCCCGTGAGAGCAGGGTCTCTGTACCCTGGCCCACCAAGGACCACGTTCACCAAGGAGAATCTGCAAGGCAAAAGTGCTTGTCCAAGAGCAAGACCAATAAGAAATAAGTATTTTCCTCCTTATACCAAATCCTTAGGTTGTGGTCTTACTTAGAGCACTTAATTACAGTCTCTCTCTCTCTCTCTCTCTCTCTCTCTTCCCCCCCCATGCCTATGTATTAGTATGTATGTGTGTCAGTGTGTGTGTATTTATATATGTTGTGTGTGTATCTACATATATATATATCTGGGGATTTAGGGATTGATCATAGAAAGAACAGCTTGGGGAATATACATCTTCCTCTTAGTCACTGCCTTCCTTGCTAACAAGACGTGAAGGGGACCTCCACAACCTTTCCAACCCTTTTTCTATGTGCCCATAAGAAATTATTGCTCCAGGCCCAATGGAGTGGCTCATGCCTGTCATCCCAGCAGTTTGGGAGGCCAAGGCGAGAGGATTGCCTGACCCAGGACTTCAAGATCAGCCTGGGCAACATAGCAAGGGTGATCTCTAAAAAAAAAAAAAAAAAATTTTTTTAAATCAGTCAGGCATGGAGATGCATGCCTGTAGTCCCAGCTACTTGGGAGGCTAAGGCGGGAGGACCCCCCTAAGCCCAGAAGGTCATGTGTGCAGTGAGCCATGATCATGGCACTGCACTCCAGCCTGGGCGATGGAGTGAGTCCCTGGCCCCCCCAAAACAAAACAAAGCATAATTATTGCTCTGAGAAAGAAAATCGGCTCTTGCATAAATCATGTCATTTTCTGTCAGATCCGAGATCACTGGGTCAACCAACATGATTGAGTCACATGGGGAAATAGTGAGAATCCCTGGCCTCATGGGGTTTACCATCTGGAGATGGAGGTGAGTTAAATATCAACCAAATTCAAAATAAAACAGACGAAAATAAAGCAATACACAATGAGAGTTTAGATGACACAGGTGTTCATTCTCCTCTAAGTCAAGAGGAAGCTCTTGGAAGAATGACTTGGACCAGGGCCTGGAGAGCTGCACGCCGGCCAGTGGGGATGTCCGGGTCCTGTCTGTAGACTCACGTGGCTGCATGCCGCTGTTCAGCTGACCTGGTGGGCGGAGGCATCAAGGAGACACGGAAGGAAAATGCCACGATGCTTTCCTAAAACTAAATAGAGCCAGTGAAAAAGGATGCCTTTTCTCTTTCTGATATTGTTTTCCATCTTTTTTGTTGTTAAAGTATTTTTTTAAATTAAATAATGGTCACTATAGACAGTCAATCTCAGGGTTTTTGTTTTTTGTTTTTCAAAATAAAAAGCTGGCAAATACCCATCAGTCCCAAAACCTGAATATTTTGTTTGACATTCTGCTGGGTCATTCAACCTGGAAGGGCCATCAGAGAACCACAAATGGGAAGCTACGTTTTTTTATGTTCACTACTTGAAAACAAAGAGTAAATCCTTCTAATTTTACAAAGAATCAATCTTTCCAATTTTATCTTTCAAAATAAATCTTAAAAGCATACATCAAGGGTGCTCAGAAAAATGGTCTTTGAGCAACCGGTTCACTGTAAGATTTTTTTTTTTAACCTCTTCTCAGATGAACCTTGAGGATAAAATCTAAAAGCAAAAGCATAGTCCAGATTTAATTCTACCACTTGTGATGTTCCTTTAGGAGGTGATGGTTCTTGTGAATAGTGGAGCCACAAATCCATTTCTAAAGGATACAGTGAAAGCCCAAACTGCATTTTAAAAAATCTGACAAGCACTTTAACATCGTCAACGTGTGCTAAACATGAAGTTGATGCTGATCCGAGTGCCCTCACACATGGCCTTCCTCTGTTGCCAGAGCTTCTGATGTGATTCAAGTAGCAGGTGAATAGTTAACGATGCAAGGCCCCGGCGCTTTTATTAACCACAGAAAGGTGTGCCTTCTAAACAAAGCCGAGGCTCCTCAGCCAAACGTACACCGCTGCCTTAGCGATGGAGTGAAGGAACTGGTGACTCTGTGTCTGGGCCTGGAAGGGAGGAGCGAAGAGGGCTTCAAGAGTCATCAGAAGTGACAGACTGCCCCCGTCTCGTGACACGCGCCATGTCTATCCCCATCCTGAACCCAAACTTCCAAACAGATCAACTCCGTGGCGAGTGAGAGCGGCGGTGGCTCCAAAATGATTGACACACACGCGTGCTTCCGTTATTTAAGAAGCATTTGGGGGTCAAATTGAAGGGCGGTGTCCTTATGACTCAGACCGTTGACGTGTGCCCCCTGGCAGGGCGTCTGTCTTGTGGATGGCTGTGATCTTTTGTAGACACAGCCGTGCCACCCGGGAGCAGATTCTTGTCTCTGTTACTCACAACACTTAACTTCTGCACCAAACATGGTCTTGAGAAAAACATCTACTTAAGAGACATCTCTTGGGTGTGGCTGTTCTGAACACAGCTTAACACAGAGAGAAAGTGTTTGTGGACTGTTTGCAGTGGTGGTGTCGTCGGAAGGATGCTCTTAATCACAGCAATTTGGAGAGTGTAAGATGGTGGCCCCTGGGGAAGTCTGACTTGAGTAAATCTTAAAAGCATACATCAGGGGTGCTTGGAAAGATGGTCTTTGAGCAACTGGTTCACTGTAAGGTTTTTTTTGTGTGTGTGTGTTTTTTTAACTCCTTCTCAGATAGACTTTGAGGATAAAACCTAAAAGAAAAGGCATAGTCCAGATTTAATTCTACTGCTTGTGATGTTCTTCTAGGAGGTGAGGAATAAATAGTGGAGCCATAAATCCAGTTCTAAAGGATACAGTGAAAGCCCAAACTGCATTTTTAATCCAACCGGCACTTTACCATCTTCAAAATTGTCCTAAAACGTGGAAAGGGGGAGTTTTTCTCTAATACCCCCAGTCATAAGCAGCAGGCTGTCGAACTTTTCTTTCCCAAGATTCCAAAGTTGTGTCTTGCTGAAAATAGGAAAGAAAGGCCGAGAAGTTCTGGGAAGGCCTCCAAATACGAGGTGCAAGTAGGTTAATACAGTACGTTGTCTAGAAATCCATCTTAGTGTCATGAGATTGCCTCTTCCCCTCACTGAAGTCGCAGTACCGAAGCAGGACCACAAGAGGGAACCATTGTTTAAATGTTGGGAGGATTGGGTCTTTGAGGAATTCATCTCAAATCTCTCTTTAATATAACAACCTGGTCAGAAGGGTTGAACAAAAAAAGTAAAGAGACAGATGCAATCACCGACGCAGTTCTATTTTAAATCGCTGAACTATTTCAGCTTTTAAATATACAAATAATCAAAGGTGTTCTTGGGGCTGTAACCCGGCAACGGAAACCCAAGCACCTAACAGAAATTCATGCCATAAAGAAAGCACTGACAGGTCTTTATTTTCCCATTGGCCCTAGCTTGCCCGGCAAGGAGGCAAACTTTCCTGATGCCCATAGAAAATGTTGAAATATCAGGAAACAAAGACAAATCTAAACCGTCGAGCTCCAAGTGTTGCCTATCAAATAGCAGAGAGTCACAATGAGTGGTAACCAGAGAGCAGGAACATATGCTGTAAGGAAGCCTTGCTTACAGCCCCGTGAACCAGCACAATCGTGAAACCCAGACGAGTATGATAAAAGACATATAGGATGGCTTCTTGGAGGTCGCATGGCACCAGGCTGGCACGGGTCCAGTTTCTGCATCGACAGAACTGCAAAACAAACTGGAAAATATTTGAGGCCAGTAGGGCTTTTATAGGAAAACAGATGACGGCTGAGATTATTAATCTCGACAGTTTCCTGATTTATTAGGACGTTGTCATCCTCTCCTTTTGTATAATTTGGCAAATGCATAGTATTGGACCTGGTGGAGGCTGAGCTAACCGTGGCAGCAGGTAGAAAGTGAGGTTTAGATTTAGGCAAGAGGTGGACAGAGAGGATTTTCAGTTGCATATTGTCATCTGGGGAGCACCGATCGAGTCTGTGTTTCTGTTTTTGTCTTTTAATGACTATCAACCCTAGATGCGGCTATGTAACTAAAATGCATTCGTTAACTCAGAGAAATATACCTTCTGTTTATTTAATAAATCCAAAGTAAAGGTGACTGAAATTTAAAACCGAGGTCTCCAGCAATTAAGAACAAATGTTACTGTTTACCACGCAGGGAATGAAAAACAAAGAAAACAATGAGAAAATAATAGTAATCTTTAAAAGCCATTCCTCTCAACTGCTATTATGCCACAAAGCAAAACGCATGGAATTTCTCACTGCGAATCGCTCGCACAAAATCACGAAAACAGTCTTGGGTGACTTCACAGTAAACTCAAAATAAGAAAGCACTTGACATTTTATTAGCAATCTCCTTTACGAAGATATTTTTTATATTCTATTTTTTGTGATCTCCTGCATTTAAAATAACTGCAACAGAAATTAAGCCTCAATAAAAATGTATCACAATTAAAGATATTTCCAACTAATCAATATTATCCTCGAGACAGTTTTATCAAAATATAAAATTTCCAAACTTAGAATGCTATAATTGAACACTTTTTTTATTATTAAGGAAAGCCATGTCTACACCTATGTTTCAAGACTGACATATTGTGCAATAAACAGCAATCAGCCTAAAGATGCTATATTAAACAAACCAAGTTTTGTTTTGCTAAACTAAGCAAAATTAGTTGAATGCCCTAAGTAATAGTTGCTGGTATTTTTTTTTCTAAATTATTTCTCCACTTGTTTTTGTGTCTATGCATAAATTAAAAATCTGCTGAAATTTATTATTCATCTGAGATGTAATTAATATGCAAAATTATGCAAATTAAGATGCAATTAGGCTTCAATTCTCTAGTGGAATTTTCCATTATAATTTAATACAAAGTAATAGAGTAATTGGTGTCACGTGTAATTACGGTTACTCACGTGTACTTGCAGACGTGCAAATGATGTGGTATACGTTAGTTATCCTATGCAAATGGCTCATGCAATCTCTTAATACTTGGAAGTGAAGTAAACAAAGATGGTCTTCAAAAAAAGGGGGAGAGGTACCCCTCTTTCTTCTCATGTGCTACCATTTTGGAGAACTATGCGAATCGTCGTCCCTAATCTCCTCGCATGTATTCCTAAGAATTTTTAACTTGGTGCATGGTTTATGACTTCAGAGAAATTATTTCCAGCCAGAGAAATAAGAAATAAATAAATCTTTAGACAGAGACCCATCAGGGACTCAGGCGCCACATGGATGCACCCAGGGTGACAGCAAACACACACACGGAAGCTTGGTGGAGCAGGACAGAGGTTTGTTTTGTACCAGGCTCAGAAGGTCCCTTCTCTGAAAGAGATCACACGGCCTGCTCTGCTGTGACAGTGTCCCATTCCTTCCCGGTTACAAAGTCGATGGATTTGCCCTGTGGTCTCCCAGGAAGGCAGGCCGTCGGGATCGTCAAAGCCAAATTTCCTCCCTCCTAATTTTCCGAGTTCTAAGAGGATTCGGTGTCGTGGCTCTCTGAATGAATAGAGCACCGGGAAAATCGAACTCTCTCGTTCTCCCCATGGCTCGCTCCATCCTTTGGTTCAGGGGGCTCGCCTGCTGACCACCGTATCGGCGCGGCTGGTCGTGTCTTTCTAGAGAAATGAGAGGAACGGGTCTCCCCGGCGCTGTCCTGAGCCAGGAGCGGCTGCTTATAATTTCTCCATGAGAAATGATTACCGCTTGTTTTAAAACACCCATGCTGTGTTGAATCCTGCACAGAAAACATTATGATCTCGACACTTTCCTTCTCATAACTGAAGCACACACTTTAAGACGAGTATTTTATATTCTCAGCTCCAATTAACCTGAAGTGTTTCTCTTCCCCACGTCTCCCCCTGCCCCCACTCCCTCGCCCGAGTCTATCCATCTCCCCTTTGTAACAGACACGTCCTGTTTCTCTGGGAGGGGGTGTGTGTGATACCCTTTGTCGCAATGAATAAGAGTGGGCACAGGCAGAGAGGACAGGGAGTGACACAAAGCGGTGGATAAACCACTTCCTTTTTTCCCCACCAGGTTCTCGCTTCCTGACCCTTCCCCGCCACGTACTCCGGTTGGTTATTTGGAAGAACAAGCATGGACGAGGAGACAGGACAGCTAGCGTTAGTCTCTCATGCTGCACTCCCAGCAGCTCCACTCCTCCATCCATATGTGGCTTCCCATTCATTCCAGTAACAGCACCAATGACTGTGCAGCCAGGGCCATTCGTCACGGCAGTCCACCGTGGACATGAACGCCGCACTCCGAGCAACGCTTGGATCTTCAACACCGGTTATACAGCTGTTGTGCAATCGTTGTAAACGGGATATACAAGGCCCCACGGGTTTCTCGGAGTCGACTGTGATCCCGGGAGGTGGGACAGGACGGAGGGCCGTTCCCAACCACCTTCCTCCTCTCTGCCTGGCCCCATTTTTCCCTAAGTCCAGGGGCCCGGGGTAGGAAAGGGGGTGAACCGTCATAAACAAGGACCAAGAGGCTGAATCGGCAGTGTTCTTCGAGCCCGGGAGGGACTTTGGAATCCAGGTTTCGTGGACAAAGGGGCTTTCTGAGACTTCAGCATCGCCAAGGAAGACTCTTTCTGGACTTGCTGTGGCAAGATAGCCCAGGTCAGAAAGACCAGCCTGGACTGGAGCTCTCTGAGACCCCGGGCCAGACTGCCCAGTGTAGGCACATGCTGTCTCTTTCCTGGTTTCCTCTGTTCTCACCTTCAACGTGTTACATTTATTGACCGAAACCAACATTTCACGTCTCTGTTTTTTACTTATCTGAGGAACTTGGTTGATTTGGTCAGACCTTCCCAAAGAGACTCTGTGCTCCTTTCTTTTCCTGGGTTTGACTCTTCCAATCCTCAGACTCAGATAGCTGAATGGATACACATGGGACATTCTCCACACCTGTGAGCTATCACGTGCAGGCATTACAGGTCAGGTTGCATCCACTTTGCAGATAACACGATCCAAGTCTTCACAACAGCCGTATAGAGAATACGTGGTGGAGCTGGGACTTAAGTAAAAAGATTGGCTTCTGTTTACAATAAAAATTTATTTTTATTTAGCAAACATTTTGATATTGCTTTATCTTCTAAGAACTTTGCAAAGACTCTACTCGATGTAATTTAAGACACCATTTTTTTACATGTTAACATCTAGGAAAAGCAACAATATCTTACAATTAATGATTACTGTTGACTGTCACTCTCAGCAAAACCACAATGATGATACCGCTGTGGATGTTTCTATGTGCACAAACTTTTTATGTTGTTTCCTGATGAATGTCGGAACCACGGAAATCTTGTGAATGTTTAGCCAATCGTCTTTAACTTAAGGACCATTTAAGGTAAGAATATGAGTCTTTCTGCCTGAAAATTATTCATTGACACCTTCAGGTAAGATTAAGAATGTGCCACCATGAAAACTCATTATGAATGTCAGTGACCTGGAAGACAATGTGGGGTCCTCTTAAGAAGTACCACCTTAGACCAGGTTCAGTAGCTCAGCCTGTCATCCCAGCACTTTGGGAGGCCGAGACGAGTGGATTGCCTGAGCCCGCAGGTTCGAGACCAGCCCAGGAAATTTGTCGAGCCCTCATCTCTACAATAAAAAAAAAAAGTAGTACTACCACACTAACACCCTCAGCACCAACAAATATCCTGTGTTTAAAAACAAAGAAACAAACAAAAACACAGTGAAAACTTATTCATGTCAGATTTATGATGTGAGGAGGTTTTAAGAATACAAACCAGGCTGGGCTCAGTGGCTCAGCCTGTAATCCCAGCACTCTGGGAGGCCAAGGCAAGTGGATTGCTGGGCAACATGGCGAGACCTCATCTCTACAATAAATTTTTTAAAAAATTAGCCGGGCATGGTGGCACACGCCTATAGTTCCAGCTACTAGGAAGGCTGAAGCAGATCGCCTGAGTCCAACGGGTTGACAGTGCAGTGACCGTGAGCATGCCACTGCACTCCAGCCTGGACAACAGAGTGAGACTCCAACTCAAAAAAAAAAAAAATACAAAGCAAATGATTTCATCCTATATACCCTTTTTATATGAACGCCCAAGAGTGAGAATATGTGGTAAAAATCTATGTTGAAATAACTCTGGAAGAGCCCTGTCAGTATTTATAATACAACAATTCCACATGATAAGAAAGCATTGTCACAGGTTAATTACCGGCTATCTTTTCTTTGTTAGAGGCACATAGAATAATGGTACATCTGACATCCAGTGATGTCTCAGAAACAAGAAGATATATTAGACACTCACCTGTGCCTCATAAGTGCCGTAGGAAGGAGTGGTGGTGGTTAGTCTCGCTTTGCAGAGTCAGGACTGAGGTACAGAAGTCACTTGTGTGACTACTTGACATTTACCCAAAGGAACAGAGGTCGTTATACAAAAAAGACACCTGCACCCTCATGTTCATGGCAGCGCCATTCACAATTGCAAAGATGTGGAATCAACCTAAATGCCCATCACCCAATCAGCAGATCACGAAAATGTGGGGCTCACACACACACACACACACACACACACACTATGGAATGTCTTTCAGCCATGGAAAGGAATGAAATAACGTCTTTTGCGGCAACTTGAATGGAATGGAAGAACATCGTCTTGAGCAAACTAACACAGAAACAGAAAACCAAACGCCGCATGTCCTCGTGTATGAGTGGGAGCCAAACTAAGAATCCTCAAAGACATAGGAATGGCGTAATGAACACTGGAGACTCAGAAGGGTAGGGCGGAAGGGCTGGAGGCTGAAGAATCACCCATCGGGCACAAGGTGCACAGGTGAGGATGGAGCGTACACTTGAAGCCCAGACTTCTTTGCCGCTGTACAATGCGACCATGTATGATGCATCCATGTAATCAAAAACCATCTGTACCCCCTCAAGTGACGGACATTTGTTCAAAATTAAGCAAATTTAAACAGATTAAAAAAGAAGTCACGAGTACACCCAGGAGCTGAAATTTGAACACACAGATCTGACCCCGAGTCATGATAACCTGGGCCTAACCTGGCCCCCAGCCAGAAGTAGTTAGGTTGAGATGTCGATTTTTTTTCCCTAAAGTTATTACTACTTTTTGGTTGTTATCGGCATTTAAAATTGGGGAAATGTCGTCTAAGAACTTGAATTTCCACGTCTTCGTGAGACCAGACCCAGCAATCGTGGCCGGCGTCCCTCTTGCCTGATGACAGTGGGTTCCAGGGAGGTGCTGCCTCCCCCTTCTGAGGCCTGGACTGTCCAGTGTCCCCTCACCTTCCTCGCTTCTCCTCACTCCCCGAAGAGACCCAATGCTGTGTTTTGCCATGGTGTCAGGCGTGCTGCTGCATCTACATTGGGGACACTTCCGGTGAATCTTCTCGGCCCATACCACACCGTTCCCACCTGTCCCCTCCCCACCCATGCTCCTCACAGCCCAGGAACCATCGGACCTAGACAGGTTGAAGCATCTCTTGCCCAGAGTGTGAAAGATAAGTTGCCGTTTTTGGCCATGGTACCAGGCAGGGGTACCAAGCAGAGTTTCCAGGAGGGGCTTCTCTCAGGGATTTCACCACACAGCATCATGGGAGCTGGAGAAACAGTGGCTGCAGGGTCTGATGTCACCAGGGCTGGCTGTGCACAAAGAAGGGGGAACAGGACCTGCCGGAACCTCTGAGGTCACTTGGAGCTCACCTCTGCACCTCCAACTCGGTGACTGGGGTCCTGCCAGAGAAGCCAACCCCCTTGTCATGCAGAGAAGCGGGATCCTGGCCCAGGGGTCAGAGAAGCCAAAAGGGGAGGCCCCGCTGGAACTGGAAGAGCAGGGCTCAGCCACTGGCCACAGCCACTAGGTGAACCAACACAGCCAGGACCACCACCCCTCCTGACCCCACGGTAGCCCTGCAGGCATCAGGATGATGAGGGTTTCACTCCTGCCTTCCAGCCCCAAGCAGAACTGCCTCATGGCCACCCACAGCCTGGAGTCACAGAGGGGAGGGGATTCTAGGAAATGCACTTCTGGATTGGCTACGTGCACACAGCTCAGAGCCACCATAGCCAAAAGTCAAGACATAGTGACGGTCAGAGGCTCCTGCCAGAATAGCTTCATCTTCCCATCTGAGTCACCAGGAGGATCAGAAGCATGCCGAGATTTCTGTCTGTTTGCTTTTCAGTGCGACTCAGAAGAGCCTACGGTATGTGGGTCATGATTCACCCAATTGTGATCCTTACACTGTTGTCTGCGATCCTTATGCAAAGCCTACAAGACTCACTTTGCAAGTCCAGCTTCTTTCTTGACTCTCACAAGCCCGTCTCACCTCCTTCTGGCCCAGTCCACCTCAGTCACCTAGTCGCAGGTCTCTGTGCCCCGAGCCATCTGAATTCCCAGCCCAGCCTTGGGTGAGGATGCCTTCATCCCAGCAGTAGCAACTGTGCTATTCTGGCCTGTTCTCAGGCCCAGCCCTCGCGTCAAAGGTCTCCGGCAGAAAAGATCTGCAGAATCTCATGTTACCCACAGCACATGCCTTAGGAAACACTTCCTATCACCTGCTGGCCGCAGGCACAAGAGCTGACACTGCGGCCCAGCACAGCAGCTTATAGGACAGTTAAGAAACAAACACTTCCTGTCAGGGCTACTCTCATCTGTCTATACTGTCTGGGGACTGGGCTCCCATTTTTTACAATTGCCTAGATCCTATTCACATGCGCAGGGAACTTGCCCCAAGTGTATTTGCAAAGTCCGGGTTAGATGACATTTCCAAACTCACCCTCACATTGTCCTCAACCCAGCCTAGGTTGACAGCTGAGTTTCACCTCTACTCTTAGGGCAAATTCACATGAGGGAGCTTGAGTGTCTTCTGCTGCTGACCAATCTTGCTTGGCACCATCTCGATGTATCAGAGTCATTCTAATAACTTTGACGGCCCCCTCCCAAGTCCCACCCCAGAGAAGGATGCTTCAACTTTTTCTTTCCTAGGGTCTCATTGGTCTCTTGTGCAAACTAAACCACCCTTACCAGTTACCCTATCCAAAGCTATGGAGTAAGGAGGAGTTCCAAGCTTTAAAATTACCGTATGACGCTCCTTCTTAGCTGACGCTGCCCCAAAGTGGTGTAAGGATGCAGAAGTGAGGGTCAGGCAGAGTGAACCAGGGAAGGAATGAAGACAAGGATGGGTGGTGAAGTTGGCCCCTGTTCCGTGACCCCTGCTCATCCCGTGGGACTTTCTGGGAATCCTTATAAGACTGCATCTCAGACCCGTTTGCCTGAGGATAGAAGAGAGAGTAATTGCTCTATCGGCCCTGTAATTCATTCACACTTCTGGGTCTCATATATTTGAGATCACGTGGGGCTGGTCCTCACAACAGTGGCCAGAAAAGCAAGAGAGCTGAGCAGAAAGTGGGGTGCAAGAGGGTCAGAGGTCGTTCACCCACAGCAATGCTTACCCACATGGGCCCTCCAGTGAGGCCAGTCCAGACCTGGTGGTGGCACGCTGCTGCCTTTCTAAAGTTCAAGGAAACACTCGTCTCTACAGAAAGAGTAGGATGTAGACGCCAAATTTTTAGGAAGAAAACATTGGACTTTCCTTTGTGATCTTCCCACAGAACTAGACATGAATCAATCCACTGAATAAAACACAACCATGTCTAATCCCTTACTTAATCAAATAATAATATTTTCCCAGGAATGAGCTTTTCAGTTGTGGGGGCTTCCCAGAAGCCCACATTTGCAATGATGCTACCATCATCCATTGTTGTTCCTAGCATTGTAGTTGATAAACTGTTGATGTTTGTTGAATTAAGTCAAATTGAACTGGCATGAATTGAAAGAGGGGGAGGAAGATGATATGATCGTTGTACTGGAGACCTTTTCTATACGATGAGGTGGTTAATATCATCCTCATTTTGAAGATGAAGAAATTAAGGTCTAGAGAGGTTAAGTAGGTTGCCAAACATCCTACAAACGGTAGTCAATGTGGACGTTCGGGAATTCTAAAATCTGAGATAAAGCCAGCCTTCTTTCCACAATATCAAAGGCAACCTTGAATTTAAACAAATATAAATAGAATCAAATCAAAGTGAACTGAATTGTATTGAACCAAACTGGAAAATCCATTGCGATGCAGAGATGTGGGGTTCAGGACTCCGTAGTGTTCACGTTAATTATGGCATATCATTCCCTCCAACCCCAGTCACCAGATGCCTGTTTCCTGAGGGTGATTCTTTAAAATATTGAACTCTTAATATGTTTTTAATCTACTTTTATTAATAAAAGTTTTAGTTAATAAAAAAAGTTTTGAAGCAAACTCTTGAGTGATTTATATTGCTGTAATAACATCTACCTCTTCCTTTGTGAGAACGGCCCTTTGGTCTCAGAGTGCAGGAGATGGGCCTGATTAGCCTTGGCTCATAATACTCTGGTCTCTTTTGACCTGTTCACGTGGTACAAAGCTATCTGGAATGATAATCACGGTAAGGATCTCCGCTAGTGCGTCCACTAGGAAGATAAGTTTTTAAAGAAGCAAGTTCTGTGCTTGGTTTTGTAAGTCGCCTCACACTTTGAACCAACACACTAAAACAAGAGCAGTAACTGGCTATCAGGCCATTGTGGAATGCTACTTACAGGTGATTTTTCAAAAATAGGTCAAGTTCAACAGCCTCATGTTCCAGAAGAGGAAACAGTGCTCATACGTAAAACTGATCTCACAGCTTATACGGAGTAGTCACCCATTATCTCATCTATTATGTCATTTGAGGCATTGGCCCTAGGAAGTTAAGTAAATTGTCTAAGGTCATGTGGTTAATTAGTGATGGAATGAAAATGAAGGGTGAGGAACCTGCGGCTCATTAAATGTGTGGTTTTCATTGATTTATTTTTCACAAAATATATATTGAGCAGTGTGAAGTAGACGTTGTACTTAGAGTTTTGGTTTGGAGAGACAAAAAGATGGCATAAAATAATCGATGAATGCTGACTTGTCCTCAAGCTGCCTTCATTCCGACAGCAAAGAAAAAAACGTTGCCTATTCACGGTGGGAAGTGCCTATGGGTGGTTCTAATCAATATCTAGGGAAGTTCATGTAGGAGTGATTACATTTAGCCGAGTAAAGAGGAAGTTCCTCAATTAATCCTAGATGGGGAGACATTGCATAGATTTTTATTTTTATGTATGTATTTATTTTTGAGCCTGCGTAGCACCCTGTCACCCAGGCTGTAGTGCAGTGGAACAATCACTGTTCACCACAACCTCGACCTCCCAGCTCAAGTGGTCTTTCTGCCTCAGCCTCCTGAGTATCTGGGACTACAGGCATGTGCCACCATGCCTGGCTAATTTTTTTGATTTTTTTTGTAGAGAGATCTCACTCTGCTGCCTAGGCTGGGCTTGAACTCCTGGGCTCAAACCATCCTCCTGCCTCGACCTCCCAGAGTATTGGGATTACAGCTGTGAACCACTAGGCCCAGCCTGCAAATGTTTTTAGATAAGTAGGATCATTTGATATGTTGACTTGGAGCTCGGAAAGCAAAGGGAATGTTCTAGACAGAGAAGAATGACAGAGAACACAGGATGTGAAAGCCAAGAAGGACTCTGCTTTCTCATTTCTCAGTCCCATTGCCTTCTCATATTTTAAGATCTATAAAAACATAAGTTATCTTTAAATCAATTTTGGAAGACATTTAACATCTGTAAGACTGTGGAGTAAGATGTGTATCAAACGAATGTTGGACTTCTCCATTGATAGTGTCTCATGGTCAAGGACTTTTGGCAAATTTTTAGCTCATTTTGGCAAAAAAAATTGGCAAATTTTTAACTCATTTTGGCAAAAATCACTGAAGGGTGAATGAAAAAAAAATTAGCAGAAACTTCTGTTTCAAATTTACCTTGCGGAGAAATCGTGAAAGGCCTTGAATTAGATTAAAGGTATTGAGACTTTATTGTATGGGCAAGCAGGAGCCTTTGAAGGTTCTTTGAATAAGAATTAATAAGATAAGAAAAGTTTTTAAGAAATTAAATTGAAAGCAATGTGTAGGTAGGATGAGAGTAGAAAGGAAAGAAGAAGAACACAGAGCAGTGATTAAAATAGTTGAGAGAGAAACAATCTGAACCACTGAGTTAGCTGCTGAATAACCAACCACCCCAGAGCTTAGCGGCTTAAAACAACCACCATCTATTTATCCCACAATTCTATACGCTGGTAATTTGGGCGGGGCCTTGTTGGGACAGTTGTGATTTCAGCTGGTCTCACCCATGTCCTGAGTCAGTTATGGCTGACTGATCAAGGAAGTCTTCAACTGGGGTGGCACGTGGGATCACCATGCAGTCTTTCGCCATCCAGCAGGCTAACTGAGACTTGTTCGCATGGAGCCTGAAAAGAGTTTCTGCATAAAGTGGAATTGCCAAGGCCGCGTGAAACCTAGGCCTGTGACTGGGATGATAGCACTTCCACTGCATTCCGTTGGTCAAAGTAAGTCACAAGTTCAAACCAGAAATGAGGGGTGGAAAAACAAAGAAAAAACAAATAATCCTTTGTTTCCAGGAATCTACCATATAGAAAAAGAAGACTTTTTTTTTGAGTCTCACTCTGTCACCCAGACTGGAGTGCAGTGGCCGCTCCCAGCCACCGCAGCCTCGACCTGCTGAGCTCCGGTGATCCTTCCGCCTCAGCCTTCCAAGTAGCCAGAATTACAGGCATGTGTGTTACCACGCCCGGCTGATTTTTTGATTTATTGTGAGATGAGGTCTCGCTGCCCAGGCGGGTCTTGAACCCGCGGGCTCAGGCAATCCACTCACCTCAGCCTCCCAAAGGCACGGGATTACAGGCTGAGCCACCGAGCCCGGCTCTGGAGCAGATCTTATTGGTCATTTCTATCGAATTGTTTTACCTTTTTTGCTAAAAAGAAGTGTGGCAATATCATCGTTTTTAGCTAAAAGTTACCAGGTCTATTCTGATGAGTCAGTTTTATTCTATGAAGCCTAAATAGATGCACCAACTTATACCATATTTAACATTAACTAGAGCAATTTTATGACTAAATTTACCAACATTTTTCCTCTTGTGCTCAAATTATATTACAAAAAATACAACATACAAGTCCTAAAGTATAAATCAGTGGAAGTCCATGAGAGATATTCCAGTGAGTTGTTTAAATATATTTAATGCTTAAAACTTTAAAATTACTTTTGATCCAAAATTTCACTGGTTAGCAGTGTGGGGAATTTTTTTCCCATTTTTCTCATCACAATGGTAGATCTGTTTTAAAAGATCTTGAGAAATCAAAGGCTACCTTTCATGAACTAAGATAAGGATATCTTTCATGAATAAGAGGGGCAGGATAAAACATAACTGAATGTCTTTAAACATTTTCCCTTAAATGCCAGTCCAAAAGAAGTGGTTTCCTTCCACGACAATTTAATAAACATCTATTTCAAATACATGTGCATCTGATTTTCACCCAGTTGTTTTCATGAAATTTGAGAATTTACAAAGCATTGTCAGAAACATCTGGAATCCCACTTCATTAGAGTGAGTTTATAGCATATCGTTTATAGATACTAAATAATAAATCTAAGTCCTTGTTGAATCTCATGATCACTGCCTTTTTTCCAGTTCAGATCTCCCTCACTTCTTTTTCGGATGAATGATGTAGCCTCTTACCTCATGCCCCTCATTCTAGTTTTTCCTGTTTTACAATGCACCTCTTTACTCTCCAGTTCATTTCCAATGGGATATTAGTCTAGCCAGATGCCCTTTAAACAAAAAGAACCTGTGTTCAAATAAATTGTAGAATACAATATATACCATACTCTCCACATTTGTAGAGTCATAAAACTTCCCAGCCCAGGAAGAACTTTGAGAAGTCTTGAATAACATAAAGATAGTAATATGTAGTCTTTTCTGCATTACCTATGATCACCACCTGGTTTATTCTGAGGCACCTGGTGCCTGGGGGATAATCAGGATATTTATAGCAGGAATTAGAAGAGAAAGAGCCAATATTCACCTTCCAAAAGACTGGAGACCAGGGCTCAAGAAATTCTTGAAATCCTGGCTTGACTGAAATACAGACCTTTAAATTCCTAAAGATCTTTTACATATCATAGTTCAGGCTTGGTGAAGTCATAAATCACTAAATTTTACCAAGAACAATGCTGAGAGGAAAATCAGAAAGCCGTATGGGGAATGAATGTCTACCAGGCAGAGAAAGGAAGATGATATCTCTCATGAGAGGAAGAAGAGACACTGGGATTAAGCATGACACACAGAGGCAGCCTGGATACTCCAGAAATCTGGTGACCAACCCCCATCTACTGTGAGTCAAGGGGCACAGGAGAGGTAAAAGGAAAACCCCCAGGCAAGCTGAAAGGGAAGTTAAACCTCTGGGTTGCATGCAACCCCCCTTCCCACCTGGAACTTTGAAAGAAGACTGATTTGCAAGATTCTCTCTTATGCTAATACAAGATGGCCACGGTGGAATAGAAAAGATTATATATGGATTTAGACAGAGGAGCAGCAGGGAATTTTGCCAGTGGAATCTCCCTTGACAGTGATGTGGTGTAGAAGGGATCTACACTTTCTTCCAACTGGAATCACTGAGAAGTAAAAGACGGTGGATCTGCCATGGGCCAACTTAGTGAATGTCCGAGGGACCACACATGAGATGAAGAGGAGTGGACAGTTTAAGCAAGAAGCAGAAGAGACAGCTGAAAAGCAGAAGGTTCAGAGTGTCGACGAGCCAAGTATAAGCATAAGACCCAGAAGTTAGGATGAACATATTAGCTTACTAGAGCTGCCACAACAAAGTACCACAAACGAATTGACTTAAACAATAGAAATGTATTCTTTCAGGATTCTGGAAGCTGGAAGTCAAGATCATGGTGTACGTAGGTTTGGGTCCTTGTGAAGGCTATGAAGGAGAATCTGTCTCATGCTTCTCTCCTAGTTTCTGGTTGTTTGCTGGCTAGTTTGGTGTTCTTTGGCTTGAAGAAGCATCAACTCAATGCTGCCTTCACCTTCACATGGAATAGTCACTGTGCGTGTCTTTCTCCAAATCCCCCACATCTTTTTAAAAAATAAAGACACAGTCACATTGGATTAGGATGCTTCCTAATAACCTCATTTTAACTAATTGCATTAGCAACAACTCTATTTTAAAATAACATCACATTCTGAATGACTAGGAGTGTAGATTTCATCATATGAATTTTGAGGGGATACAGTTCAACCCATACCAAGAATAGGTGCCTTGAGGATTTGATTTGCTGAGATGGGTAATGAGTTATGCCTATTACAATCACTTGCACAGCGACTTGTCTGGAACAGCAAAAATAGTAGGAAAAGAAGTCCATTGCCTTGCCCAGAGTAAAGAGAGACAAGCTGCATCTCAGTCAGAGTTCAAGAAGAGCAAGCCCCAGAAGCCATTTGCCTCAGAAACATAATTTCGGAAAGGAAATGGTGACAACCGCCAGGAGGAGTTAAAATACCTAAATGAGGAAATTTTGTCCTGGAAAAGATCGAGTATCCATAACTATAAAACTTACATAATTTTCCAACCATCTTTGCCAATGAGGATCAGAAAGAAACTTAGTTACAGAAAAATATTTTAAAAATTTTTCCAAATGAGTGTAAATATAAATTGTCTACTCTTATTATGTAGATAAATATTTCTCCTGTTTTGATCCAGAACCTTCCAAATTTATTCGCTAATTTTTTTTTAAGTTAACACATGTTATTTTGTCTCAGAATTAGTATTATATAGAATGCCTCTCTGGGAAATAGGATCCTATATTCTTATTAAAGTTGTCTCTACAAAACAATCTTTTTTAAAATGTCCCTTTTCATGTATTGGTTTAAAAAACCACTTACTGCAATTCTTGAGTGTTTAAGGCATTATGTTAGGTGCCTAGACTAGAAAGATAATTCAATTATGAAGTCTGGCTTCAACGATGCCACATCTTTTCAGAGAAAGTGTGTACTTGTTTTGGAAGCACATGTACTAATACAGAAACAGCACAGAAATGACTGTCATGAATACTCTAGAAGGATCATATAAAATATAAAGAGACCCACATTTTGTTTTTAGTAATATGTGCTTTCTCTCTAAGACAATGATCAAGGCAAGGATATTCTTTCCCACCACTTCTATTCCACATTGGACTAGAAATGTAACAGAAAGTTAGAAAGAGCAATAATTCAAAGAAAAGCCATAAAGATTAGAAAGTAAAAATTTAAACTCTCAGTATTTTCAAGTGACATGATTGTGTAGTAACTACTGAAGAATATTCAAAACACCCACTAGATCACATAGTGAATTTAACAAGGTCACAGTATACAGGGTTAAAATGATACTTTAAAAGATTCATTCACTATAGCACCGAACAATAAAATACTTAAGGCTAAACCGAACAATACAAACAAAACCTCTACATAGAATTCACAAAAGATTAAAGAGAGAAATTAAGGAAACTATAATACATGGGGTGGGGAGATAGACTGTGTTCATGGATTGGAAGGCTCAATATTGTAAAGATGTCAATTCTTTCCATGTTGACATGCAGATTCAACACAAGCCCAATCATAATTCCAATATGTTCTTTATTTTAAAAATTGATAAGCTGATTCTAAAATGTATATGGAAGTACAAATGATCTAGGAGAGTAAAAAAAAACTTGATTCGAGACCCGCCTGGGCAGCGAGACCTCATCTCTACAATAAATCAAAAAATCAGCCGGGCGTGGTAGCACATGCCTGTAATTCCGGCTACTCGGAAGGCTGAGGCGGAAGGATTGCCGGAGCCCGGCAGGTCGAGGCTGTGGTGGCCGGGAGCGGCCACTGCACTCCAGTCTGGGTGACAGAGTGAGACTCCGACTCAAAAAAAAAAAAAAAAAAAGAAACAGGAAAATAATTCAACGTAGGAGGAGGGCTTACATTCCCTAACTTCAAGACTAACTATAAAGCTGTAACTATCAGACAATGCAATATTTATAAAATAACAGTTTAAATAAAACAGAGTACAGAAATACATTCAAAATTATACAATCAATTGATTTTTGGTCATGAGACTGAAGAATTTCAATAAATGCAGCTGGACCAACCCCACCCTCCCCTAAAAAAACCCTTTGCCTTCTGCCGCATGCTAAATGCAAAAGTTAATTTGAGATGAGTCATAGACCTACTTTTAGAAGCTAAGCTTATAAAGCTTCTAGAAGAAAACCTAAGATAATATCTTTTTGACATCAGGGTAGATCTGGCAAAGGACAAAAAGCGTGTATCCTATAATTTAATAATGAAAATATGAACAATTCAAAGAAATAAACCCCACCTGAACAGATTCCACAAAGGAAGAAATATATATTGCCAATAAGTAAAACAAAACAAAACAAAACTCAGAACCATCGGTCAGCTGGAAACACATCACCCTAAAGAAATACCACTCCGTTTTTAGCAAAATGGTTTAATTAACAAAAGACCAACAATTTAGATAGTCAAGGACATAGAGTACTGTGTTTCTCCTACACTGATAATGGAGTGTAAAATGGGACAATCAATCGGAAACCTGTTCGTTTATCTTTTTTTTTAAGCATACCATATATCTCCTGATCATCCATCAGTTCTCCTAGGAGTTTACCCAAGGGAAATGAGAATGCATTTTGCACAAGAATTTATAAGTAATGTTAATAGTAGATGTATTCATAGTAGTTCAAAACTGGAAATAATTCAACTGCCTATCAACCAAAGAATAGGTAAAATATTTTCCTATAAACATGCAATGGAATAATACTAAGCGATAAAAATGAAAAAAAAAATAACTATGGGTCCATATGACAACACGAATGCCTCTTTCAGAGGATAAGTGACTGAACAAATTAAACTGGACACAAAAGGATTCACCCTGTATGATTTCACATATATGAATTTCTCCATGAGGATACACTAACCTATTGGGTAACAAAATTTACCAGGATGAGGCAAGAAGAAATTTCTGGCAATGATAAAACTTTCTGTATTTTAATACCAATGTGAGTACCATGAAGGCAGGCATTTATCGAAACTCACTGAATTGAAAAGATGTGTATATTTTACTATATCTACTTTTTACTCTAAAAAGCAAATATTGAACTCTATTAGTATAACTGACTTTCACAATGGTGTCGACAAACAATTCTGGCAGTTCTGTGATTGGGCAAACAGGTAAACATACAAGTGATAATGGGGGCTAGACTTTTCTCTGTTGGAGAAGGGGGACGTAAAACATGGAAGGGAGGATACCCAGAATAAACACAATTGACTGGAATTGGAATTGTCAAGGAAATTCATTGTTTTTTACCATATAGATAGGTAAATATAGAAATGTGTGTGTGTGTGTGTGTGTGTGTGTGTTATACGTGTGTGTGCATTTTCAGGGTGGTGGTTTTCCCTAGTTCTGTACACTGGGGCAGACTAGAACAAATGGACTGTAGTAACAGCTTTTCTCCCATACTGGCTCGTACGTCCATTCTCCACTAAAAGATGCCAGGGACATCAAGCCTGTTATCCCAGTAGGTTGGGAGACCAAGGCAAGAGGATTGCCTGAGCTCAGGGGCTCAAGACCAGCCTGGGCGACTTGGCGAGACCTCATCTCTACAATAAATCAAAAAATTAGCCAGTCGTGGTGGCACGTGCCTATAGTTCCAGCTACTTGGAGGGCTGAGGCCGAAGGATCACCTGAGCCTAAGAGGTCAAGGCTACGGTGGCGGCGAGCGTGCTACGGCACTCCAGGCTGGGCGACAGAGTAAGACTCCAATTCAAAAAAAAAAAGATGCCAGGGATCCCCTGAGAAAAGGTTCATTTCAGGGCTACAAATGAAAACATACAATACGTGTTATTCAAAAAAGTAAGACAACAGTTCAAGAATGTTGGAGACACGACAGGACACCCAAGCCAGCTTAAAGGAGCTACCCACGTCAAAAACGGGGTACAATATGACCACTAACAGCATGACTTTTAGGAGTGGATCCTAATCCCTGAATAAAATGAAAACCCATAGACGTAACTTCGTACGCAGAGTTGGAACTGATGAATGTATAGGAATGAAGAAATTCTCAGATGGCAGGGTGGTGGCGGGAAGGGATGGGAAGGTCCAGGCAGGGTCAGACCACAAGGGTCAGGGGTGCTTTTTTACAGCCTCTCCTCCTGTTCCTCTTTTTCCATCTGCTTGATACAGCCTCTCCCCCTTCAATTGTCCACCAGCTTAGTGTCCTCTTCCCCCATTCCTCCTCAAGGCCCCATTTGCAGGCGATCTCTTTGGACAGGTTTCTTGAATTCCTGGAGGCATCTTAGTAAAGTCTCTGTTAACCATTTGTTATCTAGCTTGTTTTTTTATCACTTCTTCCTCTCTCAGCACAAGCAGCATAAATCCTTTACATATCTCTGCTGCTTGGCACTTAGGTTTTAACTCTTGTTTTGATGCTTTGCTATGAAAAATGCTGTAACATTAATTGCATTGAATTAAATTGCGTCTCACCCATTGGTTATGAGCTGGTGAAAATCAAAGTAACAGGGGTCAATTCAGTAAAAAAAAAAAATTAGTTTATCCTGATGCCAGCTGTGAAAAATGCAGAAGACTGGCCGGGAGCCAATCACAGAGGCCCTGTAAGGTGCATTCTTCCACCTGCTTGAAAGGAAAACCTTACTTAAAGAAAAAAAAATAGGCAGATGACTGCAGCTCTCCTTCTGTCCTGTGATTCAGAGTTGTGGTGTGTTTTTCTCCCTCACTATGCAGCTCTGAATTGGGTTCCTTGACAACAGATGGCCCTGCCAGCCAGTTGGGCCACTGAGTCATCGTGATCTGCAGCAACAATGGACGTCCAAGAGCCACGGAGGTGTCTGGGTGCCCACTCACTGAGGACCAGAAAGGAACTCCTGCTAGATCCCAGCCTTCCCTGCTCTTTCTTCCCCCTTGGCTCCTGCTAAAAACAAACTGTGTAAATCACACAAGACAATAGGACAACGGTCCCTTCTGAAGATGAGATTCAAAAGTAAAAGACCAAGAGGCAGCAGGCCCTTCTGAGGAGAGTAGGGAATTCCCCTACGTGAGCCAAACTGGGCAGGCCAGTCAAACAGCAGATACATCACACTGCAGGTACCAACCTTGTCCTGCTCATTGACGGAAAAGTCATTCTGTAGTTTTGCTTTGCTACATACAAACTCTGTAGCCCTAACTTCTTCAATCAGATCAGCCGGATCTCATTATCTAATGACAATTAAGTCGCAAACAGGTCTAGATGAGCACCTATCTAAGCCCAAACCCCAGGAATATGGCCTTCCTGAGGGTATTATACAGTCCCAGGGAAAGAAAGGCAGCATCTGAGAGACCCTTGGAAAGCCTGCCATTCCCAGGGTTTTTCCTTGTATTTTTAGACACTTCTTCTGACCTTGCTAATACTTTTTTTTTTTTTCAGTTGGAGTCTCACTTTATCGCCCAGGCTGGAGTGTAGTTGCATGCTCCCGGCCACCGCAACCTTGACCTGCTGGGCTCAGGTGATCCTTCCATCTCAGTCTTCCAAGTAGCTGGAACTACAGGTGTGTGCTAATGCGCCCGGCCTACTTTTTGATTTATTGTAGAGGCAAGTCTCACCAAGTTGCTCAGGCTGGTCTCGATCCCCTGAGTTTAGGTAATCCTCTTACCTTGAACTCCCAAAGCACTGGGATTACAGGCTTGAGCCACTGCACCCAACCTGCTAATACTTTTCTACAGCCATGGGAATTACTGGATATTATAAACACTGTACATTATAAACACTGTACATTATAAACTCATCATTGTACAACATTGATATGATCAATACTGATTGACATGATTGACTCAGATCTCTCCAATCTCAGCATATTCTCAAGATAGGGTCATAGATATGACACCTTTAAAGAAGATAGAATAATCACTATTTTATAGATAAAGAAACTGAGACTTAGAGAGGTTAAAACCATTTTCCATGATAAAAGGAAGACAACTGTTTAATTCTGGGTTGAAAAATAAAGAGACATTAGCACAGACAATGAAGTGGGCAATAAATGTATGTTGGATATTTGAAAAAATGCAAAAAAAAAAAAAGAGATGACAGAAGGAAGAGACATAATTTGATATCATCTAGTCAGATGTTCTCAGCAAAAAAACGGTATGAACGGAAGTTGGGATAGGTTAACTCAGCACCTTATTTCCTGAACTTGAGATGTTCCAGGATGTTGCTTTGAATCTATACAGGGAATGAAGAAATCTTTCCTTAATCCACTCAGATATCTTGCAGATTTGGAGGCCTTGGGGAAAGAGGGAACATTGACAGGATTGTGGATGACTCAGGGCACTTCTATCATGTTAATGAAAATAGCTCATATCAATGTAGAAATCTATTCTGGTCTTTCCTCTGTCATTCTTTCTCCCCCTCCTTCCTTCACATTCAGGCATTGATTACTCCACATTCAGTATTGATTAATTCAAGGGAGGATGGTGCAGTAAAACTAAAGGAAAAAAAAAGAAGCAAGAGATTGGACCTTCAAAAGCCTTATTTTAAGCAGAAGATTAAAAGACTGAGAACAAGAGATCAGTCAGATTCAGGAAGAATGGAGGAGAAGAGATGGCAGATACAGAAGAAAAGTGGAGATAATAATGGACCCCAGCAAAATGGCCCTGATTCTTCACTCTACTTTCTTCATACTTTATTCCCATGCATCTTTAATGCTGGAGGATACTAAAAGAATACCTAGAGAAGCGGGAGATTTTAATGTGAATGAGAATCATGCAAATTTTCATAAGCAGAGCCCAGGGTGGAGGCAAGAATGTAATCAAAATGGTGAAGGAGCAGAAGATATACCCAGGATCATCTAACTGAGAGAAGTTTGGCCACTCATTGCTTGCACGCAGAAATGAACAAGCACATAATGTCATGAAAAAAAACAAATGGTGATTTTATTCCAAAAGTCAGCTGATGGGGAAATGGCCAGGCTCATGCCTCAAATAAACCATTTCAGCATTTTAGGCTGAGTGCAAGAGCTTTAAAAGGGAAACTTGGTATGGGAAACAAGTTGTGTCTCGATGACTTATCTTGGGTGGTGGTCCTCGTGGAGGTCTGGTCGGTGTTATCTCAGCTGCTGTGAGGTTATGGATCAGCCATCTAGTGACACTTCCATGTGGGAGGGTCCTGCAGTCAGGCTGTTTCAAGATTAGCTGCTGGGATTTCTAAGCAAGCATATGGTCAAATAAGCATACATGGTGAAAAAAAGTCCATAAAACACGGTTTAAGGCTTAAGAGAGAAAGAGAACACTTTAAAATTTAAGGCTGAGATACTTGGTTACAACTAGATAAGCAATCAGAGAACAGTCTCCCCTGAGATCATCTTATTCTTGGGAGAAGTTGATAAGGAGGGATTGTGTGCTGGTTTAGGCAGAGAGTGGGTCAACGTTCAGGTTCCTGGGGAGAGGAGTGAAAATTAATCAAAGGTCAGTTAACAAGCATTTTGTTCTGATTGATTGGAGTGGGGAAAACTTTTTAAGCTAATCATTCACGAGGCAAAGAATGAAAATTTGGAGGATTTGCCTGTCTCTAGTCATAAGTAAACAAGGAAGCATTCTTGAACCTTATCTAAGTCATGTGTGGAAGCAGAGTTCTCTCGCTAAGCAGTTTCCCGGAACTCAAAAGGGTGGAGATTTTTTTAATGTTTACCATTTTCCAGGGTCCCGGGGCTGGAGTAAAGGTCAACATCATCAACGGGTACCCAGCAAAGCAGGAAAAGTGATCCAGTATGGTTGACTCTACGACATACATACTTACACTTTAGAGGATGGAAGAGGAGGAGAAAGAGACAGGGAGAGATGAGGGGAAGCAAAAAAGTGGGGGGGGAGAGGTGGGAGAAGCTGCCAGCGGCAGCCAGAAAAAAAACAATTCCCCCCCAAAAAACAAAATACTGGCTGCCTGATTTCTTCTTATCAACATAAATACCAGATGGTTGTAAAGCAGCACCTATAAAATGCCCAAAGAGAGTATGAGACAAATATTGTTTTAGCTACCCAAATTTAATTTTATCTATGCCATCTTTAAACAGTTTTTTCCCCCTTTATTTTGAGTTGGGGTCTCACTCTATTACCCAGGCTGGTGTGCAGTGGCATGCTCATGGCCACTGCAGCCTCGACCTGCTGGACTCAGGTGATCCTTCTGCCTCAGCATTCCAAGTATTTGGAATTACAGGTGTGCGCCACCACGCCTGGCTAATTATTTATTGATTGATTGTAGAGAAGAGGTCTCGCCAAGTTGCCCAAGCTGGTCTTGAACCTGTGGGCTCAGGCAATCCTCTCGTCTCCACCTAATTAACAGTTTTACCCACCCAAGAGCTCAGAGAGTCTTGTGCCCCTGAGACATTCTCAAGTGTATTACTATAGAATGAATTTGGGTGAACTAAGGAATGGCTAGATGGACGCCGACAAAATACCTGAAAATAAATATTGGTTGTACATACCTATGGAGTCCTGATGAAGCTAATATGGAAACTGGGGTGTTAGAATCAAAAATGAAAGTTGTGTTCCGTGACAACAGTAAAAATGATATAATTAACAAGAATTGGATAGTCAAGGGAGAAAGGAAGTCAGAAATTAAATAGACTCATAATGTCATTTATTTTATTAGAAGTAAACACTACTGGTGACTAAAGTTAAGTGAGGGAGAAGCAGGAGAAGAGGGAGTAGGAAGAGGAAACATCCCCATTTTTAAGTATTATCCACAAGAGGGAACTTAGAGATGGATTCAAAAGAAGTACATGACTAAGGGTCTGATGAAAAATTATTGGTATAAAGGTAATAACTAAAGATAAGCACACATAACTTCAAGAGCAGAAAGCAACACACAAAAAGCAAAGGAAACAGAAATCTTTCCTCATGAAAGATTTAAAAGAAAAATGCAACACAAATAGCGTGATAGAAGAAAAACAAAACCTTTCTTTTATGTCAGTAAATCATCTATTAAAAGGTTTAACTTACCTTTCAAAAAAAAATTTCAACGTGGATTACAGGAGTCCAGTTCTATGCTCTATGGCATATATTTACCTCAAACAAAGTACTTTGGTAAGACTGGAAATAAAATAATGTAAAAGGGTGTTCCAAAAAACACAAACAAAAATAAAGTAGGAACTTCAGCCAAACAGCATTAAGAAAAGAAAACTTAGTAGTGCAGAAATGTGCACAGCAGACATATTACAGTGACATATTATCTAAGTGCTAACCATTCATAAAGCATAAATTACAGGTGTTAGGAGCAGAAATAGACATAAACATACTAGTGAAAAATGTTAATTCAGTTTTCTTGGTCCATGTCACATTAAGGGATGAAAATTAAGCATACATAATATCAAAACAACATAAATGATAAGGTAGTGCTAATTGATGAGGTAATGCTATACTTTATTAATTTTGAACAAATTTTAGAATATTTAGAAAAATTGACGATATATATACTAGACCACTAGAAAATCCCTGACCTATTCTGAATTAAAATGAACAGAAATCATAGAGGCAAACTTCTCTAAAAACTATGCAGTAAAACTAGACAAGAAAAATTTATTTTACCTGGAATTTGTGCAAAATATTTTCTTTCTTTCTTTTTTTTTTTTTTTTTTTTGTCTAAGAGTCTCACTCTGTCACCCAGGCTGGAGTACAGTAGCACACTCACAGCCACCCCAGCATCAACATGCTGGGCTCAGGTGATCCTTCTGTCTCAGCCTTCCAAGTAGCTGGATCCACAGGTGTGTGCCACCACACCCTGCTAATTTTTTGATTTATTGTAGAAACGAGGTCTCACCGAGTTGCCCAGGCTGGTCTCGAACCCCTGACCTCAGGCAATCTTCTTGCTTTGGCCTCTCAAAGTGCTGAGATTACAGGCTTGAGCCACCACACCCAGCCCAAAATATTTTCTTAAAGTCTAGGATGAAGAGGAAATAAAAATGTAATATAGACAATTTAGAACCTATAGGACGTAGATAAAACAGGGTTTAGAAGAAAATTTATAATCTTAAAATACTTGGTGAAAGATGGAGACATGAAGATATCCAACTCAGAAAGTTAGAGAAAGATAAATGACATAAACTGAAGGAAAGCAGAGAAAGATTGATTGAATGATGTTCCCACTTTTTCAGCTCTCCTTGTGCATGTCCTCTGCTCTTGACTTTGGGCTTAGCTATGTGGATGTCTTTGGTGCTGGGGTGCCAGCAGATACGGAAGGAGTAGCTGACAATGTGCTTGTGCAGTTGAGGAAGACCTCATGCTTCTACTATTGCCACGAGAATGATAGGCCTAAGCTAGCCTGCTGGTCCTAGCGAGAGAGAGACAGACACGCAGAGACCACGCAAGCCGACTCACCACATCGAAAGATGCTTCTCCAGCCACCAAAGCCTAAGGAGAAACTGGCCCAGCCAAACATCCAAACTCAAGAGAGTGAGACCGTGCCATGGAGATTTTGTGGTTGTTTGCTATGTGATGCTACAACGTGAATTCATGGAATGGAAAATGGTAAATTGTATTTCTAAGTTTTTATTTATAAATTCACTTGGGTTGTATGTATGTTTTTATTTCTTTAAAAAGTGAATAAACTGTTAATATAATTGAGAGAGAGAAAAAAGAGAGAGAGTGAGAGCATTCAATAGCAAAAGCAAGATACTTTAAGGAGGGGATAGTCACAGGAACAGAGGTATTTTAATTCCAGTAAAATGAGTTTGCTCTCATATCTGAGTAAATTTGAGAATCTAGATGAAAAATTTTATTTTCTAGAAGTACAACATATTCCAAAGCTTACCTCAGATGAAATAGACAGTTTAACCAGGGAGATTCCATGGAGGAGTTAGCCAATTCCCAGGAAACACCAGGAACAGATAGAATCATGAAAGAATTCTACAAAGCCTTAATGAGTAGATAGTTCTGTTAAACTCTTCTAGAACATTAGCAAAAGAAAAACATTTCCAAATGGCTTTGTAATGATTTAACACAAATACCAAAATCTAACAAATACTGCACAAAAAAGAATATTAAAGATCAATATCACTTATGTATTTCAATGCTAAAATTCTAAATAAAATATTGGCAAATGGAATCCAGCAATAATGCAAATGAAACACACCAAAACCCAACTGGATTCAATTTCAGAAATGCAGAAATGGTTCCATATTAGAACATCTATCAACATAATTCATCAGTTAATACATTTAAGGAGAAATGTAATATTTCTGAACCCCTACAGGGGCATTTGATGAAGTTAAATATTCATGTTAGGTTGAAAAATAATAAATAAGGTAAGAATAGATACAGGTTTCCTTAACATGATAATCTCACGTGTATCTCTCCATCTATTTTATCTATACCTATCTCAGCCTCAAAGTCACATTTTAGTTACTATGGAAACAAATTGTTCCCTTATGCATTAAAAAAAAACAGATAGAAGATATAAAAAAGAAAACACCTTATTGACCAAAACTATAAACATAATATATAATAACTAAAACTAAATCTCACAAAAAATGTGCACTGTATATGTGAAGAGCATATTGAAATGCTTGAAAAACAAGAAAAGGAAGTATGTTCTTGGTAGAATACTCTGCATCATAAATATATTCACTCATCCCATGTTAGCTGATACACTTTTATGATCCCAAGAAAAATACTAATGGTTTTTGGTATATTTTTGTAAAAATAAAACTAGAAACACTGATAACATTCATTAAAAAACCCCAAAAAGAACTCTAATAAGAAAGAGTATGGGGAGTGAACTAAGCCCTCCATATAATCAGTAAAACACCATGGTATTTATGAGCAAATAGAAAAATTAGCCTGTTGAATAGAATTCTAGCGATAGATCCCAGTTCATATAAAAGTGCATTATTTAATGAATATGGTATGTTAAATCTGTGTGACATAGGTGAACTCTTCCTTAAAGTTAGATCCACATGTCACATCATATAGTAAATTTTAAAAGAATCAATTATTTCGATGTAAAAATATGAGATAATAAAAATACTAGAAGAAAACATAAATTAATTTCATTATATCCTTCTAGAGAAAGAAAGACCTAAGACTCAAAATTCAGAAGCCATAAAAGGAAGTTTAAAAAATTCAATTGCGCCAGGCTCGGTGGCTCAGCCTGTCATCCCGCGCCTTTGGGAGGCTGAGGTGAGTGGATTGCCTGAGCCTGCGGGTTCGAGACCCGCCTGGGCAGCGAGACCTCATCTCTACAATAAACAAATCAGGCGTGCAGCACATGCCTATAATTCCGGCTACTCGGAAGGCTGAGGCGGAAGGATGGCGGGAACCCAGCAGGTCGAGGCTACGGTGGCCGGGAGCAGCCACTGCACCCAGTCTGGATGACAGTGAGACTCCAACTCAAAAAAAAAAAAAAAAAAAAATTCAATTTCATAAAAAAAAACTATTCATGAAAAATGAAATCACCATTAACCACAGTAAAAGATAAACAGCAAAGCGAAACATACTTACATCTGATTGTACAAAGAACTAATATCCCTAATTTATAATTAACTAGAAATTAAGAACAGGATCAACAACTTTATAAAAATGAGTAATAGTATGCACAGGTATTTCATGAAAAAGAAAATATAAATGGCTTTAAAATATATAAGAAGATAATAAAGTTCACTTATAATATTAAAAATGTACATTAAAACTACACTAGAATTTTTTTCAGCTAATATTGGCAAAAAACCAGAAATTCAATAACATCTTTCATTTGCCAAGGAAGTAGGACTGGATATGATGAGAATGGATACTGATTCAAACTAATATAATTTCTAGGGGCAATTTGACAATATTTGCCAAAATTATACATAAATTTACCCCCTGACCCAGCAACCTCATTTAAGATATTTATCTCATAGATGTACATGTACAAAATAATGCATACAGTGGTGTGCAGTAGGAAATGTTTGAAAAGAATTTAAATATTCATTATTATTGGAATAGTCAGACAAACTGTAATATATATCCATACAAGGAAATATGTTGCCATATAAAGAAATGAGTAGGCTCAGCCTATAATCCCAGCACTTTGAGAGACTGAGGCAAGAGGATTGTCTGAGCCCAGGGGTTTGAGATCAGCCCGGGCAACTTGGTGAGACCTCGTGTCTACAAGAATTCACAAGAATTAGCCAGGTGTGGTGGCGTGGGTCTGTAGTTCTGCTACTTGGAAGGCTGTGGTGGAAGGATCAGCCTAACCTAGCAGGTCGAAGCTGCGGTGGCTATGAGCATGCCACAGCACTTCAGCCTGGGTGGCAAGGATGAGGCTCCAATGAAAAAAAAAAATTTTTAAAGAAATAAATGAGTAAACACTATGTAAATATATATATATTATATATATATGTGTCACCAATGTAGATATGTGCTGTGTACATTTATATATTTTATGTATTTATATATTTATTTAAAAATAAAAAGTGTTTTTTTAAATGACTGGCTTCAAAGAAGGAAAAAAGTATGCATATCATGCAACATGTTTATAGTGGAAGGCATAAGATTGTGTGTGTGTCTGTGTGTGTTTACACATTTGTTTTGCTTACGTGCAAATAATATTGGTAGAAACACAAAACCAGAGACAGAAGTTATCTGTCAAGGCGTGGGAGTCAGAATGGGAACTGGAGATAAAGACACGGGGCGAGAGCAAAGCTTTCCACTGTTTATTATTTTACATATTTTTTTCATTGTTTTAGCCATAATTTATCTATTTAGAAACCAAACTTCAGTAAATGATTAATCATATCAATAAAATATTAATAAGTGGAAATACATCAAAGTATACAAGGCAACATGGAAGAACATGAAACAGGAGAGGACGGAATCAGCCTTGTAGCTTTGACGTACTATCTTGTAGCTTGGGGACCAAATTCCGTGCCACAGTGGTTGAATCTCACATAGATGTGTATAGGTGTTGTTGTTGTTGTTGTTTTTAACCAGCACGCTATTGCTTTAAGATATTCTTAGTGTCTCTGTGGACCTGCCCTTTTTAGTTTACTGTGGTCATCAACAATCTCTATTATCCTATATCAAAGACTGAGAAGCATTTGAGTTATAATCGTGGATACAGAATCTCCTGTGACAGAATGTTTTTACCAATGGCTATAGGAATTATTATTATCTTATCCGGATCCATCTCTAAGAGGCTTTTCCACTGTAAGAGAGACACCGACTTCTGAAAGCCAAAAATCTGAAGAGATGATCCTTTGAACTCACCTTTCAAGAGTCAGAAGATCTAGCAAGGTCACGAAGGAAAATCTGCATTTCTGTCACCTCTAACATATTTGACCTGTTTTGAAAAGCTTTTCATATGAGAACCAAATGTTCCCCTTAACATTTACTTAAAAAAATTAGAAAATGCGTTAGTAACAGCCTTATCTCCCAGATTTGCAGGAAAGGACAGCATGACCTTTTAAATATTCTTTTTTAGTTAATTTTTTAGGATCAAGATTGAGAAAAGAAATTGAGAATAAATATTGGAAAAAAAAATATGACTTTTAAGCAGCCAAACCTGGAAGAGTGAGCCCCACAAAAGGGAAAGTAATTGATAGATGAATAATACAATGTGTAAAGATGTATTAGTGTTTTCATTATTTTGTACTATTTCTATTCAGTTGGAGCTGATTTCCATAGTAATATAGTTAGCTAAAAATCTGCCTTTGCATATAAGGTCTCCACAGGAAAAGCAAATATGAAAATGGCAATTTTTAAAACAATATTCTGTTTTTTGTTTAATAAAACTAATGTTTTCAAATCTGCCTTTATTAAAACACAATAAATACCATCAATTTTTGACATGAAATCTCATTATATACTGTAAATATTTATCACTTTCTAGGGGAAGATTATGCAGTAGATGACTTCTCGTTGATTCACTCATAAAGCTGAGTTAGAAGTGAAGCTCCTTTTTATTTTCATAAAAATAAAAGAGACTCAGAATTTGACATCCATTCCATTTGGACCAGCTAATCAGACAAAGCACAGATGGTGCACTTTTCAAGTGCATTTCTTTAGCATTAGAAAAATAGTAACAGTAATGCTAATATAAAAGTGTCAAAGTAAAATAGACTGAAAATGGACAATGCTATTGCGGAGATCATTCCCTCTCTGGTTACAGAAATTGTTTTCTTCCTAAATCTAAAGTTTGGGTGTCACATATTCCATTCAAAGATGGGTAGTACAGTATTATTTACACTGTTTTGTGTTCAAAGATCTGTACAGAAAACCTTTAGAATCAAATAATGAAATGGAACACGAGGCACATTATATGGTCTTGGTATAAACTAGCCCATGGCTTCTTGCTAATCATCATAGCTCAGTCATTAGTCAATTTCTACAAGTTTAAAGATTATTGATTCCAGACATCATTGATCATTGATGTCAACAAACATAGATTCTTGAGGCCTGATCATAGCTCAGACTATCCAAATCTGTTTCCCGAGGCTATTACATGAATAAAATTGAGGGAGAAAGAAAGCAGAAGGCCTATCTTTCAGGAGGTGGTGCTGTTAGTGTTACGTGGAAGCAAAGGACAGTGACCAAAGACTGCTGGTTGCATTCTGATGTGGCACATATGTGACATGTGACTCTGAGACTCAGTGCTGCTTGGGTCGGACCCATCATTCCCTTGTCCAGGCCTCAGTATTTTCGCCTGCAAAACAAGAGGATTAAATTACATTTGCGACTCAATCTTTTTGTAAGACCACATCTTTTGAGAGTCTTGAAAGTTTAGATATGCACATACGGCTACGAAGGCTTTCATTCAAATGAAAAGGGGTTGCAGATCTTCAGAAATGGTCCCGCTAAAATCCACGAACCACTGGTTAGGGGCCTCTGAAACAAACAATTTCTACAAATGTATCCTGGTTTCATTTTTATCCATTTTATTACTTAGTCACATTCTCACTCTTTTCTTTAGAAATATGTGAATCACTGTTCACCTGCAAGTATTTGTGGATTCCGTCGTTAGTATTCCTTATAATTATATTAGTTCTAGTCGTAAATCTGTAATTTCAGCCTTCCTCTATACACAGAAAAGAGTCTAACTTTATTCATTTACCTCTACTTCCTTCTGAGCTGATGATGGTAGAAGTAGGGATGGAGGGAAGAGTCCCCCATCTTTACTGAGTAAATAAAACGGGGCAAGACTTAGACCAGCATGCTGACTTTTGGAAATGTATCTTTTTACCCCAGTGCCTTGTTACCCTTCCAGACAGAGCCATATACTCAGAATTTGACATCCATATACTAGTCTGAGTTTCTTTACTGTCCCTTGAAAATGTTTTAATTAAATAATACAAGATCAAGTTATCAAAAGAAGAACCAGCCGATTAGCTTTGGAATACTAGTCTTTATTTTAAATATTTAAATATTGAGTTAGTTTTTTTTAAGTGTTCTAATTTGACAGAGAAAAGTTGACATCTCAGAATGATTCGAATTTGTATAATCCCCTTGAAACTCAGAAATATTTTTTGTAGATACAACTACTTGTATGCAATTAAAGCAATCTCTCCTTCAAATGTAGTGACTTTTCAAATAATACTCAATGTATTTTTTAGAGTGGTTAACTATTCTCTTTATGAAAACAATTATTTAATTATTCTGGACAAAAAGAAATAATAGCATGTATAATATCTCAGATCAAATTTAATTTCCAGTGTTGGCCTTTTCTGTTCCTTGGCCATCACACTTAGGATGTTTTAGTCAGACTCCAGGTCTTTAGAAATAACAAAATATATTGAGTTGAATTTGGTGCCTGGCTTATCATTCTTAAAAGACAGTATTCTTGCATGTGTTCAGGGAAAACTGGATTAAGATAGAAGACTGAGTAAATACAGTTATCTTCCCTTCTGCTTCACGTATCTGGAAATGATAGAAAAGATAGTTTCTGAATTAAATAATTACTACATTAAAATGAAAAAAAATTATCATCAGTGCAGCAAACATTTTAAGAACTTCCTAACAAATAGAAAGCAGATAGAATTGAATGCGTCATGACATATACAGAAGCTCGGGCAGTTCTACAGAAGTTCAAAGCTAAGAGTTAAAGGATTCATGCAAACAGAGAGCAAAAAGATGATGGTGAAGGTGACACATTCAGGAAATATACCTGGAGCACCTGGATAGCCTGCAAGCTGAAATAGCAAATGATTGGGAAAAGCCAAGCAGTATGACAGAAGGAGGGTCTTCGGATCTTCCAAAATCTGAATTCCAATTCTAGGAACTCTGTAGCCAGGACCATGTCCTACCCAATCCTCACATGCCTGTGAGGCAGGTATCTGTGAAACGGGATAATGGAACAGGGTGATTCTCCAAAAGTGCTTTTCAAAAGAACAAAGAGATGCACAACATTTGAGAAAGTTCATATTCGTCTTGGCGTACATATCCAGAAATTTCAAGAAGAAAAAAATCCATTTAAATTTATAATTTTAACAGTAGAGAAAAGACAATGAAGGAGAGAAAAATATTCAAACAAAAAGTAGAAAACAATTCCAAAGCGGAAGAGATAATTATCCAGCTTTTAAAATACACTTAGTGTCAAGCAGAAAGACAAAAACAGATTTTCTATGAAGAAATGAAAAGGAATGGAATGAATTGACATCTGTTTTTCATCAAATGTACATTAGAAAACACTAGAGCAAAAAGTTCACTATTCTGAAGAAAGTGATTTTGAACTTAAGATTCTATACCCAGTGAAAGTGGCATTCAATTAGAAAGATCTGACAGAAACATTTTAGAATAAAAAGTCTCAAAATATTTACCACACACAGACTATCTGAAAAAAAATTGTTAGAAAAAGACCTCCATGAATAAATACTTATATACATACGGCAAAATTCATAAGATACTAAAAGCAAATACACAAGCAAAAAGACAAAGAAACATAAAACATTTAGTTAATTCTAGATAATACTTGTCTAGTACCCCAAAATATAATAACCTTCTGAATCTACCCTCCCAGATGATCTCAATAAGTAATGTGGTCAGGGCTGGGACCTAGAACGATATGATAAAGACAGAAGTCTCCAAGAATAAAATGGGGAAAAAATCCAATATTGGAAAATCTGAGAGAAAAGATAGGGCACATCAAGACCTTTTCTACAGAATCACCATGCAGGTGATAGAAGTGTCAAAATGAGACAATTGAGAGCATAGTATGCAAGAAATTATTGAAAAAATAATAGAGAAGAATTGTCTAGTACTGAACAATGGTACGAGAAAAAGACCTACAACTATACCAGAAATGTTTTACTAAAATGGTCAAGTAAACTGAGAGAGAGAGAGGAAAATATGGTTCCAGAAAATAGTCAGTAGTGAGTGAACTAAAACTAATGATAATAGAAAATTTTAACTAATATCTATTAGGCTACTTAATACCTGCCTAGGAAATTTATATTACTTATCTCATGTTTTTCCAAAAGCCTAAGATATATTTGTTTAAGTAATTAAGGAAATGATTCAATGTGAAATTTTTATATTTGTTTGAAATTGGTAAATCAAAAATGTAGATAAAAATAAATGATCAGAGTTATGACATTATTATTAGGAAAAACTAAAACTAGTATAAGAAGCATCACCTGGGGAATGAGGAACAGAAGAACAGGAGATTGTTGTGTTTTTTTTTTTCCCCCTTCAGAAATCCTTTTTACTACTTTGTTGCTAATATATGTGTTAACTTTAAAAAAATACAAAATAAATAGAAGCAAATAGAAATTAAATATATTATTTCCAAGTCAGTAGAAGAGGGGAAAAAATGATTCAAAGCAAAAATCCATTCAACAAAAGAGAGGGGGAAAAAAGACAGTGTGATGAATAGAAAATATTAAATGTGATGACAGGACCAATTCCAACATCACAATAAATGTGAATGTGATAAATTTCTCTTCAAAGATACAGACTCTCTGGTTACCAAGAAACCAATTATTATTAGCAAGTGACACACAAAGGTATACACTTGATCTATTTTGGTACATCCAGCTTGACATCTTTCCTCTCTGAAAATTCTTCTATTATAAGTCTTTCTTGCAGGGTAGAAATAATATTTTCTGTTCCCAGCAGTGGTATGAATAGACAAAAATCACAGAAATTTTAAAAATAGGCTGGGCTTGTTGGCTCAGCCTGTTAATCCCAGCATTTTGGGAGGCCTAGGTGAATGGACAGCCTGAGTCCGCAAGTTCAAGACCAGATCAGGCAATTTGGTGAGAACTTATCTCTACAAGAAATATTTTTTAAAAATTAGCCAGGTGTAGTAGCACGTGCCTGTAGTTCTGACTCCTTGGAAGGCTGAGGTAGAAGGATTGCTGGAGCCCACCAGGTCGACGCTGGGGTGGCTGTGAGTGTGCCACTGCACTCCAGCCTGGGCTACAGAGAGAAACTCCAACTCAAAAAAAAAAAAAAGAAATTTTAAAGATAGTCAGCTATTATCTTTTATTTAAACTATCACTTTTTATGAAGAAACTAATACCAGATTTTTAAAAATTAATACTTTACTTTTTAGAATAGTTTTATGCTTACAGAAAAATTGAGTGAAAATTAGTTCTCATATACTCCCTTTTTCCCCTGAACATAGTTCCCCTAATAACAGCTTGCATTAGTGTGGTGCATTTGTTACAATTGATGAATCGATATTGTTACATCATGATTAACTAAGTATACCTAATTTCCATGAGTCCTCTCTTCGTGTTGTACAATTCTACTGGTTTTTACAAATGCGTACTGCCATATGCCCACTGCTACAGAAACATACAGGTTAGTTTCACCACTTTGGAAAGCCCCTGTGTCCCACCTATTCATTTCTCCTTCCCCTTGAGCCCTGACTGCTACTGACTTTTGTACTATCTATATCTTTGCCTTTTCCAGAATGCTGCATATTTGAACTTGAACAGTATGTTACCTTTTCAGACTGGCTTCTTTCACTTAGCAATATGCATTTAAAGTTTCTCTGTGTCTTTCTGTGGGCTTATCACATTTCTTCTTATTGCTGAATACTATTCCATGGTACCAGATGTGTGTATCTATTCACCTTTTAAAGAACAGCTTAGCTGTTCCCAGTTTTTGGTAATTATGATTCAACTTGCTAGAGACATTTGTGTGGGTTTTTGTGTGGACATAAGTTTTCAAATAATTTGGGTAATCACCCAAGTGAGGTAGTTGCTGGGTTGCATGGCAAAGCTATGTCTAGCTTTGTGAGAAACTGCATTTTGTGAAAGATTCCTTTCTCTACATCCTCACCAGTGTTTAGTGTCCGTGTTTTCAATTTTCACCATTCTAATAGGTGGGTAGTGATATCTCATTGATGTTTTATTCTGCAGTTCCCTAGTGGCATGATGTTAAGCATATTTCCATATGTTTATTTGCCTTCCATATATCTTCCTGGTGAAGTTCTGTTCAGATATTTTGCCCACTTTTAAATGAGTTATTTTCTTATATTTGAATTTAGACGTTCTTTGTAAATTGGATATAAGCTCTTTATCAGACATGTTTTACAAATATTTTCTCTCAGCCTGTGTCTTGTCTTTTTATTTCAACAGTGTTGTTTTCAGAGCACAATTTTTTAAATTTCAATGAAGTCTAATTTAGCAAATCTTTCTTTCACCGATCATGCTTTTGGTATTGGACCTAAAATGTCATTGTCAAATCCAAGGCCATCTGGGTTTTCTCCTATGTTATTTTTTCATAAGTTCTATAGATTTGCATTTTACATTTAAGTCTATGATTCATTTTTGAGCTAATTTTTGTGGAAGGCTTAAGGTGTAAAGTCTGGGTCTTGGTTCATTTGGCGAAGGGCAGGGGAGTATGGATACCCATTTGTTCCAGTAGGATTTGTTGTGAAGATATTCTTTCTCCATTGAATTGCTTATGTTCTTTGTGAAAGATCTGTTGCCTATAATTATGGCAACCTGTTGTTTCTGGTCTATTATGTTTCACTGATCTATTTGCCTTTTTCTTTTTTCAATACCAATACTGACGTGATTATTGTAGCATCATAGTAAGTTTGAAGTTAGCTAGTGTTAATCTTTTTACATGGATGTTTAATATTGCGTTGTCTATTCTTAGTCTTTTGCTTTTCCATATAAACTATAAAATCAGTTTGTAAACATATACAAAATAACATGTGATGATTTGGGGAGTGCATTCAATCTGTAGATCATATTAAGAAATGCTGCTTATAATACCGAGTCTTAATACTCATAAATGAAGTATTTCTTCATTTATTTAGATTTTCTTTGATTTCCTTCATCAGAGTTTTGTTGCTTTCCTCAAATAGAGCTCATGCATATTTTATCCCCTTTATACCTAAACATTTTATTTCATTTTTAAATGATGTTGTGTTTTAATTCCAAGTTCCAAGGTTTTATTGCTGGTAAGAAGGAAAACAACTGATTTTTAGATATTGCCATTTGTACGTACATCTTTGATGCAATTGGTTTTTAGAGGAAGTTCCAGGTTTTTATTGATTTTTTTGGTGACTTTCTACATAGACAATCATGTCATCTGTGAACAAAACCAGTTTCTTTCTTCTTAATATGTATACCATTTATTCCCTTAACTTTTCTTACGCATTAGCTAGGACTTTTTGTAGGGGGTTGAAAAAGAGTGGACATCCTTGTTTTGTTCCCAGTCTTAGGAGAAAAGCATTTAGTTTCTTAACACCAATTATGGTATTAGCTATAGATGACTCGTATATATTCTTTTTCAATTCTTTATCTTTATCTATTCCTAGTCTCCTGAGAGTTTTTTAAATCATAAATGAATGTTGCATTGTGTCAAATGTTTTTTCTGCATCTATTAATATGACCCATATGATTTTTCTTCTGTAGACTGTTGGTGTGATTGATTGCATTAACTGATTTTCAAATGCTGAACCATGTTTTTATACATGAAATGTATCCCCCTTGGTTATGGTGTCTAATTCTTTTTATGCATTAAATTTGCTAATATGTTGTCAAATATTTTTGCATTCATAGTTATGTGAGATATTGGTCTATAGTTTTTCTTTCTGGTAATGTCTTTGGTTGTGATATTAAAATAAAGCAGGCCTCATAACATGAGTTAGGAAGTATTCTTTCTGCTTCTGTTTTTTGAAAGCGGTTCTAGCGTATTTCTTTTTAAAGATTTGTTAGAATTCACTATTGAAACCATCCGAGCCTGGCGTATGTGTTTATGAGTCAGAGTTTTATTCTATTGTCCAGGCTGGAGTGCAGTGGCAAGGTCGCAGTTCATTGCAGCCTTGACATTCTGGGCTCAGGTGATCCTTCCACCTCAGCGTCCCAAGCAGTAGGGACTAAAAGCATGCCCCACCACTCCTGGTTAATTTTATTTATTTATTTATTTATTTATTTAAGATACTAAGTTTTGGTCTCAAACTCCTGCACTCAAGCAATCCTTTTATCCCAGCTTCCCAGAGTGTTGTGATTACGGACATGAGCCACCATACCCAGCCAGATATTAATTATTGATTCAGCTTCTTTTGTAAATATAGGCCTATTCATCTGATCTATTTGTCACTGTGTGAGTTTTGGTGACTAGCATCTTTCAAGGAACTTGCCTATTTCATCCAAGTTATCCAATTTGTGCACGTATGTGTAATATTCTTTTATTAACCATTAATGTCCATGGTATCAGTAGTAATGCTCACCCTTTTATTTCTAATATTAGTAATGTGCGTATTTTATCTATTTTGGGGGGATAGACTGGTTAGAAATTTATCAATTTAATTGCTCTTTTTTTAAATAACAAGATTTTGGTTTTATTGATTTTCTATATTTATTTCCTGTTTTCATTGATTTCCACGCCAATTTTTATTGTTTCTTTCTTTCTTGTTTTTTTTGCTTAATTTGGATCTAATTTCGTCTTTTTTTCTCCCAGTTTCTTAAGGTGGAAGTTTCGATTGTTGATTTTAGATTTTTTTTTACCATCTAATGCTTTCAAGAACACAAACTTTCTGCTAAGCATTGCTTTCATTGCATCCCACAAATTTGACAAGTTGTATTTTTATTTTCTTTTATATTTTCTAATTTTTCTTAGGACTTCTTTGGTTGATGTGCTATTTAAAAGTACATTATGCAATCCTTGCATATTTTGGAATTTTTCTGCTATCTTTTTGTCATTGACTTCTACTTTGACTCCACTGTTGTCTGAGAGCATGTTTTGGAGAAGTTCTATCATTTTTAATTCATTATTTGTATTTTATGACTTAGAATAGGATCTATCCTGGTGGGTGTTCTATGTAGGAATGAGAAGAATGTGCATTCTGCTGTTGTTGGGATAAAATAGTCTATAAATGTCAATTCGTTCCAGCTGATCGATGGTGCTGTTATTTTCTAATATATCCATAGTGATTTTTGACCTGATGACAATGTCTGATGGAGGTGTGGTGAAGTCTCAAGCTAAACAGTGGCCTTCAACTCTTTCTCTTTACAGGTCTGTCAGTTTTTGCCACACACATTTTGATATTCTATTGTTAGATGCATGCAGATTATGTAATGTTATGTCTTTTTGGAAAATTACCTTCTTTAGTATTATGTAACTCCTTTTATTCCTGAAAATTTTACAAGCTTTGAAGTCTGCTTTGTCTGAAGTTAATATAATCACTTCAGCGTTCTTTGATTAGTATTAGCGTGATATATCTTTCTTCATCCCTTTACTTTTAACTTGACAGTCCCAGTCTTTAATTGTCGTAGTCAGACCATTTGTATTAAAAGTGATTATTCATACAGTTGGATTAACACCTACCAACTTTGCAACTGTTTTTTATTCACTGCCGTTGTTAGTTTTGTTGTCTCTCAACCTTTTTCTGCTTCTTCTGATTTTCATTGAGTAGGTTATATGATTCCATTTTCTTTCCTCACTTAGCTTATTTTATATACTTTTAAAAAATTTTGGTGGTGACTCTAGAGTTTGCAGAATAGATTTACAACTAATAGAAGTCCACGTTTGAATCACACTGTGCAGTACAGGCACCTTTTAACTGAGTATTCCCAATTCCTCCTTCCCATCCTCTATGGCAGTTTTACTCATTTTACTTGTTTAAAAACTGTAATACCAGCACTCGGTGGCTCAGCCTGTCATCCCAGCACTTTGGGAGGCCGAGGCAGGTGGATTGCCTGAGCCCGCAGGTTTGAGATTAGCCTGGGCAACTTAGCGAGATCTCATTACAATAAATTTTTTTGAAAAATGTTTTTTAAAGCTGTAATAATCTGGTATGAGCATATTCTTGCTATTATTAGTTTGAATCGTTATCTGGTTATCTGTAGGATAAATTAAGAATTTTTAAAATAATTTTTTTGGCTTTATTTATTCCGTCTGTCATGCTTTTCCTTTCTTCATGTATATAGATGGTTCTGACCTCTACCACTTCTCAGCTCTCCAAAGAGTTTCTTTTAACATTTTCTGCAAAGTGGGTCTACTGTTGATAAATTCACTCAATTTTCGCTTGTCTGAGGACATTTTTATTCTTCTTTCACTTCTAAAGAAAAATTTCATTGGATAGATTCTCCACTAAATTTTAGAACTGTAAAGACTGTTATAGCCAAACTGTGAGAAAGAAGAATCACCAGCACTCCAAGTTCAAATTATGAGTCCGTTAATAGCATGCAGTCAAGAGTGGGTTCACACCAAGAAAGCTCTCAACCCCAAGCAAAGACAGCAAGAGGCTCATAAAGGCAAAAACCAAAGGGGGCTGCATAGCAGGGGGTGAGGAACAAGGAACTGAAAACAAAAGGGAACAAAATACAGGAATAAAATATGGGATGTGGCAGGGAGAATTTTGCAATGAACAATCTCTTGGTGCAACATCTGTTTGTTTGTTTGTTTGTTTTGAGTTGGAGTCTCATTCTGTCGCCCAGACTGGAGCGCAGTGGCCACTCCCGGCCACCGCAGCCTCGACCTGCTGGGCTCCGGGATCCTTCCGCCTCAGCCTTCCAAGTAGCTGGAATTACAGGCGCGTGCTACCACGCCTGGCTGAATTTTTGATTTATTGTAGAGATGAGGTCTCCCTGCCCAGGCGGGTCTCGAACCCGCGGGCTCAGGCAACATCTAATTTCAGCTAACAAAGCATACAATTACACAGAACTTGTAGCTAGGGAATTTTCAAATGGTCAACATGAATAGCTCAGGGGAACAAGGCCATGCATCTGTGATCATGGGAACATTACAACAATCACACGTATACACTGGGGGTGTCAATTTTAGGTCAGACAGACAGCTAAGATGGAGGATTTTAACAAAATGGAATTACTTATGTCAAGGAAGCTATTGTAATTACTTTACATATTTAATTAGCTATTTCAAGACCTTTAGAGATAGCCTGCTTCCATCCCTGGTGAAGAGAAGATGGCTCAGGAAAAAAAAATCAACTTAAAAGTATAGTTCTCCTTAACTATTACTGTTTAACAGACCATCCAAAATGTAATGGCTTAAAACAACAACGCTTATTATTTTGTTATTATAACAAAATAACAGACATTTTAAAACACGTTAAATATTTTACTACACTCTTTTCTTACTTGCATCATTTCTGAAAAAAGGTTAGATGTAATTCTTATCTTTATTTCTTTTAGGGTAAAGTTATTTTTTCCCTATGGATTTCTTTCACAATTTTCTTTTTCTTTGGTTTTCCACAATATGAATATGATATTCCTAGATGTAAGAATTGTGTTCCTTTCTCTCTTTCTTTTCCTTCTGATATTCTCATTGCATATGTCTTACAACTGTTTAACTTGTCCTACAGTTCTTGAATATTCTGTTGCATTTCTAAAATTATACTTTTTTCTATACTTGTCAGTTTGAGACATCCCTATTTCTGGACCTTTGACCTTATTCTCTCCTCAGGTATGTCCCATGTATTGATGAGCCTATCAAAGGAATTCTTTGTTTCTATTACAGAATTTTTTATTTCTAGCATTTTCTGTACTAGAAAGCATTCTTGCAGTTTACATTTCTCTGCTTATAGACTCATCTGTTTTTATATGCTGTCCACCAGAGCCCATTTTCCACTAGAGCCCTTAATATATTTATCATCATGATTTTACATTTTCAGTTCGATAATTCCAAAATCTCTACCATATCTGAGTCTGATTCTGATGCTTGTTCTGTCTCTTCACACCGTGTTTTTCACTTTTGATCATGCCTTCTAGCATTCTGACAAAAGTTGGACAAGATGTATCAAGTAAAAGAGATGGAGGTAAATAGCCTTTAGTGTGAGGTTAGGCTCTGGTTACTGGTTGACATATCTGTAGGTATCAAAGGCTACACTTTCTTCCAGTGTCCTTGTTTTGTCTTGCCTGTTGTTTTTGCCTTTCCCTAATGACTTCTTCTTAAATAGAGTCTGAGGCTTGCAGTTCTTTCAGCTATAAATTCTTGTTATTATGAAAGAGCTCAATTGATGTGGCAGTAAGGTATGGACAGAAAGGAGGCATTTTCTGGTCTCAGTCTTCTCATGGAGCCTGCGTCACTGTCTCATGATCTTTACAAGTGCTTCTTAACTTTTTCCTCCCTAGATGAGATAGACAGGCTTGAGGGCACAGAAGTTGTGCATTTCCCTTCACCCACCTAAAAAGCAAGAAAGAATTGATGTTAGGTATTTCTCTTGTCCTACACCAGTTTGGATCTGATAGAATAGTTTATCTTGCAGGAAGGCTATTCCTTTGTTAAGGAAAACAGCAGTCTCTGGGTATATTTCAAAATAGTTTTTATGCTCCTTCTGCTGGAAATACCAAGATAATTTCTCTGATATTTACTGTGACAGCTTAGTGATACTCTTAAAGGTAAAACTCACAAAAGTAGGTCTTCCAAAGGCTGGGCCACTAGGAGTTTTTTCTCTTGAGTTAGTCTACAGTTATTCTCTAGCAATTAGTCAGTTTCCATGTTAGTGCATCTATGAGTTGCTGGCTCTAGCAACTTAGGCTCCTAGAAAACTGTGACACTTTTTTTAGTATTTGCTTGTCTATCTCTCCAGTTTTCAGGGTAGTGATTTGCCCTGTGACCGCAATTCTCTGATAAATCCAAGAGAAATTGTTGAGGTTCAGTTTGTTCAGCTTTTTTGTTGTTGTGAAGATGGGAGTGGTAGCCTTTAAAGTCTTACATTTTGAACCCAAGCAGTTTTACAGATAAACTCTACTGAATTTAAAAGAACAGATTCCAGTGGTATCAAAATTATTGCAGATCTTAGAAACATATGCAGTGATTTCAATGTAATGTACAAATCTCTTATAACCCTTATACAAATACCAGGCAAAATTAGCACAAAAACTGAAAACTGTAGGTTCATAACTCTTATAAATGTAGAGAAAAATGTCCAAAATAAAATATTTACAAATCAGACAGATGGATTTTTGTGTTTAAAATATTTTCTTTAAAAATATTGCTAGAGGCACTTCTGAGCTTTTATTTTTATTTTTATTTTTTTGCAGGGTCTCACTCTGTCACCCAGGCTAGATTGCAATTGTGTGATCATAGCTTACAGCAACCTTGAATTCAAGTGATCCTCCTTCCTCAGCTTCCCGAGTAGCTGGGGCTATAGGTATGTATCACCATGCCTGGCGTGTTTATTTTCTGTAGAGATGGGGTCTTGGTATGTTGCACAGCCTGGTCATGAAGTCCTATTCTTAATTCTCTTAATAGCTTTGTTACCACAAACATGAAGATTTTTAATCTTCAACTTCCTGTGTTATTTATTGAGCACAGTGCTGAGCACAACATGGGTATTCTATGAATATTTTTTTCAGTGAATTAAAGAATAGTACATACAGAGTTCTGAAAGGGGAATTGTGAGAAGCCCTTAATGAACAGGACAAGGTCACTGCCCTTCAGAAACTCATAATCTCAGGGGAAGACAGCCACAGCCATGACAGGCTAACTCAGATTGGACCGTGATCATCACTACTACAGAGAAACAATCACATTTCTATAGGCACATGAGAGAAAAAGAGATTAATCTTAAAAGGCAGCATTTATTTAGTCATTGTTTAAGAAATAGAAGGAAATGAAGCTTTCTGACTAAACTTAATTTTACAATTACCAAGAATCATAGAATTAGATTTGCACAGTGGTCTATCAGAGGCTTAGTTATTGCCAATTAGATCATAGAATCATTTTAGAATGTTTATTCTAGACTCCAAATAACTGATTTTGGAACTTGAGTTTTCCCAGACTTTATCACTCTAAAGATGGTATAGGCCACTTTCATAGTAAATATAAGATACTCCTGATGTCTCATCTCAGCATGCATCACTTAAAGGTTCCAGCCTCTCCAAATTTCATCTAAATGTTTCTGGACATCCTTGGGAAAGTTCCATATGAACATTTGAATAGTCTTTCTGGACACTTCTTCTGCCATGCCCCTCCCTCTTGTTGAAGCCCATAGGGCCATAAGCCTTGTCAGGCAGCATTTCACCTTGTCACTGCAGCTCGTGCCTCACTGAACCGTCTGTGGTGTTGCCTCCCAGTTCTTTTCCTTCCTGCCACGAAGTTGTTTTACTCATCTGAGAGGGAAACAAAGGTCTCGGTTCCCAACTCCATGCTGTGTTTGCAACACTATCCCGAGGCCTTCCAGAATCCCACCCTCCATCTTTCTTCTCTGGAGACTTGCTGCTGCTTCATGGTGCTGCTGGGTGCATGCACACAGCTCCCTCTACTTGCAAGACCCTCACAGCTTTCCCTCCTTGCTCTCCACTCCAACCTCAGACAAGAAAAATCTCCATCCAGTTGAGGGGGGTGGGGGTTTTTCCTCCCCATCCCATATTTTTTCCAAGCCACTCTGCTTCTTCTTGTATACTCCTTTGCTTCCCTTCTTCCACCTCTACCAAATGCATGTTAGGGAAACAAAAAGTCAAGACATCTTCTTGTTTTGGTCCTGCAACATTCCTCCCCTGAAGGAATGCCAGAGAAGTCTATGCTTCGAAGAGAAGGAAGGGAAAGAAGTTCAATATAAGGGTAACATAACCCCAAAACTTTCCTCAAATGCTATTCAGCTACATTAACTTCAACTTCAGCTTAGATTCGCCACGACATTTTAGAACTGTAAAGACCTTTAGAGATGGTCAGCTTCCATCCCTGATGAAGGGAAGATGGCGCAGAAAAAAAAATCAACTTAAAAGTGTAGTTCTGGTTATCTATTACTTTTTAACAAACCATCCCAGTATGTGATGGCTTAAAACAACAAGGCTTATTATTTTTGTTAGTATTATTATCATTATTATCTCTAGTGCTCCTGGCGTTGACTGGGCTCAGTCACTCACTTCTCATCTGGAGTCTCTACATGGCTGAGACAGAAAGTCATGTGGTACTTGAGCCTGTTCATTCACAAGTTTGGTGGTTGATGCTGTCCAGTGGCTCAATCAAGTAAGGACTGGAATGGCAGGGGTTCCTCCAGCATCTTTCTGTGTGTGGTTTTTTTCACATGGTCTCTCCAACATGGCAGCTTCAGTGTAGCTGAGTTTCTTTTTTTGTGTTTGTTAAAAAATTTTATTCCAAAATGTTACAATATTTTCTTTTTTAAAAAAAAATTGATTTATTTATTGTAAAGATGTGGGATACCTGAGTTTCTTACTTTGTGGTTCAGGATTCCCGAGAGAGAGAGAGAGAGAGAGAGAGAGAGAGAGAGAGAGAGAGAGATTGAGAGCGAAAGAGAGAGAGAGAGAGAGAAAGCCAGCATTAACTGTATCACCATTTAGAAGCTAGCCTCTGAAAGCAAGTCACTAAGACCAAGACCAGTCTTTATTCGATAATGAAAAAGTACTCCACCTTTTCATGGGATTGTCAAAAAAAAGTGTGGACATGTTTGAAAACTATCACAGTTGTGTCTCTTTTTTCTTTTTGAGTCGGAGTCTCACTCCACTGCCCAGACTCCGTTGCCCAGGCTGCCACAGCCACCACACCTCAACCTACTGGGCTCAGGTGATCCTTCTGCCTCAGCCTTCCAAGTAGCTGGAACTACAAGCGCAAGCTACCACGTCTGGCTTATTTATTTATTTATTTATTGTAGAGATGAGGTCTCACCAAGTTGCCCAGGCTGGTCTTGAACCCCTGAACTTAGGCAATCCTCTCACCTCAGCCTCCCAAAGTGCTGGGATTACAGACTTGAGTTACCGCACCTGCCCACGGTTGTATCTCTTATCCCAGAATGTTGATCAACTTTGCCTCTTTAACATCTCATATTATAGTTCTCCTATCCTCTCCAACGTCTGCTGCGTCTTAGATTAGAAATTTTTTCTTCACTCAAAATCAAATCCCTTTCTGGGTCCCCTGTCACTTTGCCTGTGAAGTCCAGCTGACTCTTTTCTTACTTTCAAGCCTTCTGTATTTTCCTGCCATTTTCTTCTAGTGCTAACCAGGCCTAAACAGTTGTGTTAAAATTATTTTCTAGACTCTTAGATTAGTCCATTCATTCATTTTTAGATTATCGTAAAAAGTGTATTATCATCATTTCACATTACCATAGAAGCTGATTTTTTGTTGTTGTTTAAATAAAGCCCAGTAATTATACAGAAATATTGAGGGTCTAACCAAGGACAACCATTTTTTTCTGATAAGATTCTAAGTTCCATCTTACTTGTAGGAAAAACTGTTGTTGATTCTCAGAGATGTTGCATACCAGAGGGAATCTTGAGAAGAAGATACCCGGGAGTCAACTGCACACTATCTACAAATTGAAACCAGAAGATTTAGGAAAAGTCTGGCAAACATCCAGAGGCTGTCACAATGTCCTTTTTCCTTACCCACAGAAGACATGACTAATCAATCATGGCACTGCTGCTGGAAGTGGTCTGAACACAGTATCCCAAGAGTTGACTACCAACAGATCTATCAGGACTGACATGCGAGACAAAAATCTATTTGCCTTCTCGGGTCTACAACCTTCTTGGTAAACCTTAACCCAGACTCCTTGGGTCTAGAAAGAGATAAATGAAGATAATGTTGAGAATTTATTAATACAAGTCTTTGGGGATGGACTTTGCTTCCAAAACCTATTTGCGACAAAAGGCAAATTTACAGTGACGTAGGTATGGTGGCTTTCTGACTAGCATGAAACAGCCCTGCAAAGGTCCACCCAAACATACGTAGTCAATATCACTTGTGTTGATGGTGACATGTGACACTTACAAATTATTTTGCCCTTAACCTCTAAGAGATTAATTACCTTAGGCACACATGGGGGGCATAGCTTCCTATTATATTCAAGCCTATACATGGTGGCATAATAAATGGCACCTAAATCTTATAGCAGGAAAGAAATGGGTAAAATTGTGGTAAATATGATTCTGTCCTTTCTTTGAAGACTTTTTGCTTCTCTGTTTCTTCCTTTTACTTCTTCCATTTCCATGCCCCTGTGTTGAATTTTATCACATTGAAGAGGAGGAGCCAATGCTGATGATGGGATCACAACAGTTTTTTAATTTCATACTCTTCAATATGCTGCAGAGAAATTCAAAAATATTTTATAAAGCATATTGCATATGTCATTCTGGATACATAGATAATGCCCTGATGCTGCAGACAATTGCTTAGTTGTTCATTTTATTTATAAAAAAAAAGAAATGAAAAAAAAGCCTCTTAGGAGCTAAGACTGAACCCTATTCTAGCTATAATGTTTAGAAAATCGAAAAGAACATTTTGGCAAGCCCGTGATTATTTCTAATTGCCTTAGAGAACTCGTGTTCTGGGGAGGGATGTTGAAAAGAAACAAAGCATAAAGAATCGATTTTGGATGCTATTAATTGGCTGCCAATGCTATACTAAATAAACGATCATTCTATTCTGTGCCAGCTCCTCCTACAGAGGGCATAGTGGAAGAAAAGAATGCCTGGGCACCCTTTTGGGTGAATCCCCGTGGAAGGCCCCAGAAACACATGCTATCCAGGCACGCATTTATCAAATGATTTACACAAGTTTTTTTCCTAGCCTGTATTGCAGGCACGACACAATTACTAGATTTATTAATTCCTTGTTGCAGAGACTAGAGATTTCCCAATGTGATGGACCAATGCATATTGCATTAGCTCTAACATCTGGGGCTCCACACCCACCAACACCAAGAGATTAACGGAAATGCAAAAATACAACCTCTCTCTCTTTGTCTCCATGCAAGCCTCCTCTCTCCCTTCCCACATCTCGCTCTTCCTCTTCCCCTCTTAAGCACTCCACAGGCTTTTCCGAGCAAGGAAAGCAAGAAAGCGTTTGATTTACAACCTCATTTTGTCTCTGCTTGTATTTCATCTTCCATCTTCACATTTCTTATTGAAGCCAAGATAATTGGGGGGCGACGCATGGACTATCTATTTTCCTCTCAATCTTCCGAGTCTTTGCAGAAGCAGCAATCACCATCCAAGTTGTCAAGAATTCTATCAAGATCTAGGGGCAGGGCTCGAAAGAGCACAGCAGCATATGGTTCTTACATTAGACACAGGGTCTAGGGGCCACTTCATCTTCTGGTTAGGCTAAGAGAACAGGCAGAGAATATGATGGTCATGTGCCTAGTGGGATCACTGTCCTCTCCTCACACCTGTTGAAATAAACCTTTCTGCCGTGAAGATTCTTGTTGCTGCTCTGTTGCCCTCTTTCCCCATTCCCTTTATTCCTGCTGCACAACCCCCGTACTCTAGAATTTTCCCCCTAAAAGCAGACATTTAAGGCAGGGGTCTCATCGTGTTCGGTAGGGCTCTCAATATTAACCATCGACGGGGTCACTTATGGAAGCAGGACAAGCTTTTAAAAAGCAAGGAAATAAGCCCAGTGATGTAGACGACAGCTGACACACAGCCTCGATATCAGAGAGACGATGTCATAGTCATCATGGACCGATGAACTCTGTCCTGACTGCAAGTGCGGCAGGGGTGGGGAGGTGGCAAGCAGCCCTAGTCCTAGCCAATTTGCCACCTTCTGAGAGTATGTGCCCTAAGTTGCCAGGTCTTTTGCTGTTTCAAAAGAAGCCAGAAATCTGGATTTTCGTGTAAACTCTTCCTATTTATGAATGTTGGCAACTAATTCACGTTTTTTTTAAGTGTGATGCAAGCCAAACAAAACCCATCTGTGAGTTTGATTAGACCCATAGGCTGACGGGAGTGCCGCCTCTGGTTTGAGACTCTTTCCCAAGTGGCATGCAGGAAATGCCAGGAAAGTTTATCCAGAAGTTCAGACCTTTTAAAATAGCTTTTCCTCTTCATTGGACTTCCATCTAATCGAATCCGCTTTTGCCTAAATATCCTTTACCCTCTCATACAATCTCTTTCTCTATTTCAATTCATCAAATGTTTCACTAAGCATCTCCGATAAGTGAGATACCTTATGAGACTCTGTGAGAAATGCAAAAATAGGTTTATTATTGAAAATGGATTTGGCTGCTGCAAAGTTGACCCAAATTAGTGGAGGCTTAAACAAAATAGTGATTAATTTTTCATATAATGCTCAAGAGAAAATAGTTCAGAGGTTGCCTATTATCTCCACAATATCAGAAACCCAGCATTCTTTGAAATTCTGACTTTCATCTCTAAGATGTTGACCATGACTGCATGGCTCAGGATGGTTCTCTTTCTACTCTAGGCAAATAACCCCAGACTGTGCTGTAGGAACAAACTGACTCCCAATTTGAGTTATCCTCTGTGGGTCTAAAAGCCTTTCTCCTTGTATCTGGAACTAGTGGCCTCCAAGGCTGCTGTGACAAAGCAGGAGAAATGAAAAAGGCACATGGAGTCTTAAGTGGCTCTTTCTGGAAGTGGCCTAGTCCTTGCTTTCAACATTCTGTTGGCAAGAGACGGTCACATGGTCTCAACTTATAGGCAAGGAAGGATAGTAAGCGAAGACCGTGGATAATTGGTAATGACAAATAGTCTTCACCATACAACAGGTTCATACATCATCTAGAAGCAAGAATGAGTTGGCCAAGGAAGGGCATGTCCAGAAAAGACATTCATAACTAGCACTCCTATTATGTTGGTTAGATCTTCATTGCATGGTTACTCCTAACTGCAAAGGGAGCTGAGAAATGTGTTTTAATTCTGGGTGGCCATGTCATTAGCTAATACTTAAGGTTCTATTATGATAGAAAAAAGGAGAAAAAATATTGAAGGACAGCTAGATCATTTTGCTATAATGAGTTTGACGTGGTTTTTGCCCCACCGGAGCTTACTATTTAGTTGGGAAAAAAAAAAATAAATGTGTACAGAAATGAACCAGTTGAGGTTAACTGTGCTTTGCTTTAGAAGAAAAAAAAAATGTTGGGATGCATAAACAAAATTAGGAGAGAGCTAAGCCATCGATGATAACTTAAACAATCAAACAAGCATAATAGATGAGAGAAAAATTTATTCTTCGGAATGTCCTAGGGTCCTGAGGAAAGCCCACTGTCCCTTAGAGACAGAACTGGGTTTTCCACACAGCTTCTCACAGAGGGAATGGCCATGTATCAGTAGAATATTTTATATCTTCTTTTCTTCCACATAATCCTAGTTTAATCTGGTGGTTCTAGTGTAATTATTGATAGCACTCTCTTTTAATTTCAGCATGTCTTGATTTGGGCAATAATAAATTATTCTGTCACTTTATTGACTGAACACCAGGCTTTGGAAGAAGGGTGGAGATGCTGTGAGGCTAAGAACTTGAAAATTGTAAAAGACTGACGTCCAGCGGATTTCTTCCCAAGATCTTATAAGATGTGTATTAAAGTTACCAGATTCGTGAAATTATAAGTGTGACTAGATTTTTATGGAAAGGAGAGTATAGGAAAAGGTCAATATACTAGTTGGATCAAAATCTGGAGGACTATGAAGCAGAAATTTTGAAAATTTGCAGAAATCTCAAGGAAGGTACTAGATTTCACAGCAGTGAAACTAAAGGTTCAAGCTAAGTTTAAGGGATGTCAAAGAGGTGAGGAGGTTCTGGCATCATCCATGTTATAGTCTAAATTTTGTATTCGGTACCATCTGAACAGAGCCCCAGATAACACTGATCTGCTGATAAATAGAATTACACAAGTCACCCACACCAGTGATCGCTACTAGTCCTTCCTTCTCCACTCCTGACGCGTGCCACTTAGACAAATAGAAGGAATTGGTTTGAAAAGCACTGGTTTAGTCAGGTCTGCTCATATGTCACCCAATTAAAACATGTAAACAGCAATACACTGGCACACAAGAGATTTCGGCTGACTTTGAATTTGGAGTCATTCACATTCTTTGGGAAAATCTCTTCACACTTTGAATTTGAATTCACATATGCACAAAGTGATGTCTGGGGACCAGGTTAGTTCTTGACTGAGTGTATTCCACAACATACTTATTTTATAGGGTGCCATTCGTCAAGAAGAAAAGGCTTCCAATGGGGTGCATGGTGAATTCACACTAAGTAGCAGAGTATTAAATTCCCCGAGAGACTTAACCACCCTAGTATTCCTGTTTAATTGTGTCAGATCTGCCATAAACCAAACAAAGGATGTTCCTCTCTTTTTCTTTTTTTTTGGAGTCAGGCTCACTACAGCCTTTACATCCTAGGTTCAGGGGATCCTCCCACCCCAGCCTCTCAAGCAACTGAGACTTCAGGCATACAACACCACACCTGACTTATTTTTTTATTTTTATTTTTGTAGAGATGAGGTCTCACTATGCTGTTCAGGCTGGTCTTGAACAAGAGATCCTCCCACATGCTGAGATTACAGACCTGAGCCACTGTGCTCAGATTAGCCACATGTCTCTTCTGATATCCCACGCTGACGGGGCAAAGTTGAACCCATAAGTTGGATGCTTGCAACATGTCCAGATATGCATGTGTCCATCACCCCACTTCCATCCATCTACATCCACACTAGTTTCTCTACAGCTCCTGCTCTGCTTCTCCTGGTTATTCTTCAGAGAAGTTCTATTCAAAAATCTATGCTCCAGCGGCAGGTTGATCCAAGTTCTTTAGCTTTCTTCCTTTTCAAGGTCTCCTCTACTATGGGCCATCTTCAGCTTAGCATTTAGGGTAGGGGTGTCCAACCTGTTGGCTTCCCTGGGCGACATCGTGTAAAGAGGAATTGTCTTGGACTGCCCATAAATTATATAATATGGTTAGTGTATATGCATAATAAGACTTTTTTTAGTTTTTATATGTCTTATTATAAACTTTAGAAAAATGAGAACAATACCAAGTTAGTGAGAAATTTGACCTTATTTTTATAAAATGAACCTATCTATGTCTGGTTTGATGGAAATGGTCGCAGTTCTTAATGAGTTCTCAAGGTGCTCGTCAGAAATGTTTGTTTTATTTTGCTCTCATGTACTTCCGAATTAAAAACCACCGTTCACATGTGTATGTGCTGCCAAAAAGCAGAGTCATGAATAAGGCGTGATGGTGAACTTCACAGATGGAACTACACGTGGGGTCTAGAATAAAATAAACGCTAAACATATATGATGTTCAAAGATTTTGTGGGACCACATGACTAGCTGTGCTATAAGTTGGGCATGCTTGATTTAGAGTGTGTGTCTGCTATTTTCAGCTTTATTTTCTGAGTTATACCTTTTCATATCAAAGTAGATTTGTGTATTCTCGATCTTGTTATTTAGAATTTTTGTAGAAGAGTTCAAACTATTAGGATATATTTTTTACATATCGTATATTTTACTAAGCTTTTCCTTTTTTTCTATTTAGTGTTTGCTTCCAACTCTTTTTATGTTTTAGTATTTTCTTCCCTTGAGCTTAAGTGGGGCTTCTGTTTGCTTTAGTCACCTCACTGCAGTTGATGTTTATATGTCTAGCTGCTTCATTTGTGCTATTTTTAGAGGGTAAGTGGTGGACTTCAGAGACTATCATACTACTCTCCCTTCTCAGCAGAGTCCTGAGATTGCTTTTAGAAGAAGACGGGTGATGAGCTCTATGTAAATCATCTGTCCTTTATTACTAATACATTTATTCACACATGAGGCATGCCAAACAGTTTTAATCACCAGTTTCACCCAAGGGCAGAATTCCCAGAAGGGAATCCAGCATCTTCTTAGATATGTAGATAAAGGTTTTCTTGTTGTTTTTTTTTTTTTCTTTTTTTTTTGAGTTGGAGTCTCACTCTGTCACCCAGACTGGAGCACAGTGGCTGCTACCGGCCACCGCAGCCTCGACCTCCTGGGCTCCGGCGATCCTTCCACCTCACTTAAGCTCAAGCCCACCTCAGCCTTCCAAGTAGCTGGAACTACAGGTGGGGGTTCCACGCCCGGCTAATTTTTGACTTATAGTAGAGATGAGGTCTCGCCAAGTTGCCCAGGCGGGTCTTGAACCTGCGGGCTCAGGCAATCCACTCACTTCAGCCTCCCAAAGTTGCGGGATTACGGGCTGAGCCACCAAGCCCGGCTGATAAAGGTTTTCTAGAAGTCAATTGTCTGTCAGTTACTGAAGATATCCCATTTGCCTACTAAAAACATCTTTCCCTCAAGTCTATCCAGGGGACTTTGAAGAAAGAAAAATCTGTTTTAGAAAAAAGTCTGTTATCCCAAGCAACTTTTTTAACACCTGAATTTCGTTTCTTCAACTGTATAATGGGCATAGTGATAATTATTATTTCAAATGGGATACAGTTATCCCATTTGCAATATGCAGTTCCTTATTTCCAACAGCTTTGACCTACACAAATGGTAATTTCGTATTTTGAACCCTGCACCCAATATAATGCATGAGCCTGCATAGGTCACCAATCCAAGTCCATTTTCTAGCCTATTTTCTGGACAACTATTTACCCAGTGCCCCAGTCATGCCCTGATTTTCTTTCTCCCTCTCTAGATTCATGTATTCAATCTACTCTCTTCTATCAAAAGCTCGGGAATAAAAAGACTAAGAATATACCATCATCCATCAGCCCTGAAAAATTTATCACCAAGGTTTGGGCTGTATTTCTAGATATTCAGAGAAATATAGACATAAAACTTGTAAATATATACACAGAAGAGAGGGCATTTTCATTTTAGTTTTTCAAAATAAGTTTATCATATAGCTATGATTTTTGTATCATTTTTGAATTTAATATAGTACATACACTTTCAATGTCATCAATTAATCTTTTACAACAAGTTTTAAAAGATTGTATAATATCCATCTTAAGGAGGACATTAAAATTTAGTTAAACAAACCCTTGGATATTTATAGGCATTATTTTGCCTTATAAAAAGTATTATGAAAAATTCTAAAACTAAATGTCTGCACAAAGCCACAGTTATATCTAAAGGATAGACTATGAAAGGTGGAAATTATTGACCAAAAGATAACTCAGCTTTTTTTTTTTTTTTTTTTTTGAGTTGGAGTCTCACTCGGTCGCCCAGACTGGAGTGCTGTGGCCACTCCTGGCCACCGCAGCCTTGACCTGCTGGGCTCCGGCGATCCTTCCACCTCAGCCTTCCGAGTAGCCGTAATTACAGGCATGCGCTACCATGCCCGGCTGATTTTTTGATTTATTGTAGAGATGAGGTCTCGCTGCCCAGGCGGGTCTCGAGCCTGCAGGCTCAGGCAATCCACTCACCTCAGCCTCCCGAAGGCACGGGATTACAGGCTGAGCCACTGAGCCCAGCTCGATAACTCAGCTTTTAATAATTTTGACAGCTTGACAATTTGCTCTGTAGAAAGGTTGTACCAGTTTCCAAACCCAAGGGTAGTTCATACAATTTTTCATTACCCTATGCCAACAGTTCTCAAATATTCTAGTCTCAGACCCTTGGACACTCACAGAAATTATTGAGGTCCCCAGAGACCTTTGGTTATGTGGGCATTGTGCATATATTAATATTTATCATATTAGAAATTAAAGCTGAGACCATTGTTAATGCTTATGTGTTGATTTTTAAATAACACTAATAAGCATTGTATGTTAATAAAATAGCATATTATGAAAAATTACTATGTTTTCTAAACCAAAAATATATACGCGGTCTGATAATTAAGTTCATGAACTTGGCATGAGAAAAGTGTGTGCAAATATAGTCCCGAAGGAGCTCATACATCACGACAATGCACCAGCTCATGCAACACTGTCTATGAGGGAGTTTTTAGCCAGGAAACAAATAACTATATTGGAGCACCCTCCCTACTCACCTGATCTGGCCCCCAATGACTTTTTTCTTAACCTGAAGCTATAGGAAATATTGAAAGGAAGACATTTTGATGACATTCAGGACATCAAGGATAATACAATGACATGTCTGATGGCCATTCCAGAAGGAATTCCAAAATTGTCTTGATGGGTGGACTAGGTGCTGACACTAGGTGCATGGCTTCCTGAAAGGAGTACTTTGAAGGTGACCATAGTGATATTCAGTGATGAAGCAGGTGGTACTTTATCTAGGATGAGTTCGTGAACTTTATTGTCAGTTGCTGTATATACTAAAAAGAGTAATATTGTCTTTCTTTTATAAATCTCAGTCATATCTGGCTAAATAGAAGACAGTTGATTCTCGCATCTACTTCTACAGTCCTATCTGCTCTGCTTTGGGCTGAAATATATAAAGAAGGTCCTTAATCACACAAACAGAGAGCTGGAAAATAGAGAAACATTGTAATGGACTTTTCATAATAATTGTAGATATTTTTGATATTACCCAGAACTCGACAAGTGATAGTTTCCTGACGTTCTGTTGCAATAGGGATTCTGAAGTAAATGTTTTATACTCTAATGCATTCAAATTCATTCCTATATCTTGCATTTAAATATATCTTTTACCCACGCATGTTTATGGAACATCATGTGTTGGTCATTTGAAAAATTATTGTTTTCCAGAGTTATACAGAGATTGCAATCTTTAGCACGTTTCATTGTGGAATGTTTTAAAAAATCCCATTTGCTAATGCTGCCTTTGATTTCATCAGGAGTATTGGGGACTGTTAAGGCACCATTTCTTGAAAGCTTTTATTTCAACACTGGCTGAAAACACTGCCAGTTGTTTTCCTTGAAGCGGCCTCTTCATTTATTTGCAATAAAACACCTGCAAGATATCTAACTTCGAATGCCCATGGTTTGTCTGTTCATTACACTTTCAGGTAAGAACGGTGGTTCTCACCCCAAAAGGGCTGGTTCAGCCGGCGTCTCTAACAGTCACACGAGTGCTTTTCCTTGAGATAATTGTCCTACTTGGGTAAGCCACAGAACTGAACAGAACTTCTTCCCATTTCATCACCCAGGATATTTAAAAGACTTGCACTCAAGGGTGGAGATTTAATAAAATTAGTATTTTTTACTACTTCATCAAGGACTTTCTTAAATGAAATAGGCTTTTATCCCCCTGCAAGTAAATAGCAGTGAAGAACACAATGACTGTCATCACAGTTTATCTTGATAGTCTTAATTTTTGCTTGGGAACCACTGCTTTTGTGCCGTCTACACCAGTGCCAACACAGTGGAAAAAGCAAATAGCATCTTAGTACTATCATGAACATAGTTTTGACCTCATGGCCCCTGGAAAAGGAAAGAGCGTTAACAATATTCTATTATTATCATGACGATGATTGTCAGTATTTTCCCTATCCGTCCTTCAATGGACAGGGGCAGGAATGGATGGAAAGAACTGGTTTTTTTCCTCCCTCCTCATCCTCGGCAGTATTGACTATTTAATTCCACTTACTAATACACGAAAAACAAATCCAAACTTCTCCACTGACAGTGCAATGACACAACAAAGATGCGGGCTCTCGAATTCAAAGAGAAGCAGGAGAGATGGTAAACACACATTTGCTTTAATATATATAAAGTATATATATATATTATTTATGTGTTTAAAGTGCAAATTAGTTTGGTAAAGAACATCTTGTGCCTGTTTTATTTCCACAGCCCTCAGACTGACAATGGGATGCCTATCAATTAATTCATTTAGAGAGCCATACACCACAAGAAATAAATTATTTGTCCTCTGGAGCTTGTCCCAAGAGGATTTTTAAGAAACCATTAAAGAAAAAGACAACCGTTCCTCTTAGAAAGATAAAAGGCCAGTTCCTCCTCTTCAGCTAATAGTTTCTTAGTAATAGGGATATCTACTGCATGAAGTATTTTATATGGCATCAAACATGTTCACATACAAATGGTCTAACCTCTTGAAACCTCAATCTTCTTGATTGTGGAATTGGATGAATTTTGTGTTTTGTGAGTATTTAAATAAGATAACGCAAATGAAATGTTTTGCGTTTTGTCTGGCACCCAGTAAGTTCTCAGCAACTGGTCTAGGTGGTAAGAGTCACGGTAGTAAGATCAGTAGTCACCACAGTGACTTCAGGGGTTGCTGTTTTAGGAATTAGTAACAGAGGCCTGGCAAAGTTAAAGAACTTTCGTGATCTCCCAGAAAGGAAGAGACGAAGCCGTCTTCAGAAGCAGGCTATTTTCACTCTGTGTCCCACATTCTTCCCTCTATGCCACTTCCGGGGCTCTCAAAAAAAATGTTCTCAGCGATCCTATTGGCTCAATCTCCTACCACCTAGAAGGGGGCTTCTCTCCATCAACCTATATTCCAGGTATTTCCAAACCGCCTCCCCGCAATACATTAGTTCAGTATTTTAAGAGTCCTGACAGAAATGGTGTGTTTACGTGTGAACACAGGACAATGCCGTGTTCACGAGTACTCTGGGATGAGTAAACCAGAATCAGGACCCTGTTTTCCTTTTTCTATAAGCATGATGTTGGGCAACTGGGGTCATCTCCAAGACTCTACTTCTTTATCTGTAAACAATGGGGTGCTCACGCTTGCTTCATAGAATTTCGAAGATTATTATATGAGGTGTTATCTGCAAACAGCTTAGCACAGTGCCAGGCTCACAGGGAATGGTCAGAAAATGGCTATTTGATGATTAACTATTACAGAAATGTTTGCTCTGCTGGGTCTTGATTTCTAGTCTCCTAGACTAAATAGCCTCACTGTTTTCCTCCCAGTTCAGTTTCCAGACACATCACAGAATTATAAGAATATTAAAAACTCAGGTCTATACCGACACAAAATTTTTGATAACCCCCTTTCTGCTTTGAGCTCCTAAAGCTATTTCATAGAAAAATGACCTTATTTTTAAATAGAGGGGGCAATTGAAAATCAGTGAACGGACTTACCCCCTAATGATTTTTTTCTCAGACATAATTATAATAATTAGCATTATAAAGTGCTAATTATCTTTGGACACAGAGGACCTGCACACCAGAGACAGAGGTCCGCATTAAGTAAAGTGGATTTCACTTTCTTCAGTTGCACGATTTCTTCTTTTTCTTCTTTGTAATGATGCAAAGATATTTTGTCTACCAAGCCTCATTTTTTAACTTGTAAAACTATCTGCTGGCCACCCACAACCAGCCAGACTCCATATTGAGTTTATGGGTCTGCAAATAAATGTGTTTTTTTTTTCTTTGTGTATCCTTATTACTTTTTGTGAGATTCCTATTCTATAGTTCTAGGCCAGCACCCAGAACCTAGCTAGAATCAAAAACTGTAGAATCGTGAGTTTTCTGTTTAGATGGAAGGTCATTTCTATTAATCGATGGATGGACGACTATTCCACTCTGAGTCTTAACAACCGGTAATGTTGAATGGGTTATGGATACAGGAGAGAAACTCTGTATGTGGTGCATAGAATTTCAACTGAACGACATTTATGGAGCCCCGAGCCCAACCATTTCATTTTACAGAGAGGAAACTGAGGCACAAAATGACTTAATAAGAGAGGCAGAATTGGAAACAGGAACTCCTGGTGTTCTCAAACAATTTTTCTCACACTAGTCAGAGGACTGCTTATTAAGTAAAGCCAGGGTCATGTAGACAAAAATTAGACTGAGGAATGAGGCACAGGTGTACAGCGACAGGGAGGATAACTCTGATCTCTTCCTGCTTGTCTGTTGTCAGCAATCAGATAATCATCACCACTACCTAGTCCTTGCCATCATTACTACAAAGACACTGGATGTTGAGGAAGTTTTTAGAGCAGAAAGTCAGAATGCAGAGTTGTAAAGAGCCATGGTCACATTAGTACAATCCTGCATCTAAGTACGAATCTGTCTCCATCTCCAGCCTAGAGATACCTAGTCATTCACTTGTTGGGGCAGTCTCATTCTCAGAAAGTGCCATTCAGTTGGAAGTTCTCAAAATCGACTTCCTCTAAATGTCCATTTTCACTTGAAAAAAATTCCAGTGAATTTACTATACTAACATGGGCCTCTTAAATTTTCTCTAAGATAGCGTTTCTCAAACCTCAGCCGTGTCAGAATCCCTGTGTGTGGGAGTGGAGGGGAGCTTGTTAAAACCCAAATTGCTGGCCCAGCTGCCAGTTTCCGATTCGGTACATCTGGGTGGTGCCTGAGAATTTGTGACCCCAACACAATTTCCAGGTGATGCTGATGCTGCTGGCCTGACAACCACACTTTGAGATCTACAGCTCTGAGCGGATCTGGTCTCTCCATCATACTTTACAAGGCGAGCTTGCCCAATTGGATGCCATTCCATGTGCCTTTTTAGAATGCTCTAGAAATTCAGCTCTTATCTTTTTTTAGAGTTTTTATGTTAATTCAAACTTTCCTAAGTGGACATATATGACTCCTACTTGAGGAAAAAAATGCATTTTTCTTTAAAATAACATTAAGTAAAAGTGTAATTAGTGATATGAACAAGCAGACTAAAAAGGATCTTTCTCGTTATTATGTTCTCATAGCCCGTATACAGTTTATCTGAACTATAATGCATTTGCTAAGTTCATCGTTTCTGTTTCCATCACTTAACAGTGAATGCTATGGTGACTGGAGGCAGTAAAAGATGCTCATTGATGTTAACTTTATTTTCACATCCTGTAGTTTACGGCAATATGAGGAAGCCAAACTTCATAAGCAGAAGACCTGATTTTGAAAACCAGGGAATCAGATCTGTGGTGTGTTTTGACTGTGTGTTTTTAGACAATGTTTCCCTTTCCATGTTTTTCAATGGATGCCCATTCCATTCCATGCACAAGTGAGAGACAAATACCACAGTGTCTACACATCTGGAAAGGCTTTACAAACTTGGTTGTTATCTCTAATGTTTATGTACACACTGCTTTGACTTTTTCACCTGGAATTCTTTTTTATGATGCAAAGATAACATAAGACTTCGGGCATAAGGCTTTCATTGGCCAAGCACATTGTCTATGTCATGAATCCTAACCTGAGTGACCCTCCAGTTACTCAAGATAGTGTTTGCATGCTGTTGCCGGGGGATGCCAAGTATATAGTCTTTGCACATACACCGTCTGTGCCTCTTGGATCCTCTGATTAGGCAATTGTGGTAATGAGACTTCAAGTTCTCCTAGGTGCCCACAGACCGTGCATGTAATTCCACCCAAGTTTTAAACAAATACACTTTGCTTAGAAACAGTGGCAATGATTTGATTCTTTCTTCATGACTAGGGTCAGGGAGTATGAAAGAACTCGAGGAACTGACTTACTTTTGAAGTTCCAATTTTATGAGTCACAGGACAAGTTTAGATGGGCTGGTTTTTCACCACTACACGTAGACTTCTACTCACCATTGAAGAAAAAACATGAGGAAAAAATCAGTCAGGTCAACCGAATATTCCTTTGTGAGTGTGGTCAAGACTTGTGACATAATATTTTTCCAGGTAATGGCTCTGAAAAAGGTCTACCGCTTATTTTTTGGGCCACTCTTTTTTCTTCAATATAACCACTTTTTCACCAAAAATGATACTAACTAAATATGCTATGAGAAGGGATATTTTGACATTACCGTTTTAGGCTCACTAACCAATTTACTCCACGAGAGTTTCTAATCAGAGAATATCATATGGATCGGTTTGAATTGCTCCCATGCTTGGCTGAGCCCAAAATAATTCCCTGTGTATATATACAGCAAGTGAGAAGGTTGAGGTGTCACTTGTATGTCTCTTTATTCTGCCGTGTGTGTGTGCGTGCGTGTGCACTATTTTTGTGTATTTGAAAGGCTCTCTTACTTAGCCTTAATTTTGCTTTTAAAGATTTTTTCCTGTGCTATCACTTTATTTTTAAGTTGAGTTTGAGTTCAAGAAATCCATAAATTCACAAAAGATTAAAAACAATTTGTGGATAAAATGATGCAGAAAGAAAAATGCATTTTCAAAAAAAAAAAAAATTCTTGCAGTCCTTCTCACCTGCCTACCACTTTCTAGAAAGTTCTTTCTCTCTCCTGTTAACAAAGCCCACATGATTCCAGTGCATTACATTTTAAATATATGCTGCACTTATTAACCTCTAAGTGATTCTGTGTTACTTATATAAGCTTGTTTTTATTGTTCAATTAATAGATTGTTTAACTGATGTTTTTCATTGGTATGCTTTGATATATACTGATAATTGACATGTATATAAATTATATATACATATTCTCTATAATCCATATGATACACTTTGGGTATAGTGGGTTGGAAGGAAACATGGAATGATTTTTCTGTTGAAAAGAAACTTTTTCATTTAACAACTTTTCCCTTAGGGATAGAGTTTTAATAAATATGTGAAAGTCATTAAGCCTGGCATATTGTATATATTTTAAAATTCACAGCAAGAAGAAGCAACAATTTACCTAGGCAAAATGTAGAAGTTTGAACCTCAGTTCCCTGATCCTGTGAAAAATCCTTTGATTCCATCTGTCTGTCTATCTATCTATCTATTTTTCTATCTATCTATCTTGAGTCTCATTTTCCTTTCCAGTCTTCAGGTCAAGCACTTGACACCTAAATGATACTCAGCTCTTTAAAAGATGGGCTGGCCAGATCAGTTGCTGTCTCAGACAGACTGTCTCTAAATGATTTCAGCATGTCTTCAGACAGTTATTTTTCCTCTATTCAATTTTGTTCATCTTCTTACTTAACTTTTCAAGTGCTACTATTTCCTTTTTAAATGTAGTATTGAGAAGTGCAAACATTATTGGAAAAGAGAGTCTTACTAGCATAATTGTGCATTATCTTTCTTTTATATTGCAGATGGAAAACATTAAATCTAGAGGGAATAGGAATCCGTTCAATCAGATATTGATAGCACAATTTTCTTTAAAAAGACTTACCTGTGGAGAAGAAATTACTGATTTTTTTTTAAGGTGGCAACTTTCCACCCTTTTTTAAGAGTCAAATGATGTAGGGAATTAAAAATCTATCTCTCGAGAGTCAGACTTCTCTTGCCGATGCAGCCCTATCCCTTGGGTAACTTGATGTCTTATTGAGGGATCTGGGTGGGAAGGGAGGGAGAGAGTGTTCCTGTGAGGTCACGTTTCATAATTTGAGAGGAGAGGAGCATTTGGGAAAGAAAGCAGTCCGCTCCATGGCTTAGATTAAGTTTTAGTCTCAATAATTCCTTACAAAAATTTTTAGCAGCTTTCCTAAAGTTTATTTAGCTTTTCTAAGCCTCAGTTTTCTGATCTATACATTGGAGATGATGATCATAATTTTTGCTGCCTCTGGTTGTTATATCGATGAATAAGGGAATCTGCATCAAAGACTCAGCAGTGTCTAGTTTACCATAAATCCTCAATGTTAGCTGACACACGACCGTGAAAAAGATAATGTGAAGAAAGAAGGCACAACATAGACATGGGTTTAGAAAGAAAAGGTGGCAAGTGACTAAATGCAAGCTTTGGCGGCTGTCAAATGTTGAGTAGGTTTTGGCTGATGATATGGGTCTGAAGGGGGGTGGTGTCCAAACGGGCTTTGCTAGGATCATAATTGGGGATTTTTTTCTGGCGGTAAGGTGACTTGACCAGCCTTTTGGGGTTCTACCACAAAGAGGCCTACAAAAATGATGACCAGGAAATCAGATGACTATATGGATTTTTTTTGTCTTGTTCAAAAGAAAGATCCACCCACAATCCAATCCAGAAATAGTTTATTGGGAGGAGGGCAGTGACTACATAGCTGTGTGGGACTTTGGAATATTTTTAATTAGGTAATTTTTAAGCCAATTGTACTCTAGAAATTCTCCCTTCTCTCTAAGAATGCTGGTCTTATAGAAATAAAGATGTTTCTTAGACACAAAAATAAGCAAGCACTTTGAGGCTTAGAAGTGGAAAGGAAATAAAAATCTCAGGAGCTGACTCGTCGGGGTTTTTAGGAAAAAACGAAAACCTTGCTGAACACTTGCTGAAGAAATTTGGCTGTCGTTCACCTCTGGTTTTCTCTCCAAGTGGAAGCTCGCACAGGTGCTACTCTTGAATCATGAGGACCTTTGTAGGGATGCACGTTGTGGTGTCTTTGTTTATCTCTTGGTATCCTTTGCTGGGACTGACCCCTCGGTGGCTGTCCCCAAGCTTTTCCACTGCCAGCCAAATCTCACACCCAAATCTTCTACTCCATTTCGGGGTATCTATAGCCTCCCAGATGAGATTTCTCTTTGTCTGACTATTCCTAGAAGGATTTATTTGGCTAAACTCCTCACACCCCTGATGCCCGATGTTTGCTGTAAAGGTGGTTATCGCGAATTCAGAATGCAACCTCCAAAGACAGAATCAGCTTCACAAACCCAAACAGCTATCTCAGAAATCCCTAACATCACTGTTGCTCAAGGCTTGACACGTTGTCTTCATTAGCCCAGCCTGTGTCCATCACAAGTGCCATCAAAGAGCTGACAGTTTCCTCCACACTGTTTTGAAAGTCTAATTTGAATGTTAACTAGCCCAGCAGCAATACAATTTGGTTTGTTAACGGCAACCTCCAGACTCAGAGACAATTCAAATGACCATTATCTGGAAAAAACGAGACAGAGAGAGAAGCTGTTTCTTGTTATGAGGCTTAATTTCCAAATTAAAAGCTCTTCAAACCCTCACTTCAGAGCTAGCCCTATTTGGGACAGTGGTGATGGAAAATAAACATTGTGCTAAACAATAAGATTCTTGAAAAAATGTAGAATGGCAAATAATTATACTTACACTGACAACTATTTTAAATGTCGTAAAACTTTCACAAATACCATGCGATCAAAATTATTAGGGCATTATTACCCTATACATAAGCATGTAAAATAATATAATACATACTTAACTTACTTATAAGCTTTCTTAAACTATCACTGCCTAGAATTTATGTCAAGTCCATCTTTCTTCTTCTTTTTTTTTTTTTGAGTTGGAGTTACTCTGTTGGCCAGGTTGGAGTGCAATAGCACACTCATGGGCACCCTAGTGTCGACCTGCTGGGCTCCAGCGATCCTTCCGCCTCAGCCTTCCAAGTAGCCAGAGCCACAAGCGTGCGCTACCACACCTGGCTAATTTTTTGGTTTATTGCAGAGACAAGGTCTCGCCAAGTTACCTGGTCTGGTCTCGAATCCGTAGACCCAGGCAATCCACTCGCCTTAGCCTCCCAAAGTTCTGGGATGACAGGCTGAGCCACGGAGCCCAGCTAAGTCCATCTTTCTAGATGGCGAGAACCTCTGCACGTAAACACGCAGAGAAGTAGATGTATTTAAGGTTGGTGTTAACTTCTTTTTCAAAGAAAATTATGTCATGTAGTCAGATCATATAGAATGTCAAAGATCAGAGAGGAAATCAATGACATTAAATAACTTCTTAAGAAGCAAAAATAATATCCCAGGCTTAGTAGCATGTCTGATTGTCTAGTTTTGAGGATTTCTTGAAAAACGTAATCATACACAGTCATTCACTTATTCGTTTATTCCTTCAAAATACATACATTGAGTGCGCTGTGCTAGTTGCTCTACTGTGTGTTGGATATAACGAAAGCATCAGGAGATGGCGGCCCCAAAATGTGAACCTAGTCTTGATTCTGCCACTAAAAAATTGTGTGATCCCTTTAGCTCTTGTGGTTTCATTAGTGATTCATAAACATTATGGATGATGATTTTTGTCTCGCTGGTCTTCAGAGCTCAGAATTACTATCCTACGATGACAGTTCGCTTGCTAGACAAATGTTTTTCAAATTTCTGAGATTGATACGTTAATTTCTGTGGCAGGCAGTGTCCTTCTTCCTGGTACTCACTCCTGGCATAAATTGCATCTACGTGAGTGTATGCGGGAGCTGTGATATGTTTCTAAACAGCAGAACACAGTAAAGTAACAGTCGTGCATGGTGGTATGGACAGGATCACATTCTGTGACATCTTAGTGCCTGTTTTGCAAGAAGTAGTGCCTTCTTACTGGCCTTAAAGAAGCAAGTTGTCGCCGGGCTCGGTGGCTCAGCCTGTAATCCCAGCGCTTTGGGAGGCTGAAGTGAGTGGATTGCCTGAGCCCGCAGGTTCGAGACCCGCCTGGGCAACTTGGCGAGACCTCATCTCTACAATAAATCAAAAAATTAGCCGGGCATGGTAGCGCGCGCCTGTAGTTCCAGCTGCTTGGAAGTCTGAGGCGGAAGGATCCTGGAGCCCAGCAGGCGAGGCTGCGGTGGCCGGGAGCGGCCACTGCACTCCAGTCTGAGTGACAGAGTGAGACTCCAACTCAAAAAAAAAAAAAAAAAGAAACGAGTTGTCATGCGAGCGACCCTAGGAAAAGGATCACGTAGCAAGATACTAAGGGCTGTCTTCAGCTCACTGCCCGCAAGAAGCTGGACTCTCAGTCCAGCAGCCTGCAAGGAACCAAAGGCTCCCAAAACCAAGGGAGCCAGGAAATGAGTCCTTTCTCAGTGGATTTCCCAGATGAAGCCCCCGCCCTGGCAGACACCTGACTGCAGCCGTGTAAAGGAGGGGCACAGCTAAACCACACATAGACTCTTAACCCACAGACACTGTGAGCAAATAAATCAGCGCTGTTTTCATTTCTACATTTGTGGCAGTACGAACTGTTACACAGTTGTACATAGTTAATAAAATGTGTTATCACGGTGTCCTCAGTCCCTGGGTCACAGACTAGTCCTGTGAGGAACCGAGCTGCACAGCAGGAGATAAGCAGCAGGGGAGTGAGTGAAACTTCGTCTGTATTTACAGCCACTCCCCGTCACGCACATGACAGCCTGAGCTCCGCCTCCTGTCAGATCAGTGGAGGCATTAGATTCTCAGAGGGGCGCGAACCTTATTGTGAGCTGGGCTGCACACTCATTCTGAGAACCTAATGCCCGATGATCTGAGGTGGAGTAGAGGCAGCGATGCTAGCACTGGGAGCGGTTGCAAATACGGATGAACATAAGCAGTGAGGTTTGACTGCACAGAGACCATCATAAATCAATTGCTTGCAGACTCCTACCAAAACCCTATCGGTGAGGGGCTAGTGAGTTGATATGCTCCAGTTTGCACAGCTGCCTCTGGTGGCAGGCTTTAAGTCTGAACCTGACATTTGTTTTAGTCCGCACCTGGGCCGCCCGTTATCTTATTTACCACTTCTGTCCATGCCTCTTTCCTGTACTGGGCACTTGTCTCAGTCACAGTTTTGGTAAGCCCACAAGCGAACCCTAGCCAAAATGAATAAAAAACAAACGTCACTGGAGAGCTTCTTTGAAAAGGGGGAAAGACCCAATGATGAGACAGTAGAAGACACTACGACGGCCAACAAAAAGAAAGATGCATTGAAAACACCAAGAGTCCTCCTTAAATTACAGGTTCATTGCAACAGGTGACTCACATTCTCTCCAAGTCCACTTTGTTTCATATGGGGCGATCGGCTATCCAATGAAGCCACGAAACCTTCAAAGCTACTTTGACACGTGGAGACCAAGCACCCTGCATTGAAAGACAAGGCTTTGGAGTTTTTCAAAAGAAAAAAAAACGTGAATACGAAGAACAGAAGCGATTATTGAAGGCTATCACTTCATCTAATGTGTCTGCATTAAGAGCATCCTTCCTAGTGGCTAACCACGTTGCTAAAGCTAGGAAGCCCTTTACTATCGGTGTAGAGTTGATCCTGCCTGCTGCCAAGAGCATTTGTCGTGAAAGTTTAGGAGAAGCTGCAGCTCAAAAGATGGCACGTGTTTTCTCTTCGGCTAGCAGAGAATTGATAAAAAGCAGAGGTACGAAGGCACAATTGTTAGAGAGGATCAAGGAGTCACTGTGACATGCAAGTTGACGAGTCCACCAATATTGTCAGCAAGGCAACAGTGTTTGTTTTTGTGTGGTGTATTTTTCAGGAGGATGTGTATGAAGATACGCTATGTGCACTTTTGTTGCCAACCCATAGCACAGCTGCAGAACTATTCAAGTCTTTGAATGATTCCGTATCCGGAAACTGGTCATTTTGTGTTGGTATATGTACAGACGAAGCGGCTGCCATGACTGGACAGCTTTCTGGTTTCACTACTCAGGTCAAAGAGGTCACTTCTGAATGTGAGTCCACGCACTGTGTCACCCATAAAGAGATGCTGGCTAGCCGAAAAATGTGATCGGAACTTAACGTTTTGCAGGATGTGATTAAAAGTATCAACCACATTAAAGGACATACCCTTAACCCATATCTGTCCTCGTAGCTCTGTAAGGAGATGGACACAGAGCACACACATACCTTCTCTTATACACAGAAGTGAGATGGTTTTCTAAACGCAGATCACTGGACAGAGTTTTTGAATTACAAGAACCACTCCAGAGATTTCTTTTAAAACAACAGTCACCACTGGCAGCACGTTTCCATGACACAGAATGGGCTACAAAACTTGCTTATTTGTGTGACATACTCAACCTGCTCAACGAACTCAATCTGTCACTTCAGGGGAGGAGGACAATGGTTCAAGTAGGCAGATAAAGTGGCTACCTTCAAAGCCGAACTGGAATTATGGGGGTGACAAGTGAACATTGGGATTTTTGACATGTTTCAAACACTAGCAGAGATTTCAAAAGAGACTGAGCCTGGGTCTTCTTTCTCGCAGCTGGTACGTGATCACCTATCTCAGCTTTCAAAAGCGTTTGACAAGCGTTACTTCCCAACCACAAAAGACCCCTGAACTGGGAAGGAATGGATCCGCTACGCAGTTGTGAATAAGCCAGGTGAATCAAGAGGAAGAAGATTAACTGCTTGAGATTGCAAATGACAGTGGTCTTAAAAGTATATTTGAGATAACTTCACATCTCCATAAGTTCTAGATTAAAGTCATGGTGGAATATCCTGAGATTGTCACAAAAGCACTTGAAAAGGCTGCTTCCTTTTCCAACATCCTATCTTTGTGAAGCAGGGTTTTCTGCAGTGACAGCCACCAAAACAAGATTGTGGTGTAGACTGGACATAAGCAACACACTTCGATGCCACTGTGTCCCATCACCCCAGATGGAACCAGCTAGTTGCAAGAAACAAGCTCAAAGATCCCACTGATTCTGCATTCTGGTGAGTTGTATAATGATTTCATTATATATTACAGTGTAATAGTAACAGAAATAAAGTGCACAATAAATGTAATGCACTTGAATCATCCCAAGACCATCCACTCCCTGCCCAGGTTGACAAGTCGACCGATATTGATGGCATCGTCCATGGAAAAATTGTCTTACACAAAAACAGCCCCTGATACCAAAAAGATTTAGGAACTCTGTGTTATAAAATAAAGTTGGTAGCTGAGAATCTGTAATGTGAAGAATGAAGTTTAATCAATGAATAGAATGGAATGGAATGAAATAGAATACAGCAAGTATAAGCAGTTCTCATTAAAATTTGACTTCAAGGCCGGGTACAATGACTCATGCCTATAATCCCAGCAACTTGGGAGGTAGAGGAAGGAGAATCACTTGAGCCCAGAAGTTTGAGACTATCCTGCACAACATAGTGAGAACTTTTCTCTATAAACACAAAAACAAAATTGACAGGGCATGGTGGCATGCACTTGTAGTCCCAGCTACTTGGGAGACTGAGGCAAGAGGACCATGTGGGCCTAGGAGCTTGAGGCTGCCGTAAGCCATCATCATGTCATTACACTCCAGTCTGGGAGTGTAGGCCCTGTCTCAAAAACAAAATTGCCCTTCAATTGTACTATACATACATATATATGTGTGTATATTATATGTATATATGTATATATGTATATCATGCTGTATATGTATGCATTTTATACTATACATATATTATATATATTGACTGTGTCACAATATAAATGTATTTCATAATTTGGAGTTTTTCAAATTACCAAATACCAATATAAATGTAGAATAAATAGAATTTTTTTATGTCTACACGAGATCCCTTGAAGTTCTAAATGTACCTTTGTATTTTTCATGTGCCTATGAAGAATTTCCAGGGCCTGTGATTCCTTCAGCAGGAGTGTCCAAGCAGTCAATGAGAGAGTAAGAACACAGATGCTCCTCAAATTATGATGGAATTACATCCCAATAAACTCATAATAAGCTGAAAATATCATAAGTTAAAATAAGCTAAAAATATCATAAGTTAACTTGATACCCTTAACCTACTGAACATCCTAGTTTAACCCAGCCTACCTGTAAAGTGTGCACAGAACACTTCCATTAGCCTACAGTTGGGCAAAGTTATCTAACACAAAAGCTATTTTGTAACAAAATGTGGTTGAATATCTCATGTAATTTATTGAATACTGTACGTTATGTTGAAATTGCAACCCCAGCATACAGGTAAAAAATTGTTAAGTTTAAACTACAGTAAGTTAGGGACTGTCTGGATTGAAGACCAAGACCACTTTTTTTTTTTTTTTTTTGAGTTGGAGTCTCACTCTGTCACCCAAACTGGAGTGCAGTGGCCACTCCCGGCCACCGCAGCCTCGACCTGCTGGGCTCCGGCGATCCTTCCACCTCAGCCTTCCAAGTAGCTGGAACTACAGGCGCATGTTACCATGCCCGGCTAATTTTTTGATTTATTGTGAAGATGAGGTCTCGCCAAGTTGCCCAGGCGGGTCTCGAACCCACGGGCTCAGGCTCCCAAAGGTACGGGATTACAGACTGAGCCACCGAGACCACTTCTTATCACATTTTGGGAATTTCAGATTTGGGAGGAGAATTAGGGAAATTATATCCTAGGTAAACTATAGGATTATTTAGTGTTCAGTAATCAATTAATGAACCTATAGAAACAGAACTAAGCAAGAATAAGTTCTTCTAACTTAGACCTTTCCTCTCAACTGTGGCATTCATTTCACTGGTAATATGCGTGATTTTCGTTTGCACACAGATAATTTAAATTTTATTAATTTTATGCATTTATCTTAATAAGTATTTAAAAAAACATTAGTGCTTAGGTTGAAACTAGTTTAGGTAGTGCCTGCCTACCATCTCTGCATTCTTTTCATCACCACATTACACACTTTTTGGTGGTATGTGAATAAGGCTAACAACCAGAAGGTGATTTGCAGAGGTCTGAAGTCTGAAAGTCAGGAGACCCTGTTGCAGGCCAGCCTTTGGTTGAACAAATAAAGAAATGCAAGCTCAGAGAGTTAAGAGGGCTTATCTTGCTTGACGTGGGATCAAGCACTGTGAAGAAAAGGAACGAGCTACTGCGTGGGGTTAAATACATTGCTGACTCGTGACTTAAATAGCGCAAGCTGTAGGGAGCGTGCCCGTGCTTGTGACATGGATAATATTTAGGAGTGTGTGATATGTGTATGTGTGTGTTTGCGTGTGCCTGTATGCACATGTGTGCTTTTTCTGGTGGTTCCCGTGTCCAGATATTGTGCTAGACATAGGCAACAAGACAGCTAAGACAGATATCCTGTCCTTTCAGAGGTTATAGGTTAATAATCATAACCGATCATGCACTCCATAATCAATAAGTTGTTGAAATTGTTAATTATTAGCAGCCTCTACTGAGAATCAAGGAAGAGATGGAGAAGTCTTTGCACACTAGAAGATGTGGGTTCAAACTCTAACGCCACCATATGCTGGTTTTATGATCTTGGATAATGAAATCTCCATGAGCTTCATTTTTGTCATCCATATCATAGAAATCTGCATTCTGTCCTCTTTGGGTTATAGTCATGGTTCTCCAGAGAAACAGAATGAACGTGTGTGTGTGTGTGTGTGTGTGTGTGTGTGTGTGTGTGTGTGTGTGTAAAGAGATTTATTTTATAAAATTGACTCATGTGATTATGGAAGCTGGTGAGTTCAAAGCCCAAGATCCACAGGGTGGACTGGTTGACTTGAGATCCAGGGAAAAGTCATGGCTGCAGTTTGAGTCTTATGACTGTCGACCACAAATTCTCTCTTGCCTGGGGAGGTCAGTCTTTAATTTGATTAAGGTTTTCAACGGATTGGATGAGGCCCACCAATGTTATCAAGGACAATCTGCTTTACTCAAAGTACAGTGATTCGAATGTCAATCTCATCTCAAAACATCCTAGCAGAAATATCCAGGATAACATTTGACTACATATCTGGGCACTGTGGCCCAGTCAAGCTGTCATAAACCATCATCAATTTACCTTTTGTTAACTCGGCACTCGTATGTGTCTTCTAAAACCATACTTAATCTCTCAGTAAAGACAATAACAAGGTCGTACTTCCACTTCCACATGATACAACCATCTCCAGAAGAGGATGCAAAGACCTTGAAATATGTCTATTCTTCTCCTTGATATCCCTTTACTTAAATACTATGATCTGAAGTCAATATATCTTATGTGACACAATAAGGAGATAAGAAAGGGAAGAAAGCAAAGATATTATATATATATATATATAGATAGATATAGATATAGATATATAGATATATACACACACACACATATATATATAAATTGTTATGAGGATTCAATAAAATAAAATATACATAGCACCTAGAATGTTCTAGCATATGGTATGTTGTTACCAAATGCTGTTTCTCCACAGTATACTCTAATTTAGGATCAATCTCTGGTTACGTCGTGTCATGCGTTACCCGTGATAAGAGTTAGCCTTTGTACAAGTATGGGTATAAGAATTTGTATGAGATATGTGCTTACACATTTTGGTAAATAAATAGATTACACGTGCAGTAATAGGCGCCTATTTCTTTTTATAGAAAATATCGTTCTACTGAATTTCTTGCGTTTTAGACCATATAAGCACAATTGTGGAATACTTGGCAGAGAAAATTCAGAGCTTTTATATTTTTAAGAATCTGAAACTAATTCTTAAAACTCTACTTGCAGATAAGGAAATAGGCCCTAAAAGACCCTGTTTGGGAATTAAGTAGCTATACACCTATCTAAATTATTTGCCAAAAGGATAATGACGATTGTGTGTGTGCACACATATAAACACACAGACAAACGTACATATATACATAAGCATTCAATAGCTGGCTTTTAAAACTCCTGCACCTGATACCTGAGACTTTCTGTAATTCTTCCAAATGTGCAGTCTAACCATATATCCACAATTTAATTGAAAACCCTACCCATATTAAGCATGTCACCCCCTGCTGTCTCCAAGTTAATCTAAAACATAAAGAAAAATATTGGACAGTGAGCATTTAATCCAGATATTAGACAAAGAGCTCATAGCCTGTGTTTATAGTCTGTTTTCCACTTATAAAATGCCTTTTCCTCAATAAGGCAAGAAATACATGCCTGTGCTAAAAATTTTTTTCCTTCCTTTGTGATACTCTTCCTATGAGTGTAACATATAGCATTTTTTTTTCTGATTAATTGAAACCCTTTGTTTTTAAAATGATATTTTTAAAGCTCTCCAAACCTCTCATGTTCTTTCCAAATATCTCTTCATGTGGAAATGCTTTATTTATTATTTGGTACCATAAACATTAAAAACATGTTTATTCTAACTGGTTTATTTTGTCCTTCTTCAGCACCCCGGCCCTCTCTTTTTAAGCTCAAACAAATGAGATGGAGGGGGGTGAGTTTCACTTATACACCTGCAGAAAAGTCTGTGGAAACTCTTGCATACCAAGAAGGCTAGTTCACATTATATCTTTCCTCCCATCCAAAATTATAATAATCAGGATGGTTAATGATTGGGAATTAAAATTCTACTTTCTTATTTCCAATCATCATGCTAAAATCACAGAGATAAATAAACTTTTAGCTATGTGTCAAGGAAACATCTTCTACATAAAATCTACCCAATCAAGTTATTCTGAATCCAATCCTCCCATGCCTTCCAAAATCAGCTATATCTAGTTGTTTTCACAATTTCCTGATTAAACGTGTCAATAGATATTCTACTGCTCATTCTTTTATTTATCCAGAGCATTAATGAACTTCTGTACCTCCTGTGGTTCCATAAATATTTCTATTTTATTATCAAAAACAACCCTTAATTGGACGACAAATAGGATTGTAGGTCTGCCCCACCTAAGTAGTGAATTGAATGTTTTGGCTTCAAAGTTACCATGTATTCATTCCTTCCTTCATTGATCTTTATTGCATGTCTATCACGTGGCTGGCATTATTCCTGGTACCCAGGATCAAGTGAGGAAAATAACATACTCAATGTCTGTGTTCATATATCTTGGATTGACTAAGAGAGAGAGTTAATAATCAAGTAACCAAATCAAGCAGAAACTTCTTATGATCTAGTCCCTAGAATTACAAAACATGCTGGGTGCAGTGACTCACGCTTGTCATCCAGACACTTTCAGAGACTGAGATGGGAGGATCAGTAGAGGTGAGGAGTTCAAAGCCAGCCTGGACAACAAAGCAAAACCCTGTCTCTTACAAAATAATAATAATAACAATAAGGAAGAAACATAAAACAGGAAAATCTGGGACATAATGACTGGCAGGGGGAGGGTGGAATATTTGACCAAAGAAGAGTGATCAAGAAAGTCCTCTTTGTAGAGCTCACGTCTGAACTGATGCCCGAGTAATGAGAAAAAGTCAACCAGGCAAAAATTAACAGGATAGGTTTTCAGACAGAGGGAACAGCAGGTGCAAAGGCTCAGAAGCAAGAGCAAACTTAGTAAGCTTGGGGGCAATAAAGAAGATGTGTGTGGTTGTGACAAGGTAAATAAGTAACAACAACTAGATGAACTGGCAATGTTTCCTCTACTTGTCATTAATAATAATAGCTAAATGTACTGAGCCCTCAGTATGTGCCAATCACCCAATACATTCATTCATTGTCTCAATTAATTACCAAAACAGCCCCCAAGGAAATTAACATTTATTTCCATTTTACAGTAAACTACAGAGATGTGGGTGAGTTGCTGAAGGGTATTCAACTGGTAAGTGGACCAGTGAAAACTCAACCAATTCCAAGTCCTCAACTTGTAAGTCATCCTGCTGCCTTAACGTCTTTCCTACAAGCTCCTTAGACTATTTTTTACCTTGCTTTATGTGTGACCTTTAAAACTAGAGTCGAGGCACTTTTGTCCCAGGACTGCTGAGTTCAGAATCATCAGTAAGTGTTCAATACCTGATTTACTAGGTAGGAGGTGGTGGGTGTTTGTAACTGTTGAGCAACTAACCCTATCCTAACCTCGGCAAGCCCTGGTTTATGGCATTTGCTGATTTCTGCAGTGTAAATTCTCCCACAGTGGCCTATATCCAATGAACTAGTCACCTACCAAACATGCTATTGAGAAGAAATGCGCCACTTCGATCTTGTGAGCCAGTAGGAACCAGCTCTGGCATAGACCGCTAGGAGCCAATCGACCAATATTCGTTCCAAAGAAATGCCTACCTGCAGGAGAATAGCCTGGAATCTATTTGATGAAAGTCAGAATCACAAAGACTAAAACAAAATGCATTTTATGACTCTGCGTCTTCTAGATATGTTAGCAGAGAGAAAGTAGAAGGCAGTGCATTAAAAAAAAAATGGATGCCTCAGCCCCTGACTTGTGCCAGTGAGATTCTTAGCATCACCAACTGAAACGTTCCGCAACTGAGTCTGCCTATTGAAGGCTGAACCGCCTTCTTGTACAGAGTGTGCACAAATGGTTATTTCAAAACAAAGAGACACAGCACCTTGGGTACCTATATAAGTTCGGGATGGTTTTGCTAATGGAGAATTTAGGAGACAGAGCCCCCGGACGCAGCACCTGAGGAATCGTTTTGTAACAGGGAGGCCATTAAGCAATATGGACCCTCTAAGAAGAAGCCAGAATCCTTGCAGTGGGGGTGGGGAAACTGCCTTCCGAGTGCAAATTCCAACGTGGAATCACCAAGTAATGATTCATGACAGAGATACAACATATGCTCTCGTGATCAAGTGGGAGTCAGAGGACACAGGGAGCAAGTGAGCGGCAGAACCTCCGTGAGTTACAGCACCTCATTGCCGTTATAAAACATCTTTATTGAGGGGGAAAATGCAATATTTGGGTAGAAGGAGATGAAGGAGGTAGTCTAGATTGCTCACTTATGGTAGAGTGTGCAATTTTACAGCTGGGATATGCCCGTCTGCTGTGTGTCTTCCCCGACTCACAGCCTATCCAAGGCAGGAGTTGAGTATACACAGTTTAACACGTAAGGCAATCAAGGTGCTTAGGTAGAACTTGGGAAATGGAGAATTTTATAAAAAGGAAGCCTCTGTTTGCTTTAAGAAGTTCTCAAGTGCCATCCTCTCCGTCCTTTTTAAAAAAGCTAATTTGATTTGTGCCACCTTTGGAAAGCTGTGCTAGTGGTCGGGGAGTGTGTGTGTGTGTGTGTGTGTGTGTGTGTGTGTGTGTGTGTTTTCTTGGGGCAGTTAGAGTCACTCACCTGTTCAAAATACATTTTTTGTTTTTTGGGGTTTTTTTTAACCTATTAGAGTTTGGGAGTTGCCGCTATTTTCCTTGGAAAGTCTTCATTTTAAGAACACATCAGTGAACTCAGGTTCAGAAGCCTCATGTCTTAGGTCATTCGGGCTTGCAGCACACGTCTGCTTTATTTAACCAAGGTTACAGCAGCAGAGTGGCTTGTCAGATCATCAGAGAGAGGCACGTTGTGTCCACATTTTTAAAGCTGAATACCGTACCCATGCCTCAGTAAGGTTGATGTGTGAGAAGAGATTTTGTTTTCTAGGAGCAAGGGAGGGAGCTCATGCCCACTCCATAATGAACTTTATATCACGTGTTTCTGTGCTTTTTTTTTTTAAACGCTTTCTCATGAAAAAAAAAAAAGATCCAGAAACCTTGTGCCCTTTATCTGCTGGCCAAATCACAACACAAAAATAATACAAGGAGGTTTTATAGCCAAGGGTAGACATCTCAGAGAATGGAATTAGGACCCAAAGTCTTTTGCTGGAAATGCACAGTATTTTAAAATCTCTACATTGTACCTTCTTTTTACGGTCAAAGAAAATTTCATTTCTCTATGCAAACGTTTAAGAGAGGCTTCATATGTTTATTCTTTAGTATGTGACCAGCTAGATTTGTTGAAATGCTTCTTTAAAATATTTTTAATCACAATCATATGCTGAAGGGTTTGTTAAAAATGGAGAGAGGTCATCAATTTCATGCTTTCAGTAATGTGACTCTGGAATATTGTTATTTTTCTCTTATAAATTTGATCAGTTAAAAAAAATACCACTCACAGGTCATGGTAACTCCCTATAAGCTGTTCTCCTAACATCTATGTTTAGGAAAAAAAATATTTCCAGGGATACTTTGGGTTGATGAGTATTGCTGGTAAGTCTTCTTTATTTGTTATTGTCTTTTAAAAGGCGTGGAAATGTCTTTCCTATTTGGAGTTGTTTTCAGGAAATATGGACTCTTTTCTCTCTCTCACTACCTCCTGGCTACAGCCACTTTCTATGCTATTTGTGTGTCTACATTATTCATGCTTACAAGCCCAGCTGTAAAATAAAAATAGAGTGAATGAATGAGTTCTAAGGATCAACATAAAAATATGGCCTGAACTCCAGCCAGACCTTGAATCTAACTTATTTTGCATAGTTCACCACTTTCTTTTTCATGCAAAATTCCATTAGCCAATCTACTCCTATTCTGAAAACCTAGTCATCTGAAATTAAGCTTTATGCTCAGGACTCCGAATTAAAATTATAAACTCTACAATATTTCATATGGTCTGTATATAACCAGAAGCCCTGCAAGACTTGAAAAGTTTTAATATCAATCACAAACAAAGTGCTTGGTTTTGTTTATCTTTTTCTGAAATATAGATCTCTTTATTTTTGTGTGCATTTTTATTTACTCCCTAGTATGAAAATATTGTGTGTTTTTCTGTGAAGCTATAAAAAAAATTAATACAGAATCTCCCCAACTTCGCTATGCTAATATTCTGGGAGGCATGGTCCTCAGAGACCATCTCAGGTTGGCTGCTACTGCTTCTTATGCTGGGAAATTGAAAAGCAAAACACCATCGACACAGTGAAAAAACACAGTCAAGTTTACATCAGACTGCATTGTTCCTGCTCTAATGCACTTCTTTCTACACATAATAGTGACTGATCTGGGTGTTCTCTTTCACTTAGAGGAAAAGCAAATATTTCTATACTCATTTTATCAGCTCCAGAGCTTCATGTGCATGAAACAGAGAATTATATACGTGACAGGGCTCAACGCTGGGACTCAGAGATCTCCAAGCCTGGAATGAAAAACACATAGTTTGCTGGCAACCTGAGCTTTTTTGTACATTCTCATCTCAAGCTGATGAACCCCAGCCCACGGCTTCCTTGCTTTCTGCCGTCAATTGTCGTGAAATCATTGTCGATTAATCAACTGGAAGAGCAAACACCTGCCCAGTTTATTATATTTTTTTTACAAGTAATTAGGGGGTCCAATAAAGCAGCAGGAGAAGATACATTTTCAGGTAAAAGCATATGTCAAAACCTGCATGCTCCTAAGCAATCCCACACCAGAGAAACAGAGGGAGCCAGAAAGACACAAAAGAGTTTTGTTGCCTCTTGACAACAAAAAGCCACAAAACATTCTGAAATGCAAAGCAAAGAGGCTTGTCGAGCAACAATCTCTACTGCCTAGGATCCTAGCACCTGCGAGCTTGTGTGAAATGTTCAAAGTAGCATATGTGAGAGATATATGTCGGTCACCGCGTGTGGGCGGGTGGCACAGGTACCGTTGGCCTGGGCATAGACACCAAGCTTATATCTACCAGCTTTATGCCAATTTAGTCGTCCAGACAACAGAGATGGACTCTAAACTTTGCCTCTTCTCCAGAGAGAGACAGAGAGAGAGAGAGAGAGAGAGAGAAGAGAAGAGAGAAGCAGCCGGGTGGCAGAAGCCCATGTACACTTGCACAAAACAGGTGGTGTTCTAGTTAGGATGCCATATTTGCTATTTAGGGTTCCTGTGATCTCTGGAAGGATGGGTAAGCTATAGGGTGCGTAGGAAGAAGCTACACAAAGCATCCCTAGCACTCCAAGCCTACAGGCTCCGTGTGACCTGGCACTCCACATACGAAGACGGGTTATCTCAGCAAGCCTGCGACAGCGTCTCTGTGAAATTTGGGTTACCACATTTAGCTGTGGGATTGCAGCACGTAATACCACAGATAGGAGATAATGCCTCAGGCGTGTGGCTGGGGCAATGCACGCCTCGCAAGACTAATTATGGTCGGTGTGGGGGTTGGGGCGACAGAGGTGAAGCAGGACGTGGGGTGGGTACCGCAACGTGGCTTGTGGCTTGCCGGTGGCTGCGTGGCATGCCCTCTCCTGCAGCGTGGCCCCACCCACACCCTCACACCAAAACAAAGCCATAAAATGTCACTCTGCGCGTCCATCCTTCTTCCTTCTGAGGCAGACAGCAAGAAATCAGAATTTATCTTCCTCGCTGGGATTCGGGCAGCACATAAAAAGGGCGGGATGTATTTTTTTCTTTTACTTTTCACTGTCCTTTTGGAGGCTGAAATGACAGGTTAAAATCTTCCCTCTGATGGTACTGTGTGAGGTTCTTCTTTGACGGTTCAGTGCTCGTTGCTTCTGGTTGCCAGAAGCTCTCAGGGCATCTATGAAACAAGTTGCCCCCTCTCGGCACCTCACCAAAACTTTGTTCCTTCCCGTTTGTGTTAGTGAGCTTTATTTCTCACTGTGTACTTGTCCAGTGATCTCTCCAACATTGGACCAGTCCCGGATCAATCTGGTAAAATCCAGAATATCACTGAGCAGCATGGATACTTCTTGCCAGTCCAGCTGTCTCCAGGTTTGACCTGTTCACATGTCACATCTTCTAATGTTTCCTCGTAAGTTACAGAGACCGTTTGAACGTCATATCAACTCAGAGGGTCATTTCACTCATCTCTCAATTTTTCTCATGAGAAAAATTAGTGCTTATCATAATCTTTGCCCTCTTCCTATACTTGGGTTGTTATGAACTCAAATGTAAAAAAAAAGGTGCTCCTCACAGGTAATTGGGGTACTTTCAATGGACTACCGCATTACCATCTCTCCTCCCTTTCTTCCAGGTAAAACTTGACTTGATCTTGGGGAAAAAAGCACAACAATGAGATTTGGAGCATGTAAGAGGCGTAATAAGTTGTCCAGGAAGTCTTAAAATATATTCTGAAAAACACTATGTATGGTAGTCATTAGTGCTGTTCCCAGATTATTTTAAGATCTCTGCCTTTTGGGCATATGTTGGGATTACATTTCCTGTCCCCTTGTGTTTGCATGGAACCATCTGACTAGTTTTGCACAATTAATTGTGATCAGAAGTGCTGCGAATCGCCTCTGATTCAGGGCATTTAGTGGTCAGTGTTGGGTGAGATGCTTCCAAGCTTTCTGTCTTCCCTCTAGCATGACAACCAGCCCACTTCACATGCCGGCCCTATCTCAGATCTGGCCCTTGAGTGACAACCGTGAAGACAGAACTCCAGGGGACCCGTAAGGACAGGTTGGACCTGAAAGAAACAAGACTTGACTGACTTAAATACACCATTAGGATGTGGGAGGCTCTTGGTGACCTCCGCATCATAACTCCATCTATCCTGACTGTTGAACTCATTCCTTGGGGGTGCTGGATCAGGGCCCAACACGTTTGGAAAAAGCTAGCTTGGACAAAACTGAATCGTTTACTTGGCCTGGTTTGGATCCATTAGGGGCTTGTGAATCTTCACGGGTCTATTGTGAAATCTGAATGTCCCAAATACAATTTTTTTTTTTGGTCTAAGGATGAACCCGGAGGACCACTGTACCAAGGAAGGTGTGTGGATGCTCTACCGTTTCACCAGCCTCTGTTGTCATGGGACCTCATGCGGACAAGACTTCTCCCTGGCTGCACACTAGCTCATGGCTTGGTCCGGGTTTCGATACTGCTCCAGGGACTTCATAACCCATTTGTCTGAGAAAGTCCACAAATTCACTTGCTCTTCAATGTTAACTAGTTTCAAAGGCTAGTGCTATAATATTCAGCACATGGAAGAGAAGGTGGTGCTATTCTCTAAAAGGTGATATGTATATATGTATACATATATATATGTACATAGTATATATATATATATATAAATTTTTTTGAGCTGGAGTCTCTCCCTATTGCCCAGGCTGGAGTGCAGTGGCATGCTTACAGCCATCACAGTATTGACCGGCTGGGCTCAGGTCCTTCTGTCTCAGCCTTCCAAGTAGCTAGAACTACTGGCACATACCACCACTCCCAGCTAATTTTTTCTTTTGATTTACTGTAAAGATGAGGTCTCGCCAAGTTGTCCAAGCTGGTCTCGAACCCATGGGCTCAGGCAATCCTCTCACCTCGGCCTCCCAAAGTGCTGGGATTATAGACATGAGCCACCGTGCCCAACCTATATATTTTTTAAAGGTAGACTTTGACATTTTTTCTGGCTCACTAATTTCTTTTCTTTTTCTCATTAAAAACACACTGCATTTATGAGAAAAATATATTACCATACATGCTACAAATAAAAGCCAAAACAACAAAGAAAATAACTGCTAAAAGCTGGCTAATTGGAATGCAATTCATTAGTTTCAAACAAAACTCTCTTCCTACACACACACACACACACACATACACACACACACACACACACACACACACACTGCACACATAACCACATACATGCAGAAATTTTGTCCTCATAACCCTTTCCAAGGTTGCGTCTGTGCTTTTTTTTTTTTTAATCTGGCACTGTTTTTGTTGCACTTGAAAAACTGGAAAAATCGATTATATTGAAAACTAAAGGTGGCCACTCTCATACAATGTCAGTAACTTTGCATTGCTCTGTGACTGTTTTCTGATGTGGGGTGCTTGTGCAGATGTCAGTCTCACAGCATTCTGTCCGTAGAACTTAATTCTCCAATGTTGCACCCAGAGACATCGAGGCTTCTCTATTCAAAAGACTCTAGTATCTGTCTTTAAAGTCATCCTGAATTTCTGGGGTTGGTTCGGTCTAAAAGGTAACCAGTTAGGTGAAGAGCCAGGTGTGTTTCCACGCCTTAGGCTACAGGTGAGATGAAAGTAAATCCCATGAGGTTAGGAGAAAAAGAAGGGGGAGGGGGAAAAGTAAAAAAAAAAAGAAAGGATAATTAAATGAAAAGGAGGGAAGGAAGAAAGGAAGGAAAGAGGGGAGGAAGGAGGGAGAGAGGGAGGGAGAAGGGAAGAAAAAAAAAGAATTCTGCTCCTGTGCTCATTTACTTTCTGAATTGACACATGAGCAGCCCAGATCTTATCAGATAATACACACATTTAGAAATTCAGTCTGCACGTGTCTATGTGCCTACAGCCCATTCTGCCTAGCTAAAACAACATCTTTTTTTCCCCAAAAAATCTGTTTCCTTCTTACATAGTCCAAATGTTAGAATGTGGTTTGAATTCTTTTTTGAACATTAATTTAAACAGTATGGGAATAGATCAGCCCTTATAAGTCTAAATAAAACTCCCTTCGACATATATAATATGGTGTGCTTATTTGGAGGCTAATGAAGTTGGAAAGAAAAAGTGGGAAAGAGTTAAATACAGAAAAGAGTACGCTTCGCGGAAGATTTTTTTTTTTTTTACTTATAAAAATTTAATTGCTGCTTCCCCCCCATCCCAACCTATTTAGTAGAAATTTATAACAGAGCTTTAAACTGGTTTTCATATCAGCATTTCAAATGTTCAAAATTTTTGACCTGAACAGAAAGATGCAAAACACACAGTGCCACTTAGTGGAAAGGGGGGAAAAAAACATTGTGGATGAGGAAAGAAATCAACAGCATCCAAGTCGTTGTCTGGAATTATAGATACAAGTCATGTTTGACATTCGGATGCTATGCCTTTTGATGGCTTTCAATCACATTCGACTCCCACTGCCACATAATAAGTAAATTGTGTCACACGCTATCACAACAAACATTTCCAAAAAGAGCATGGCGGGGTCTATTCAACACTGATAGTATAGACACATTATAAACACTATTTGATCAAGGAGAAAAATTCGAGAGACTTCTTAAGGTAAGACGGTCTCCTAAACTGAGAAAACCATCGAATACTTTGCAACTATATGAATTGTAATCAGACACTTCTTCTGAACTCAACAAAGCAACTTTCTCCTCTAAAATAAGGCGGAACTCACATTCTCAGGATGGCTGGTAGGTCTTTCGCTTTCATAGATTTTAGGGACATTAAGAAAGTCAGTAGTGGGACGAGACTACATCTCTAGAATTTCTGGTGAGCCAGGGGCCAGGGCCACCAATTTAGTTTGCAAGCTGAATGTCTTGTTTCCAGGAACCATGCAGGACCCTCTCTAAAGTGAAGCTTTTTGTCGCTGTTGTTGCATTGTCCTGAGGGGTGAATCTTCCAATACCTTTATATGTCTCTCTGTGCACTGATTACATGTTGTAATTAGCTATCCGGCAGCATTTCATTATTCTAATAGTTCCCAAAATTCATAGCAGGCATGAACACAAGCACTGCCTCTGTTTGTGTATATATAACTTGACACACCCTAGAAAGAGCATCAAGGCTTTTGTTTCCTCTCCCACTCCCTCCTGTTCTCCGCTGAAGCTGGAGCTCATTTCCCCAGCTCTGAAGTGCTCTGAAATTCTGCTTCTTCCCACCACCTCTCAGATTCCCAGCACTCTTATAAAAATGCTACGTATGGATGCTAGATTTCATTTCGACAGCCCACCCGCCAGCACACACACATCAACTCTCACATAGGTCACTCAGAGCAAGACCTATGCAAAAGTCTGTCTACACTGTCCATTGGGCCAACTCGTGACCTTTTCAGGGTGGGCGGGGCCGAGTGCAAATGGTAGTACTAAAAAAGTACTTTACAAAAAGTATTTGAGGCATCCCAGACAGCACTTGGGGAGTCAGCAAGGAATTAAATATGAACAGCATTCACAGCTCTTAATCAGAAGCTCTTTCTACAAGAAAAAAAGAGAAATGAAAAAAAAAAATGTTCCTACATTACCTACAGTGTTGTTAATGTAACTTTCTATTTACATAATATGCAAAAAGGGCTGTCTGCAAACTGCAGTAATCTATATGGAATGAGGACAAAAGATACTGATTTCTCTAAAATGTTCTTGTTAAGGAATAATCAAGAAGTTAGAACCTCTAATCTTGCAGTCAAAGCAGAAGTTGGGGGGATTTTTTTTCTTTTTTTTTTTTCATTTTTGCTCATGTATATATATTCACATGCACAGACGAGTACAGACAGATTTACAGATATCAAATATATCATCTTTAACATTCAGGAACTAAATTAAACTTCAAAGAAAAAGTTAAAGTTCCTGGTAAAGGAAACGTTTACTCACTTTTGATTTAGCCTTAAGCGCTTCCAGCGAGTTTGCGCTGAGATGTCTGAGAAGTTAAGCGTGTGTGTGTGCATGTGTGTGTGTTCACACATGTGTAAGAAAGAGAGAGAGAGAGAGAGACGGAGGAGGGAGATGGGAAGAGGAGGAAGAGTTGGAACAGGGAGGGAGTATAGACTAGACGTGTCTACACCAGACTAGACTAGACTAGACTAGACTAACCTGAATGGAATGCAGTGAAAGGCAGACAGAAGGAGGAATAGTGAAGAGAGAAAGAGAGGAAGAAGGCGGGAAGGAAGAAAGGAGGGAGGAAGATTTTCAGATAGTCTTTCTGCTCGAAATCCCTGAACTTTGCAGGCTTTTTCATCAGTGTGAGGTGTATTTTATCATGAGTTAAAACACAGGCAGTGTGAGGAGACGTCCGGAGAAGGAAATTCCAAGACTGGGACCACCTAAGAAAACGTCCAACTGCTTGTTTGTTCTGTTTTCCTTCTCCAAATGATGATAAAGAAGACTCTGTTTGACATCAACTGTCAGGGGACAACAGGAGGAGAAAACCGTCTCTAAGGCAACACAACACCGAACAAGCAAGGGATGACTAGATGAAAAATCAACATCTGGAATCGAGCTTGCAAACACACCACTAGCTAGTACACAGTCCCGTTGGGATCACTTTCTAAACTGCTGCACTCTATTCCCAGAGTGAGGAGGGCAGGATTCTACCCAAAGTCCTGACGGTCCATTGGAGAGCTTATTGACTGCCGCATCCTTAGGGTCCAAAAGTTTCAGTGAATCAAAGCAAACCATAAAGGGGGCAGGGTGCTAAAATTCAGGTGTAAAATAATATATACCTCAAAGAGACTAGTACTTCCCCCTGGAGCCATTTTAAGATTTCTTCTTCTGAGGCTGAGAACTGAAAGAAGCATCTGAAAAATTGTCCATTTCAAAACGATAGGTGGTCTAGGGTGATGGGTCTCTCAGGGAAGTTCTTGTAAAACTTCTGGAGAAAATCCAAATCTCCTTCCAGTATAGAAATGAGGCTTTCCCAGAGGAGCCTGTGTGGAAGTGGAGTGTCTTTCTCAGGTTTTACAATGGAACATCACCTCTATAGCCCACTAAGCATGTTTCTAAAGCTTAGTGTTCCTTTCAAGCAATAATCCAGAAGGTCAACACTGAGGGCTTCCCGGTGGGCTCTTTCTCTGTGCAGGTACTATTTGTAGTATTTCATAGGTAAATTTTATCAAAAATTCTATAAGAGAGAGTATATACTACTATTGTTTTACAGACTAGGACATGAATGCTTAAGGCACTGATCTGTCCAAGATCACACAATTATTGACCAGGAAAGCCATCGTTAGTATCAGGTCAGACTCTAAAGTTCATGTTTGTATCTACCTCTCATTTTTAGCTTGTCTTTGTCTTTTCCCCTGCAGATCCTATCAAAAGTGTTGCCAGAAAAAGAAACGCTTTGAAAAATGGAGTGCAAGAGAGAAATAATATATTGTGGGAATAAAGCAAATTAAATATAATACGATACTTCCAAAATAAAACTGTATGTATATATATGCATAGGAACTGAGGAGAAAAAACAATCTGAAGACAGTCTGAAGAGATGGATACATATCAAATTTAAATGACAGTATGGAGAGATGTCAGTAGGAATGCAATTTAAATTTTAATTATTTTTTATTTTTAAAATAGGCATGTACTATTTGCTTTAAAAAGAATAGAATTAAAAGTGTGTGTTACACAACACTTCTGACTTTTTTCCTAAATTCTGTGTGCGGATGAATTTAAAACAAGGGAAAACTCTTTATTTGAGCCTCAGAATCCTTGCTCTCTGTTCTTCCACCCTGATGTAATGGCAAGCCCTCAGCTCTTACCCGAGTCATCACAAGAAAGTCATCTGGGAAGATCCTCTTGCTGTTCTGATAGAGTGCAGTCAGGACGTCGTCGATCACGCCCCTCTTTGACCTACGCTACGTCCCTAGATTGGTTAGAAGTTAGCCAGGAAAACCTACATTTCTCCTGAAGAATTGCCATACCTTTGTCTTTCCGCTAAAACAGGTGAAAGGCCAATCTCCACGCGTTCTTTCTGCACAGGTGCTAGAGTTCTCGGCTGCCTCCTTGGTCAGAACTCTGTGGATCCTCATGCCCAACTAAATCATTTATCTTGTCTCTCCCTCAGGCCTGGCTCCCACGTTTGCATTTCTTGCTCTTCCTGGATATGTAGTTGACCCTTGAGTGACAACACAGGGGTTAGGAAGACTGATTCCCCGCACAGTCAAAAGTCCACCTATAACTTTTGACTTTCCTCACACATGACTCCTATCAGTCCCACTGTTGGCCAGAAGCCTTACCAATAACATAACATTGACTAACACATACTTTGCCGGTGATATGCATTGTACCCTGTATTTTGACAATAAAGTAAGCCAAAGAAAAGAAAATGGCATTGAGAAAATCACAAGGAAGAGAAAACACATTTACAGTACTGTATGGATTAATGCCATGAGTTTGCTCCATCGGTTTACAAGATGAACCCTCAGTCTGAGAAGGCAGCAACTGTGGCTGCAGACCTCGATCCATGGCACAGACCGAGTGATTTGATTTGACTCTTTCTTTCTTTCTCTCTTTCTCTCTTTTTCTCTTTCTTTCTTTCTTTCTTTCTTTCTTTCTTTCTTTCTTTCTTTCTTTCTTTTTCTTTCTTTCTCTCTCTCTCTCTCTCTTTCTTTCTTTCTTTCTTTGAGTTGGAGTCTCACTCACTCCATTGCCCAGGCTGGAGTGCAGTGGCACACTCATGGCCACCCCAGTGTCGACCTGCTGGGCTCCGGCGATCCTTCCGCCTCAGCTTTCCAAGGAGCCAGAACCACAGGCGTGTGCTACCACGCCCAGCTGATTTTTGATTTATCGTAGAGAGAGGTCGCGCCAAGTTGCCCAGGCTGGTCTCGAGCACTCAGGTTCAGGCAATCCACTCGCCTCGGTCTGAGCCACCGAGCCCGGACTGACTTTTTCTTCTCATGCCATGACCTTTTGTCCTTCTTGGGCCCATCCAGCACCACTAGTGGCACTTCGGGTGGGTCCTATGGTGTCATCAGGGTTTACGGCACTGCACTAAGCACAATGAGAAGCGCGCCAGAACCGTGAGAGATCACCTTGTACTGAGACGAAATTGACTGGAGAGACGACCCAGCTCTCATCACAAGGCGTTTTAAGCGGATACTTGGGACACCCAAGCTCCTCACAGCAGCCACAGGAGGTGGCTATGACATCATGACTGCAGGACAATGTGTCCCACCACTGACTATATGGCTATGACTCAATACCTATCTTTATGTCTGCTGACATTTCTCTCGACTGTGAATGGTGCCGTGCACGGCCTGTGTTGGGATGTGTATGTTTTGATAAACTTGAACTTTTTGTAATAGGTTTCTGTATATTTTAAGGTAGTACACTGTAAAATAGACTAGTATCTACATATATTTTATGCATTCATGACATACTTAACTTTTTCATGAATTTTTTCAGCATTTCTAGGCTATGAGGTTTATCTTAGGATTGGCACAAATCTCTAAAATGTTCCAATATATGCACTGAAGGAAAAAAATCTACATATAAGTGGACCTATGTGATTCAAACTCATGCTATTCATGGGTCAATTATATATTCTTTGTTCTAAGTTTCTTCGAATTACACTTGAAAAAAGGCACTGTGTCCAGTACTTAGTGGTGAACTCTGATAGTTAAACATTTAAGAGTCAGAACAATGAAGCTGCCTTACAAGAAAAAAAAAAGCTTCCAATATATATATATTTTTTGAGTTGGAGTCTCACTCTGTCGCCCAGACTGGAGTGCAGTGGCCGCTCCCGGCCACCGCAGCCTCGACCTGCTGGGCTCCGGCGATCCTTCCGCCTCAGCCTTCCAAGTAGCCGGAATTACAGGCATGTGCTACCACGCCCGGCTGATTTTTTGATTTATTGTAGAGACGAGGTCTCACTGCCCAGGCGGGTCTCGAACCCGCGGGCTCAGGCAATCCACTCACCTTAGCCTCCCAAAGGCGCGGGATTACAGGCTGAGCCACCGAGCCTGGCTTCCAATATGTTTTATATATATATTTTAAAAGCTCAACAAAACATGTTATATTACCTCTTGGATTAAAGTAAGTACAGGCATAAATAATTGGGAATATTATGTCCAACTATGACAGGCATGCCAGGTCGTGGGTGGAGAATCTGTTTCAGCATCAGCTGTAGACACCTGGTTCAGCGGATCATCATTCAGTTACTCAATTATATTTTTCAAATTCACCAGCGATAGAATCAATGACTCCACAGCAGCCCAGCCATGGATCAGGATTAACGGCCAGGTTCTGAGAGAGGTTTAAGACAGACATGTAAGCGTTAGACAGAGGAAACAGAACATATGTTAGACAGGGAGTAAACAGGCCTTCTCAAATTGGATGGGGAAGAAATGACAGGAGTTGAACGTATTCTGGAGGGATCTGGGCTCTGATAAAGATGGAGATGTGGTCCGTCCTGTGGAGAAATGCAAAGAAGATAACGCCAGAGGCAGAGACAAAAACCTTTGGCATTTATCTAGTAGACGCCACTGTGGGTCAGACGCTGTGCTCTGTGCTGGAACATTGCAGTGATGCAGATAGCCAAGGCCTGAGTGGTGACACAGAGCACAGGGGCAGCGATGGATAGATGATTGCAGACCTCTTCGACGGGTACCAAGGCTGTGGGCGGAAGCAAGGAAGGTTTGTTGGTTTGTTTGTTTTTGAGGTATGAGGCTTTGTTCATGCCCATTCCTTTGTCACTTAGCCACTCTCTCCACGCCCCACCAGTCGGCCATCCCTTGAGGCTGACCCAAGAACTATGTGGTGCTGGCATCGTATGGCTTTTGTGTCCTGCATCACATCACCTAGCCCAGCTCATATTCCACGCGGGACAGTTTTATACACACCGATGGCATCCCACTTCAATCAGCCGTCTCTCTGCTTTTATTCCAAGGGCTTTATCTGCAGCCAAAACATTCGCTCTCAGAAGGCAGGTAGATGCTCCTTGGATGTGAAGCAAGTGAACGCTCCCAGAAAAAAATCCTTTAACCAGTGAAAGATGGGTGCTGGTGGACCTATTCCCAGACCCGTAGTCCTTAGAGGAACAATTCAGGTGAACTTTCTACACAGTTCCTCACGTTTCCGCAGTTGGATTGAGCCCCAGTTGCTATAGCAATAACCAGCTTGTAATGTACAGGTCATTACTTTTGCTGGTTGTCTCTCTCCTTGCTTCCTGATCCTACTTCCTGGGATAATTCCCAAATAAATGACCTATATCTGATTCTTTTGGCTTCGGTTTTCAGTGAATCCCAAACTAAGACAGAATACGCTCCCCTACACCAGACCTCTTGGCTGTTTTTTGTTTTGTTTTGTTTTTTTAATCTTTGTCCAAGCAATGGGCACTTTGATTTTCTTCCTCATATTTGTTTTTCCTGGTCATTGGGTCTCAGTTCCCTCGTATAGGCTCTGCATTATTTTATTCCTCTGACTCTTTGTTTTGTTTTTGTTTTTTGAGTTGGAGTCTCACTCTGTCACCTAGGCTGGAGCACAGTAACACACTCATGGCCACCACAGCCTTGACCTGCTGGACTCAGGTGATCCTTCTGCTTCAGCCTTCCAAGTAGCTGAAACCACAGGCACACATTACCATGCCGGGCTAATTTTTTTATTTCATCATAGATAAGATCTCGCCAAGTTGCCCAGGCTGATCTCGAACCCACAGGCTCAGACAATCCTCTTGCCTCGGTCACCCAAAGTGCTGGGATTATAGGCGTGAGCCACCATGCCTGGCCCAACTCTTTGTTTTTGAGTAGTAAATCCTGTAAAACCCAACAGTTACCTCCAATTGTCACAGTGTTTTCAGGCAAGAATTCTGACCTAAAAGGAAAATATTAAACCCTGAAAAATAACAATCTCCTTCCACCCAGCCAATGTAGTAAACTAAAATACTTTCACTTATTGACTATCTACTTTAGGAAATTTAACGATAACAATTGCTTTGTTTAGAGATGTCAATTGTTAGGGATGGAGTTGCTAAGTGTAATGCTCAGAATGAGGATACATTTTATTATATTGGAAGACAGTTTGGGAGTATAACCCCAGATAATTCTATATTCCTCATGAGGATCTTTTATAGATATGGTATACCTAATAGCTATAGAATGCAGTAAAGTCTAATGTATAGAAATCAAGGAGGGATAATTTTTTACTAATTTGGTTCTTTTTTTACATTTTTGTTCTCAACTCCAACAATATAGTTATTTGAAACAAGTTGTCTTTTCTTCAAAAGACTCACAAGCTAACTATTAATTACCAATATGATGTTTGCATTTTTTGTGGTAAAATGAAATCATTATAATGAAAATAAGTTGAGTTCATATTTTCATGTATCGATCGATATCCTGTCCCCAAATAGCTTCCAAAACCTTGACCTTGTACAATGGTTGCTACCACAAAAATGAAAACTAAAACTGGCAATGTTAAACTCATGAGCTTCTAGAAATATGAAATACTAAGGTAAACAGATAACAGTTCTGAGTAAGCCAGTTCTTTTGAGTGGCTAGAACTTGTATGTTTTGGGAAACAGGTTCCAAAACTCAAAGTAGAGAAACATAAGGGCGCATGACTGGTTACAGTAAGTTGTTGCCACCCATCCGAGCTAGATGGTGGTTCCACAGGTCAGAGGAGGAAGAACAGTCAGAAATGAAGCCAAGTAGGTTACATGCTTAAAGGCTCTCTTTCAAAGAGGTCTTGTCTTCTCATTCTCATTTTCAGATGACAATGTGGAGGACTGACCATCCCTGAAACTAAATACAATTGTACATACAGCAGACACTCATCTGCTTCCAGAACCTAGATGTTTCTCAAGGATGGTAAAGGCAGGAGGTAAACAAAATTACAACTGAATGAATTTAAACCTAAATTGACTGACTCAACATTTTACAATTTAGGGAGATTTCCACTGAAAGTTTACATTTCCAGCTTCTCTTGAAAAAAACAATGGAAAGATCTTGTCACAGCGGGGACTCGTTCTGGTCTGGCGTTTCCCGCCTGGAACTAAGTAGTATTATCTGCCCTGTGAACACAGTTCTCCAGTTTGTCTCAATTCCTACTACATTACACCAAGTGTAACACACCTTCATGCATTCAAATGACTATCCTGGGGCCGACAGGGGTTTAGGTGTCTATTCTTGAGTTTAAAAGGCAAAGGAAAGGAATTGCTCAGAAGATTTTACATGTATATCTGAAGAGTTGTATTTATCAGGTTAATTTTGTCAATAAAATTACCACTTCATGCTCAGCAAAGTCAAAGGATATTTTATTTAAAAAGTCAGGTCTGCTTTTCTCATGGAGCTTGCCGCCTAGACCCCATGAGACTGAAATAAGAGATAACTTAGTGTCCTATTGGATATGAGCAGGTAGGTATAAGACTCTATCTACATATATCTGTCATCCATCTATCTATCTACCTAGTCTGTCTATATCTATCTATCTATCCATCTATCTACCTATCTATTCTTCTACCTAGTCTGTCTATCTTTCTTTCTATTTATCTATCTATATATATGTGTGTACATGTAAATATATGTGTGTATGTATGAATTAGTTTCCCTCAGGACCCAGCAAATTTGTCACTATCTTCCTGTAGCAAAGCTTAGTTAGAAAAGATCCTACTCTCAAGTTCCAATTATGAAAACAAAACTGGTTTCTTCTTAATTTTGTGGATACCAGGTTTGCACACAGCATTAGCCATTTTCCTGTACATTTCCATTAGTAATGTCTTTGCTGATTAGTTTTTTCTAAATTAGCATGTTTATCCATTAGCATATCAATATTACTGCCAACCATCCTCTTAATTTTTAGTTTTCTTGTTGCAACAAAAAAATTTTGTTGCCAATAAAAGCAGGCATTTCTTAAAGCCTTAATTAACTCCAGCACAATTCTTTTTTGCTTCTTTAATAATAGTGTGTAATATTTACTAAGATTATAGATTTTGCCTCATTCAAAAACACCACTCACTCGAATAAGCAAAATCTTCACATTTTCGGGTTTGACATTAACACAGTCTCCTCTTGTCGAGAGAGTCCTGATTTCTGAAATGCTTTGAAAATATTGTAAGTTTTCAAGATTAATGTCAATAAAACTCCAAGACAAGGATTCCCTAAAATGTGAGAATTTTTCTAAGTGATGATTAAAGTAAGGTGGTTTCTCAGTAAGCATTGTAAAGAGAAAAAGACTGTCAGAACATGAATTCTTTGGGCAGAGTCTCTTTAACCTTCTTCTATCACTGCAAATAAGTAGAATTCTGGTTGACTCATAGATTTGATGTGTGCAATTATATAAATTTAAAGTCACCTACATAGAATAAGTAACACTGTGTTTAACAAAGTACACAGGAAGCAAGCTAAAATATACAGTCTGTTAGACTCCTGTCTACACTGTTATTCACAGTAGATTCTTATGACTATAATAATTAAATATTTGCAATAATTGTTTTCTGCTGAGTCTGAGTAGACAGTTATGAAAGCTATGCTTACCCAATTCTAAGCACTGCCTTATTAAGGTGAGTGCTAGTAATTATAAATCTTTATGTTTAAGTGTAAGGGTTTTTTTCACACCTTTCTGGTGATTAAGAAGGAAAAAAGAAGAAATTGATGATGTTGTTGATTATATCTCACATACTGTTTGTGGGGGTGTAAATTGTCACTGTCTTTCTGGGGGGCAATTTGGCAATATTTCTCAAACGAGGATGCCCTTTGACCTAACAGTTCCACTTCTGAGAATTGTTCCTAAAGAAATAATTGGAGAAAAAGGCAAAGATAAATAAGATAAATGTGCAAAGACATTCATAATAGTGGGAAAATGAAACACAGTTTTAATACTCATCAGTAGAAAATTCGTTAAATACATTATGAAAATCCACATGACGGAATACTAGGAAGCCATAAAAATGGATTGGGTAAATCTCTCTATGTACATTCAAATGAAAAAGGGCTAACAGTTACTTAATAGTTAAAGCTGAAATCGAGTAAAGAATAATATACATGATCTGATAGGGTAAGATATATTTACCAAGGTAAATACAAAAGACTGGAAAGATGTAAACTAAGCCATGAGTGAATCTCTGGTAGTCTAATTATGAAGGCACCTTCACTTGTTTATTGTACTTGCATCTCTCTTGCTTAAAATTTTCACAACTGGCAGATTTGAGTCAATGATTCTCTGTTTTACTTATTTAATTTTGTTTTGTTACCATGCTACAACCCTCAAACACTCACCTTTCCCCTCTCATCTTAATCTCCCTTTGGAAGGATGTCTCAGCTGACAGTGACCACCTCTCATAAAGGACCTCGAGTATATCAGGTCTTCCCTTCTTTCACCAAGAGCTGCAAGGCACCACATGACACCCTTCCCCCAGGACTTTGATGCTAAGGATAGGGCTCAAAGGTATGGGAGGAAGTCCCTGTCGGATTTGTTATAGGGACAGAGGTGGTGACACCTAGCCCAACCACTCGCATGGAGTGATCCTGCTGTGGTCCTGGTTCTTGTCTTTTGTCAGACCTCAACCTGCAGCCACCTGCTAATTCTGTGAATCCTTTCCCTACACTGCTATCATCTCCCTTTGGCTTCTGATGGCCACTGTCTGCTTCTAACTGATGTGTGTGTTATGCTTTATCAACGCAAGAAAGGAAGCTGCTTCTCTTTATGAAATGAGAGAAATGGAGTCTTTAGAAATCAAAATACAAAAAAAAAAAAAAAAAGCAAGAGGAAGAAGAAGTGCCTTGTAATTCCAAATGGGTCAAGTGTGAGGCATCCTGGTAAATTGTGGTAAGGACAAAGAACAAGAGTGAGAATAAAGGTCAGAGTGTGTTTGCAACCTTGAGCGCCTAATTAGAATAATTAGTCTATGTCAGGGAGAAGTTCAGGTCTATATTTTACTTTTAATAAAATAAAACAAGGGCCATATTAAGAGTTTAATTCTTATTGTTCACTGCAGATTTATTGAACTATGAGTCCCCTGGGGAGACCTGGTTAATTTATTTCATATGAAACAGGTATTTTCCTTGTTGAAAAGCATCACATTTCATTCATTTTTGAATTGCTAAATTATCCAGCCTCGTATCATTCCCTCATTTAGATGAGATAGACTTGTGGGGTCACAAATAATAGAATTATAAACAAATAATCATGGTATAATATGGAAATAGTTTATACCATGACCCTCTCTAAGCTGAAGACATAAATGTTTCCTTTCTGAATACCCGAATAATTCAAGTAAAGGTATTCTTTAAACTTTTCCAGTATTCATATCTAAGAACATAAAATATTTTCACAATACAAGTACATTTACCAAGAGCAAATGTTTAAACAAAAGAACCAGGGTTCTTAATGAAACACCCTCAGGAAAATGTTTAAACTTTGCCCTTAAGTTTACTTTGTTCACTAATAGGCTTCTATTTCGAGTAGAGAGTAGGAAGGGTAAGTTCAATGTGTTAATAAGAAAAAAGTAATAATATTTAATTAATTCTGGCTGAACACACATGGTTTAATATACTTGGCAATATCATTCCATCACATGATATGATAATTTAATGGAACTTTTTTATTTAAATTGCTGGCAAGTTTATGAAATTATAAAGCAAATAGGCCATGCACTTGGGTGTAATTGACTGTATAAATGTGTTTTATACTATACTGTTGGCAAATTAGCCAATCCCTGTCACAGAATCAATTATTATCTAGCTGAATTCCACAAACACAATAGCAGAAATATTGCATTTATACAAAAAACACCATGATTGTTAATCTTACATTGTGCATCTTAAAGCACGGCAATAAACATTTATACACTGGATAATCGTCTTAAGATAATGCCATAGCCAAATGATGCACATTTAAAGATTCCTTGTTGCTGGAGACAGTCGTTTGGGTTTTATTTGTGCTTGCCTCTCTGGATCAATGAAGAGGATAATGGAAGCTTCAGTAGTTCAAGTCAAGTAGGGGTTCAGGCATCCGACCTCCATTTAAAAGATGCACACTGCCCAGAGCCAGCATCCCACGGTCCATGCATACCTTGCTCTGAAGGCTTTAGAAATGACAGCAATGCCTTGTACTTAAACAGAGCTGTCATTTTCCAAGTGCTCTCATGCACACTCCATCCTGTGACCTTTCAGAGTGAAACGCTATGTTGTGGATGACCCAAAGAAGAACCCTGTCTCATCCATTTCTAGGCCAGCATCCCATGCCTCACAGCTGATCTGACATGGAAGGAGGAAGGGCAGGCTCCCACAAGCTTTCTGCCCCTTTCCTCTGCCCAACCAGTCTTCCCAGCCTGATCTGCTGCCAGTTGCCGGTTGGGAAGAATTCCTGAGGCCAGCTTCTCAGATTCTGAAGCTCGAAAGTTGTCGGAGTGGGCTCCTGAGACACCACTTTGTTTTTTTCTTTTTTTGAGCCGGAGTCTTACTCTGTCCCCAGGCTGGAGTGCAGTGGCTCACTCGCGGCCACCGCAGCCTTGCCCTGCTGAGTTCAGGCGATCCTTCTGCCTCAGTCTTCCAAGTAGCTGGAACTGCAGGTGCACACCACCACGCCTGGCTAATTTTTTTGATTTATTGTATAGATGAGTTCTCTCCAAGTTGCCCACGCTGGTCTTGAACACCTGGGCTCAGGCTATCCTCTCGCCTCCACCTCCCAAAGTGCTGGGATGACAGGTGTGAGCCACTGTGCCTGGCTGAGACACCATCTATGAAACAGAATTTGATGAGACAAAGTGTACCTCCTTCTGGCTATGGTCTCTTAACCCGCCTTTTCTCATTTACGCTTCCTGGGAGGCCTATGAGGTTTTATTTCTCATGTTTCTGAGGAGAAAAATTGGGACTTAAAGAGCTGGGGGAATTAACCAAGATTGCACACTTATCAAGCGGTCAAGTTTGGATGTTCATCTGACATATTCTGATTCAAAACCTTTGTTCTTTCCCTAAGATGAAAATCTAAGCAGCAAATCCCTCTTCATGTAGGCCCTGCTAAGAAACTAGGCCTGAACAAAAATAACGCTCAAGTATATTCAACAGAGAACGCCGCAGGCATGGCCCTCATAAGAACACAGTATTGTCTTCTTAAAGAGAGAACAGTCTTTTTCTTCTCGCCGTTTCAGCATGGAATAGGTTCCTTTACACATCCAACTGAAGCATGCCATCTCCTCTTTACCCTTTTTACAGTCACATACATAAATATTGTATTATGCCAATTTTTTTTAGTGGAAGTTTGTCTGCCTTGTTTTAAGCATATAGACATTTCTTTCTTCTGAATGCTTTTTGTTTTCTGTGTTCTTGTTTTCTCCCATGATTTAGTTACTGTTGGTTTTTTCAATGTTGGCATTGACCTGAATCAGTTTCTCCCCATCCCCGTTTTGTTCATTTTCTTTTTCCTTTCAACATCTCTCTGGCCTTGTTCTCACTGCTGTCTTATAGTAGTCAAGCCCTGCTGCTTGGAGAACTATCTCCCAGCAAATGGACTTATTACCTGTTTTCAGGCAGTGAGCGGAGGTCTAACAAAAGACGAGAGGAAAATATGACATTGAAATTTTGGATTTTGATTTATGTTCTGCCTTCTCTGTGTGTGTGATGTTCGATTAAATATTTGACAGCAGTGAAACGCATCATCTACATAAACCTCACCTTCAAGCTACCACTATATTTCACATAAATGAGTGAGGTTTTTAAAAAACGTCATAGCTTTTTACCACGAATTTATCCATGTTTAGCATATCCAAAGAGCCAATCAGCTCTTAAATATCTGCAGAGATATCTCTCGGCAAATTCTTTATGAAATAGATATTTTCTGAATGTCAAAATTGGCTCTGTGATTACAGCCTATTCCTTGCTTCAGGAAGAAATGGGAAGCTCTGGAATATGGCTGAGACTATTCTAGTAAAACAAAGGTAGCTCTCGAGAAACTTCAGAACAATCGCAGATAATAAAACAGATTTTCTAACACAGACATTAGTTTAAGGGTTTATATCAAATCTAGATCACCTGTGGATTTAATTTCTGCACACTTCTGAATATCCTTTTTTAGACTATTCAGTGAAAATGATTTCATTTTTATGTATCTTGCTGTCCAACCTGTAAAACATCAAAATGTAATGTAGAGAAACAGCAATTGTTACCACCTTCTCAATGCTACGTTTCAGATTTAAGAGTGAGGGCAACAACAATTTTTTTTTCTTGAAATATCACAGAGAGCCATGGGGATGCAGATGAAAGCCTACTTCAATCACATTACTTTTCATTTCAAACAGTCACTCAACAAGTACTTGTTGGTTTGTTTAGGGCATTCAATACGTAAAGCTCTCAGGTACTGCAAGATGCTCTTAACTGAATAATGACCAAATAAATGGCAAAACTTCCACTCCAAATCTATCTATGTGTGTGTGCGCACGCATGCACCCAAGTACATACTATACGTGTACCTCCAACTGCCTACTAGAACTCTTCAGTTAGATAGCTCAGAGTCAGCCGGGCTCGGTGGCTCAGCCTGTAATCCCGCGCCTTGGGGAGGCTGAGGTGAGTGGATTGCCTGAACCCGCGGGTTCGAGACCCGCCTGGGCAGCAAGACCTCATCTCTACAAAAAAATCAAAAAATCAGCCGGGCGTGGTAGCACATGCCTGTAATTCCGGCTACTCGGAAGGCTGAGGCGGAAGGATCGCCGGAGCCCAGCAGGTCGAGGCTGCGGTGGCCGGGAGCGGCCACTGCACTCCAATCTGGGCGATAGTGAGACTCCAACTCAAAAAAAAAAAAAAAAAAAAGATAGCTCAGACTCATTCCAATTACAGTGTTAAAGGTACAAAAATGCACACAGTCTCCCTAAAACTGGCCTCTCTTTAGTATCATAATTATTTGAGGAAACATGGTTACTCCATCTAGAAATATGTCTAATTTAGAGACTCGCTCTCAATAGAAAAGTCATCCTGGAACCCTTTATCTATATCAAAGAATGAGCCAATCAGTGAGCTCTTCAGACTGACCCACAATGCATCAGCAACACCTCCTTCTTCTCAGTTTTACTACCGGGGTTCTGATCCTTTACTCCTCATACCTAGATATGCCTGTAGTCCCCTAACAGATGCAGCAGGTCTAACACTCTCCCAGTTTATTCTCCTTACAGTCACTTTTTTTTTTTACTGGAAAACTAATCCTATAATAGGGGGACTCCAAAAAAGCTAGAATTATTTTTTGGAGTGCAGGCCTCTTCCAACACAGGCTTCCTCAGTGTACCAGTTAGCATTGTTGTGAGAGGCTGCATTCAGCTTCAGTGAATTTTTTTTTTTTTTTTGAGACTTTCAGTGTGCTTGCCCATTTCATGATGGGTGATTTATCAGTGCATCTGCCCACCCCGTGCTGAATGCTCAGCAGATTTTAACCCAAATTGGTATGACCCCCACGGTCCACCCTCATTCACTGCATCTTGTCCTGAGCAACTTGCTACCTTTTTTGTTTCCCTGGATGAAAAAAAATCCTCAGAGGGCAATGTTTTGCCGATGTGAAAGAGGTGATACCAAAAATGACAGAAGCACTAAAAGGTATCAACATAGATGAGTTCAAACTGTTTTGAGCAGTGGGTAAAGCATATCCATAGGTGTGCTGCCTCAAACAAAGAGTCCTTTGAAAGTGACTAATGTTTAAACACATAAGAATAAATACACAGTTTTTCAATCAATAAATTCCAGTTTGGGGGAGGTTCCCCCACTCACATGCTATTCTCCTGCTTCAAAGCATTATGCTCTTCTCAATTCTTCCCCTATAAAGCTCCAACTACTCCGTGTGATCAGGTCCTCGTGACCTTGCTCACGGCAGCTCTCCATTCTTGCCCCCCTCCCCCCAAATTCATATGCTGAAGCCCTAATTCCCAGTGTGATGGTATCTGGAGCTAGGGCTTTGGGAAAGTAATTTGGTTTAAATGAGTTCATGAAAGTGTCGCCCGCATGGGATGAGTGTTCTTATAAAGGGTTGACTAAATGACCTCTCTCTCTTCTCTGCAGTGGGAGGACACGGCAAGAAGTGGACGTCTGGGAGCCAGGAAGCAGGCCCTCACCAGACACCTGCTCTGCCAGCACCATGAATTTGGACTCTCCAGCCTCCAGAACTGTGAGAAATAAAGGCTCATTGTTTCAGCCATTGAGTCAGTGGTGATTTGTTATAGCAGCCTGCACTGACCGAAAGAACACTGACACTGCTTCCACCATGCTTGACACGATACTGTGCTTGGAAACATGACACTCTCGTATTTCCGTCACTGAGGATGCATTTTTTAAAAAGAATTAATCTCTATGGATTCCAATTTACCTATTTATTAAATGCAGCTAATGATATTAAGTGCTTTACAAGAAGGTGGGAAGGCTTACAATAAGGTAATATGTGTAAAGCACTTGGAACAGGCTCTGGCATTAGTAGGTTTGCAATAAATATTACTGTTATAGTTATTATGAGTTAAGTATTGTTTTCAGTCTGGGAAGATTTTATTCCCCTCGCCCTTCTGGAGAAATCTAACCCTTGAAGACCCTACTCTTTAGGAAGCCATCTATGATTTGGCAAATAATTACACCTTCTCATCAATAGTCCTTTGTTCATGTGTCTGATAGAGACTGGCCTGATTTAAAATTAAATTTCAGTGTGTTTGTTTCCACCATTAAGAGCATGTTATTAAGAGCATACACAAGGTCGTTTTTAGAAAAAACATTTGTATTCCCAGAAAACTAGTCAAGTGCCAGCCATTTAATGTGAGCACAGTAAAAGATCATTGATGGACCAAAAGACACGTGTTACATAACATTGTACAACCAAGCAACTGCAGTGTGACCCCCCCCCCCAAAAAAAACTAAAGGGGACTTCAGAAATATTGCAAAATCCTACCTGTCTGCTTCTACCCCAAGATATCTTGTTCTTGTCCTAGTCCATTGAACAGTGGAAGGTCCTGCTCTTGGCATCTGTCTCAGGTGAGAGGGGGAGATTGGTTCATTCTATTTTTTCTTTATCATCCTTTTGAGAGAAGAATGGGCAGGACAGAAATGTTCTATCTCACCCTATCTTACATACACTTTAGAATTTAAGGTATAGTATATCTGTGCTAGTAACATTCAGAAAAAATTTCATTCATTTGCATGTGATTCATGCCAGAGACCTGCCAGAAGAGTGTAGATATGAATCAAAAAGTGTTGTGATTCATTATTCCCCATATAGAAGTAATTATCTATGCCCATAAGATTCTCCCAAAGGGACAGCATGATATTTAACATGGGAGAATTTATAGCTCTCACACGTATTTGCATCTTTTAAAAAGTTGATAATATTTTGAAAAGAATCGGGTGGAATGTATGGGTGCCCTCGGGCCTACAGAGTTTCAGTGAATCTTGCCAAATATTACATACAAAGGAACTCCAACCTTATTGGCAATCCTGAGCTCTGTCAATGGGTGTGGAATACTAACTGCTTAAGGTGAGAGCCCTTACGAGTACAAGAAACGGCTTCCACATCCCACATTTTTTTCAGGACATTTTCTCAAGTGAATTTGGTATTTCCCAAGTGTCAGAGGGAATGAGAATTAATTTAGAGTGATTGATGATTTGGCAACCATCGAATGAGAATGATTCACTCCTTCCCTCCTTGGCAGTCAAAACTCAATTTGGTTCCCTGCTTTCTGTAACCTATAAAATTTAGATTTTCTAAGGTTTAGTAGAATAACTGAATAGTTTCCTACAGTATCTTCAGCTGACTTGTCCGAATCAGGAGAGGCACATGACAGATTACAAAGATCAATAATTTACACACATTTTTTTCCACATTTGAACACTGAGTGGAAAATGCTGGTTTATTTATTTGTTTAAAAAGGGGTGATTGGCCAGGCGAGGTGGGTCAAGTCTGTAATCCCAGCACTTTGGGAGGCCGAGGTGAGGGGATTGCCTGAGCCCACGGGTTCGAGACCAGCCTGGGCAACTGGGTGAGACCTTGTCTCTACAGTAAATCAAAAAATTAGCCAGGCATGGTAGCCCGCGTCTGTAGTTCTGGCTACTTGGAAGGCTGAAGTGGAAGGATGCTGGACTGGCCTGGAGCATGGCACTGCACTCCAGCCTGGGCAACAGAATGAGACTCTAATTTTTTTTTAACGGTGTGATTTAGACAGGCCCACTCAAGACAACCTTAATTGTTTCACCCTGGTTAGTGAAAATGATTTCATTCCAGTTGTTCTTGGAGATTTTAATAAGCTCAATTCTTTTTTTTTTTCTTTTTTCTTTTTGTTTTTGAGTTGGAGTCTCACTCTGTTGCTCAGGTTGGAGTGCAGTGGCCGTTCCCGGCCACCGTAGCCTTGACCTGCTGGGCTCCAGCGATCCTTCCGCCTCAGCCTTCCGAGTAGCTGGAACTACAGGCATGTACCACCTAGCCCAGCTAATTTTTTGATTTATTATAGAGACGAGGTCTCACCAAGTTGCCCAGGATGTCAGTGCTTAACTACCAGTTCCTCACCCTTCCCTGCCCAAAGATGCAAAACTTGAAAGGCTCTTTAAGTTACTACCAGTTTATTTCAATGAGGTCCTATATCTTGGTGCTTCTCAAATGTAATGTGCCTGCGACTCTCCTGTGTGTCTTTGTTAAAAAGTAGATTTTGATTCACGGGATAGGTTTGGGGCCTGAATGTAGCAAGCTCCTAGGTGATGCCGCTGGCCTACAGATCACACTTGGATTATCAAGTGTCTAGATGCTATTCTCAGCCCTGGGTCGACTGCTTCATGCCACCCAGGGTTCCTCAACTGCAATATGCAGGGGGAAATGAAATGTTTTGGAATAAGACAGTAAGGCAGACATTCTGAAAAAATGTTTTAAAGTCCTTCCAAAAAGCCATTTGGAATCAAAGGGTTTAGAACTGAAAGATAACATATCTTCTGATCTCTCTTTTAGACATACACAGAGGCCAGAAATTGCCCATATTTTCAGTCTTTTTCAACATCATCTCACTAATTCAAGGATGAGGAAAGAGTTTTTTAGAAGCTTAATTCCACATTGCTTGAGTTGAAACCCATTCTCATGATACAACAAGCAATCTTTAAACTTCTTAAGATAGTTCAAATGATAAAGCAACCATCCTTTCTCAGGAGGTCTGTAGAAGAAACCGCTCATGCCTCGTCCAGATTCCTTGTCCCACCCATTCCCTGTTCCTGTGAGTTTTGGCTGGGGGAGTTCCCCTGGGTCAAATAGAAATGTCCCTCTGGAAGTTACCAATCCCCTTGGCCTTTGCTGTCCCCAGACCCAGGCAAGCGACTGTCCTGGGATACCAGGAACCAACTCTTTTGCCACAAGGTGAGTCCAACTCTGCACCACAACTCAGGCTCCTGCGTTCCCCTTGGGTTTAGCCTGGGGGTCCTTTCCAGTGAACCCCTCTTCTTGCTGTTCCTTCCCCTGCCATCCCCTGCTTCCTTTACCCCCCTTATCTGAGAGCACTTAGCATACGTCACTTAGCACAGTAATCTTCATCCCAGGCTCTGCTTCCGGGCAACATACTTGAGATAGGTTATATCAAAACTCTCCTCTGTCAAAGTCAAGAAATGTCATTTAATTCCAAGAAATTTCACAGGGTTTTGAAAGCAGTAAAGAGAGAGAGAGAGAGAGGAAGAAAAGAAGGAGGAAGAAAAACCTTACACATGAACACATCTAAATGACAGGAAACAACACTGTGAAGTGGTGATGAGCTGTATTTACTGAGCTACTCTCTTTGTGGTTTAAGGTAGAATAATTTGCTCACGTAGGAAGAAGAATGATCGATGTTGATTTTTTTTGCCTAAGTAAGATGAGATGGGATAGCTCCCTCTCCTAGGAAGAGAAAACTGATGCTATCAATTCCTCATCCTGTTCACATTCTGAAATCCAAAAGAGGTCGGATGAAAAGCAAACTCTCACCCGAGCAGGACATGTACCAGTCTGTTGAGGTTCACATAGATTTGCTTGTGTTCCTATTGAAAAAATGCAGCAATTGTCTATGGATAAAGTCCCCTTACTTCATCATGTCTTTGGACGAATGAGAGAGTTATAAATAAAATGTTGTTCAAGGAGGTGTATAAATAAATTGGCATAATGAGGTGTCATAATTAGGTGCCCATTGCTGTTCCCAGCACATTTACATAATTGTCAGTGCTGCAATGAAAATAATTGTTTGCCAGGATTGCTTCTGTTAAGACTGATAGTACCTTACTTAGTATAGTTTGTTCTAAGTGGTTGTTTGGAAAATATTCTAAAGTCTGATTGTGGAATCACTGTACACAGGCTTAAACTCTGGTTTATCAAAATGTACTTTTCAAAAGTAAAGCAAAGGGCTTACAGTTCATGTTTGGAAACTTTACCCGAAAGGGAAATTTTGAAAAAAATTAAAGTTTATACATATACATGTGCTCATGTATATCATTGCACACATATATTTAGATACAGTTTGCTCTAGATTTCAACTTTTAAAATCTAGAGCCCTTTGAGTATTAAGTGGTATTCCTTATTAATGAATAACTGTCCAAGATCAATTGAAATACAGTGGTTGAAAAGAAATTAATATGATTCCATCTGAGAGAGGAAGTTGGGCAAAGCTGCTCTTGTAGCAATTAGCTCTCTTTATTAATCTCTTGCCTTAAGGTGATGGGCTTTTTGGATATTCTTCCTCCAGATGTCCCTCAAATCTTTCAAGTCTCTGCTCAGATGTCACCTTCTCAGAGGGTCCGGTCCAACTTTGGCTCCTCTTTTACGTACATGTCATGCCTTCCCCTGTTTTTGCCTTTTCTCCACAGCTGTTATCATCTCTACCAGTTGATATGATTCACTGTTTAATTATGCCTCTTCATTGTCCTTCTCTACACTCTAGAAAGTAAGTTCCATGGAACAGAGATCTTTGTCTTAAAAAAAAATGCAGAAAGCAACAACAAAAATAAATGTCTTGGTTTACATAATTTAACAAGTTCATGAATAGTTGCCCTCCAGGCAAGGCTGTATCCAGGAGTTCACATATCATAACAATGTGCTGTGTCCTTATTTACCTTTCTGTTTTACTTTTCTTATTTGTCTTTGGGCTACTTTTTCTATTTAGTGGCAAGATGATCTATAGCAATTCCAGGGTAACTTCTACCAGCTTGAAAATACCAAAGCAAAGAGGGTGCCACTCTACCAATAGCTCCAACATAAGAGCCAAGACTAGCTTTCAACATTCACCCCTGAACCAGTCACCACGGCCAGGGTCAAAACACATATTAGCCGTATTCCGTATTCACACCTGGGACTGGGGGTGAGATAAACGCTACCTGAACCCCAGGGTCTGAGATTGGGAGTACTATGGCTTCTCAAAGGAAAATCAGGGTGCCGATTCCAGAAGAAGGGGACATGGAGGCTGGGCAGACAGGAACAGCAGGCGCTGTGGACTGAATGTGTATGTCCTTGCAATTCATATCTTGAAGCCTAAGCCCCAGCATTTTATGGTGTTAGGAGATAGCACGTTTGGGAGGTAACTAGGCCATGAGGGGGGAGCTCTCATGAAGGGGATTCGAGAGCTGTTTTCCTCTCTCTCTGCTCTTCATCATGTGAAGATATAGGAGAAGATGGCCAACGGTAACTCAGGAATCAGGGCTGCACCAGACACAGGTTCTGCTGGGACCTTGACTGCGGACTTACCAGCCTCCAGAATTGTGGCGCATAAACATGTGCTGTTTAAGCAGTAGTCCCCAACATTTTTGGCATCAAGAACTTGTTTCGTGGAAGTCAATTTTTCCGTGGACTGGTGAGGGGCAGGGGGATGGTTTGGGGATCATTCAAGTGCATTACATTTACTGTGGACTTCATTTCTAGATCCCTCCCATGTGCAGTTCACAATAGGGTTTGCGCTCCTACGAGAATCTAATGCCACCGCTGATCTGACAGGAAGTGGAGCTCAGGTGGTAACACAAGCAATGGGGAGTGGCTGGAAATACAGGTAAAGCTTTGCTTGCTTGCCCACTGCTCACCTCCTGCTGTGCAGCCTGGTCCCTAATAGACCAAGGACCATGGACCAGACCATGGCCCACAGGTTGGGGACCCCAGGTTTAAGCCACCCAGTCAATGGTTTATTTATTATAACAGCCTGCACTGCCTAGCACAGCAGATGTCTACTAAAGTTCTTTAGAACAGACACCTGGTCTTTCACCTGTCTATTCCCAGTGCCTGGCATAATACCCAGAGAATAGCAAATGCTCAATAAATACTTGTTCAATGAATTCTTGGGAAAATCACTACATCACTTTACCCTCAAGTTCCTCACCAAGGACAGGGTTTCGACTCCCAGGAAGTGGAGCAGACTCTCAGGGTAGGCGAAGCATATACCATTTTTAAAAACTCGAAAGTATTGCTATACACCATTCCCCATCATCCCCCATCATCAGCTGTTGAGAATCCTTGTTTTTATCTAGCAAGACTTTCTTTTGGTATAATGTGACTATTACCCTTAATTGTACCCAAATCATTAATCAATTATTTTGCAAAATCTTTAAAATAAAATTTCCTTTCCCCCTCTTTCACAAATTTTTAAATAAAATGTATTTTTCTACCTTCTTGTCATACCTTAAACCTCTGTATGATAATGTAGGAATATGTATTACTCTGTATAAATAAGAATGCATTTCTGGGTTTTATCTTCTGTTTCTTTGACCCCATCTGACCCCCACTGTCAGTTCGTATGATAGTTCCACATTCTTTTGATAATTACAATCTTATAAAAAAATTTCATTGTCTGGCGGCTCAAACAACAAATGCAATGTTCTTGTATTTGTCAATTACACTTTACTGAAAGACTCCACCATTTCAAAATATTTAAGGCTGTTTTTATTCCAAATTTTGATGCTTGTCCCTCAGGGATGATTTACGAATCTAGGAATGCCTGGACACACATTTCCTTCCTGACCAGAACAATGAAGAATTCATAGGCTTGTCTACAACAGAAGAACTGCGTTCCAACCCATTTTCCAGGCCACAGACTGATTACAAAGTGCTTCGACTTATTCTAAGGGGCTGGCTGCAAATTCACTCTTGATTTCACAGCTTACACCTTCTTGGCAGGTAGCTCCATCCTATGAATGTTTGGGGCGATGAAAACCGTCCTGACATTCAGTAGAATGGGTGCAGCTTTTTCTTTTAACTGCCCTCTTCTGCTACTAATAATAATCAATGTGTCTTCTGCTTGTAACATCATTTAACTCTTAGGCAGACAGTTATATCTCCCCTCAGCCTCCTTCGACTTGAATGAATATTCCCATTCTCTTACCTCCTCTCACAGGTCTTGTTTTCCAAACCTTTTATCATTTTTGTGGGTCTCTCCTGAACTACCCACAGCCTATTTCCTTAAAAAATACAGTGGCTGCTAGCCTCACCCGAAGCAGCCCCCACATCCCCACAGAGCAGAATCGATTCTTTTGTTTAAGGAATGTATCTAAGCTATTGTGTAAAGCCTCTTTCCGACCTACAGGTGGATTATACTGTTGCTTAACTGGTATTCCCCGGGTTTATAGCTATTTGGAAATTTACCAAATGTCATCATCAGACCCCTGCACAGATGTACAAAATATAATGAAGTAATTATTTAAAAGAACATAAAACTAATTGTTTTTTTCTAACTCTCCAAGTTGATTCAGCTGTTAACTCTAACCTGCTTTCAGCAGGAAGTTTGCACATAAAGAAGAGAGTATTATCTGCAGGTGTGAACACCCCTTGACATGGTTAACATAAGAATTCTGTTGTGCTGTTTGACCTTTTTCATGTTTTGTTTTGGTTTCTGAATTCCTCTATTTTACATAACCAGGCCTTTCAGAAAATGCAAACATGTATGCTTTTCAAAATGATAATAGACATTGAAGTATTTTTAAATTGCACAAGGGGGGAAAAATCCCAGTAGACACCAAATCATGATTCAGAGGAATTCACCTGTCATTTTATAATTAATGTGTTGACCATATTTTCATTGTTACAGATATGGCATGATGTTGTATAGTTTCTTTGTGTAAAGATGTCATTTAAGGCAGAGCACAGTTCAGAATGCATGCGTAACGCCATTATGCTTTCTGATAGCCTAATGCAATGTATTGTCAGATTCCACACACATTCCACAACATCGTGTTACACCATCCAACTGTGTGTACTTAATGAAACTTCAAACCTTGGTGCAATATCAGTCTGCCAAAGAAAGTAGTTCCCTTTGCAGGTGGCATAAACAAACTCAGCAGCTTCCCTTTTAAACTTCCAGTTTACTCGTCCATAATCAACCCAGTCGCCACGGTTATCTGTGTGACAGATGTTAAATGGAGAGATGTTTAATTTTCCCAAGGTGTTATTATATACCTATTTTATGTTCACTTGCTTCCACTCATCTAACTGCTTCATTGGAATGAAATTTCCTCGATGACTATCTTGGGTTGCGAGAACTCCATATCTCACTTCTAAATAAGCCTTCCCTGACCTGAAAAAGCATTTTACTGCCCTATAAAAAAAACATTATTTTGTATTGTATCTGCTCTTCTAGCTAATGATTAGACTTCTGTTTTCCAAGGAGTTATCCCAGTACAATGAAAGAGTCTATGACAAAGTTGTCCTCTGAGCAAAAAGGGTTGGGAAGCAGTGTATTATATTCCTCTCTTGGAGAATCGCAATTCACACACAAATATGAAAGGCTTTGAAAAGTCCTAGAATGAAGAAACGTGTTTAAGGCCGTGTTCCTCCACACTTTTGGACTCGGCACTTGATATATTTTTACTCCCACAAAGCTCCCATGAACAGTCTTTGGAAACTACTTGGAGCACAGTGAAATGTTGGCTTGCAATAATATTTCACCCCATGGTCTTTCCCTGTTGATTTTCAGATGGAGTTCTCGAAATTCTAGAAAATGGACCGATGGTGTTTCCTTAGTAATTTGTGACCATCTGAGGCATGTGCAGGCAGACATTGTGATGGGAGTCCACTTACCTGACTTGGGAGATGGGAAGAGGTGGTGCCCATGCTAATTTCTGGAAGGAATAAATAATTACAAAGCATCGATTATATGCTAGACACCCTTACATACTTCATGTACCTTCATCCGTTCGATAAATATTTATGAAATGCCTATTACTCTGTGGCGTGGGAATCAGTCTAGAACAAGGCCAGTTCCCCATCCTGATGACTCTTGGATTATCATGTTGAATCTTCAGGAGGTGAGAGCTTTCATCTTCGTTTTACAGGTAAGAACAATGAAGCTCAGAGATGCTACAGAACTTGCCCAATGTCACAGAGGTGGCAAAAGAGCATGGAAAACTACATGAGACTCACACAGACATCCACACAATGCCCACATCCTAGCCCGGACCCCCTGTGTGCTGGGTCTTGCTGCCGGGGACTAGGGCCAGCTGGCAGCAGAGACCCACGGGAGATGACAGGAGGGGATTCACACCCAAAGATGACTCATCACAAGTTACCATTCTGGAGACACTGATTACCTGTTACACACCCTCTTTAACAACTCCCTATAATCACCTGGGGAGGCCAACCTGGAGGCCCATTTGTGTGCTTAAATAACACTCCTCTCCTTCCCAAGACAGCTCTGCATCAGCATTTCGAGTCAATGCTTTCATCTTGGTTCCCAACCTAATTTTACAGGGAAACTTAATCTATATCTTTACAAATCACTCTCCAAACCTGAGCTTCAAGCTCATCTTTAAGTGCACAAAACCTCTCATTCTACTTCTGACAGCTGAGAATCTGCTGTGTCCAGAAATTCTCCCTGAGTCTTTGGCCCATGGTTTTTGTAGGGATACACAATAGGCTTTAAATCCTAGGTCTGAATCCCTGCTCTTCTTCTTCCTTCGAGAGTATGGAAAATTCGAATCACTGTTTTCCCCTCTGCTCCATTGCATTTTATCTTCCTTATAGCCAAGATGCCTTTCAAAACTGGCTCTCAGGGAAGGATTTGCAATCCATTCAGGCAGTAGAGATTCCTGTCCATCCTCTTGACTCTCATGGAACAGAGGTCCCCCGGGCTCTGTTGAGATGATGTTTTTTGGGTCCCTGTAGAGCACCTTACCTGCAGAATTTCGTCCATGTCCTGGGTGTTAACTTCTGCCTGAATACTGTTGACCGGCTGATCTCTAGGGTTTTCTTCTAAACTCCAACCTGTACGTCCAACAGGTTGCCTGGCATTGCCATCTAGATATCTTGCAGGCACCAAAATTCTCCCCTGTCCAAGCCTCTTTCCACCAGCACTCCCTGACTCAGGCCCATTCTGTGACTGAGCCGTGCTTGTAAGCCTTGCCATTTCCAGAACATGCATGCTCTGACCGTGAAGTTTGAATCACAGCACCTCTAAGTCATGAGAATGCTGACTGTTTTGCAGTCTGTCTCTCCCAGTAGACCATGAGCATCTTGTGGACAGCTAGCTTGTCGAATCTGTCTTCACATCCCTAGTGCGTAGCAAGTGTCACACACGTGGAGTGTCCTGTGACTGATAATGATGTGAAGAAAGAAAATGAGAGAAAGGGAGAGACAGAGAAGGAAGGGGGACAGGAAGGAAGGGAGGAGAGAGAGAATGCAAGAGAGTCAAAGAAAGAAAGAAAAAGAAGAAAGAAAATGATCGATCGTTCTTATGAGTGCCAACTATTTGCTACAGATACTTACAATTTAAGAGACATATAAAGTTCAAGTTAAAGCAGTAAAACACCAGTTGCGTTTTCTGTATTTGTTCAGCAGCATTTCTGACCTTTATACGACACAGTAAGGAACAATGTGAGAACATTCTTACAAAAAACCTTTTTAAGTCTATAAATATGAAGTTTAGAATGTTTTGATTTTTTTTAGGTATAATTTTTGGTATCTTGAACTGAAAGGCAAAAATATAAATGGTGGGTTTATGTGTTCATAATTTGCTATCCATAGTCACAGTATTCTTTTACCAGGACAGTAGAGATTAGGAAAGTCCAAGACAGTGGTCAGAACATTTCTCCAAAGTTGGCAGCAGTCTGGAATGCCTCGTGTAGGGAATTCTTGAAACAAACCTTGCCAAGTTTTCCGCAGCTTACCAGCTTCCTTTGGCTTTGAAAGAATACAGTCCATGGCTATAAGTACAAATTCTGTCTTTGGAAAAGAGCCTTCAAATCTAAGCTTCTCTTGTCTTCCAAGGCAGAAGTTTCCCTGCATATTAAACACATTAATGCCCAGAATGAACCCTTTTCTTCCTTATGATAGAACAACAATAAGACTGGAGCCAAATTTCCCAAGTTTCTTCACATATATAAATAAAAGAATCATAAGCCTTCTGGTCTTTAAGATGTTATCTGCGTTATCATAATCCATTCAATACACAAACAGGGGAGATTCCACTACCTTTCCTGTGATGCTGTTGACACTTGCCTTCCCGAAAACGAAAAAGTAACTAATTATTCCATTTTGCTTCCTAAACAAAAGGGCTTCATTTTTAAATGACAGATTACGCCACTGCACAAAATAGAGAACATCACACAAGTTACTAAAGATTGGGAACGGGGACCTTCTGGTTCAAAGAAAAACCATTTTTATTTTTCTCTAATAGGAAGGAACATAATGTAGTAACAGGGTTTGAACACACAAACAATAAGAGTAAACACACCCTGGCGGTTCCAATAAGCCAAGTTCTCTAAGTGTATTATGTGATTTAACACGCCACTCTCACAACAATCCTACGAAATGGGTACTTCTTTTATCCCTTTTATAGTTGAGGAAACTGATCCATAGAAATGGGTCTCAGGCCACGATTTGGTGGCCTGAGCCACGATTTGGATGGGTGCAGTCAGGTCCAGGAGCCTGGGCTATTAATTACCAGGCTGTGTGACCCCTAACTCTTCAGTCTAACTCTACTATATAATGGCTCAACTTGGGCCAACAAATCTCTCTAAGCCTTTGCTTTCTCATCCGTGAAAATGATAGTATCCGATATACAGGGCTATTTTAAGAATTAAATGAATTTTGAATGGAAGCCACTAGCAGAGTGCCTGGCCTAGCGTAAGATCTCCCCGAAGGTAGCTATTATCAATCAAGATGCCATGCAGACATATTTCATATCTGACCTGTCATTAGACTGTATCTGTTCATGTCCCAGAAGAAAGTAAATGGATACTCACATGGGAAACTGAGGTAAATTTAATGAAGGGATCGTTAAGGAAAACCAACAGGGAGAACAGAAAGCACCCTAAAGCTAGACAGAAATTAGGGGGAGACTTTACCACTCCTAGTCCTGGAGGGGACAGCGCAGGGAGAAGTTTCTAGAACCTTCTGTTTCAGAGGGCTGCCTGAGAAGCGTGTTGTCTTTGTGGGGATCATGACTGCCTTTGCACAGTCTGTCAGGGAAGGAACTAGAGTAACACATGCCTAGAGCTCCAAGGTCAAACGACAATAATGAACACAGCCTGAATTTGAACCCAGGCTGACTGACTTCAGAGTGAAAGTATTAGCAAGAGCAATAACTATGGCCCAGTTTTCATGAGGCTGTTGGTAAGAGCATAGTGGCTTCTTTAAAGTAAGTAGCTTTGTCAGTTGCAAAATCATTTTCAAGAAGAGTGTTGTAAATGGACTCAAATGTGTGAAACTTGTTTGGAACCTGATTTAAACCAACAGACTGAAAAATAAAGAGAGAAATGATTTTTGAAACAATCAGGGAAGGTAAAACATAGACTGGGTATTAGATAATAGGAAATTATTGCAATATTTTCAGTGTGATAATGTTATGGGGGAAATATTATCGTTTTTTGGATGAAGGAATAAAATGTCTCAAACTTAAGAATAAGGACATGGATTAAATAAGAATGGAAAAATGTTGATAATTGTTGAAACTGGGTAATATGGACCTAGACTGTACTATATGTTCTATTTTTGCATATGTCTATAATTTTTTATAATTTAAATTTTTTAAATATTGTTGATTCCTATAGAGATGTTTTTGTTTGTTTGTTTGTTTTGAGTTGGAATCTCACTCTGTCACCCAGGCTGGAGTGCGGTGGCACGCTAACAGCCATCGCAGCCTCGACCTGCTGGACTCAGATGATCCTTTCGCCTCAGCCTTCCAAGTAGCTGGACTACAGACGTGCACCACCATGCCCGGCTAATTTTTTTTTTTAATTTATTGTAGAGATGAGGTCTCGCTAAGTTGTCCAGGCTGGTCTCAAATCCCTGGGCTCAGGCAATCCTCTCGCCTTAGCCTCCCAAAGCACTGGGGTTACAGGCTTGAGCCACTGCACCCGACCTATAGAGATGCTTTAAGAAGGCTATAAGAAAGGAAAACTTCTTAATTTTAATGCAGTAGTACTATTGATAGCAATTATAGTGAAACTTAACGTACTCCTATAAGAAAGGAATTGGCAGTAGCGGGATACCGCCAGGATGTGGCCAGGGGAGGGTGGAATACAACATCAAAAAGGATACCTGATCTCAGACCAGGCAAAGTGGGGACTGAAGGGAGGTCCAAACTTTACCTGTACATTGCCCACTAGCATACCTAATGTCCATTTGCATACCTACATCTTAAAATACATATATGTATGTATATAACATAATGTATTCCATGAGGACTTTAAGATGCGTAGCCTTGAAATCACAGCTTGCAGCTTAGTGCAAGGATTTGAAATCGACCAGCCTCTACTTCCATGCATGTCTGTCATCTATTGTAGTCTTTCTCACATGACCAAGTGATCACTTTTTACAAGAGATGTGGTAAAAGCCTAATGGCCACCATGGGTCCATGAGCCCACTGGCGCCGAGCAGTGATTTTCTCCTGTAGAGAGAGAACCTGTCCTCACGCCGAATTCAGTCCTCCACCCTATTATTATGCTACTTTCCCTTGCTTTACCTGTCTGCAAGATTGTGGCCATTGAAAATTACAGCCTCTGAAGCTGTGTTTCCTCTTAGATCCGAATGTGCAATGTGTTCTTTTTCATGTTCATGCTTCTGTACACACTGAGACTCTGTCCAAAGCCCTCCCCAAACCCGCCATGCCACCACCTACCACTACATAGTGTTTCTTCATCTGGCTGGATTCGACACATCCTTTAACACTCCTGCCACTGGCCTTTCCAGATGGTCATTCTAGGCTTGCTCACCTGTCTTACCCATGACCTGTATAGCCATTGGGGGCAGGCATTGGGTTTTATTCATTTTGGGGATCTCGTTTGTTAACACAGTTCCTGAGTTATAGAAGGGCTAAATAAATGGATGGTGGATGAATGAATAAATAAAGCTGTTTATTTAAGCCTTGTAAAAATTCCTGTTGCACTGGCCAAAGTTAATTCTCCCAACCAAATTTACCAATATTCTCTACCACCAGTCCCTGAGTGTCCTACCTTACCTTCTCACTTTCCTAGGAGTATTCTAAGGTTATTTGAAAGAGGAGATTGGATATTTTTTCTTTTCTTTCTTTTTTTTTTTTTTTGAGTGAAGTCTCACTCCATTGCCCAGGCTGGAGTGCAGTGGCACGCTCACAGGCACTGCAGTGTTGACCTGCTGGGCTCTGGCAATCCTTCCGCATCAGCCTTCCAAGCAGCTGGAACTACAGGCATGCATTACCACGCCCAGCTAATTTTTTTATTTATTGTAGAGACAAGGTCTTGCCAAGTTGCCAGGGTTGGTCTCAAATTCATGAGCTCAGGCAATCTACTTGCCTTGACCTCCCAAAGTGCTGGGATTACGGACTAAGCCACCAAGCCCAGTCAGATATTTTCTTAATGTGTTAAATGAGACTCTTAGAAAAGCATCATGTATGCCATCGGTACGAACAACCTAGTTAATTATGTAGTTTTCATTATTGTTAGACTTAAGGAAATCATACCACTTAGAACTGGAGGGGCCTTTGAATCATCTAGTCCTACTCTTTCATTTTGTAGCAAAGGTATGGGACACAGTGTGGTCAATTGATTTGCCCAAATTTATACCAATGCTTAGCTCTCGTCTTTTTCCAGAGTATGTCAATTCTGATACTACATCTTGCAGAGAAGGTTAGCACGTTGGTCTTCCTTTTTAAGACTTGAAGCATACATGATTTTGGAGGTGCGTTTGAATAAAAAGCATGAAAAACTATACATTCATAGTTTGGTACATACATGAATAATTATTTAGAATGAAAAAATAGCCACGACATGATACAATATTTTTAAATGCTGGAAGTACCACAAATATCAGGAAATGTCGAAAAGTAACAGTATTTGTATAAATTAATTGCCTGACAAGCCTCTTTGTTAATTCATTTATTTGGGATTATTGAATTTGCTATCTTCGAAGAATCTTAAAGTATCTTACCATGCTAAAATTTCCTTAATTAAAAATAAAGGTTTAGGTCACTCGATAAATATGTAACAGAGAAGCATTTAATTTTTCCAAGTGGTAAAGGTTTTACCTCTGGTAGTTTCTACCCGTTTTGCCCAAGCCACAGCAGTGCCTCAACAGCTAGGCTTGACTGAGACACTGCAAGGTAAGGAATCACGTAAGTACCTGTTCGATCATCCGACGTTCATGAAGTCCCTACAGGGTGTCAGTCGGTGTGATGCATATTGGGAAAATAAAGATTAATAAGGCATCTTCTCTTACCCCACAGAGCCCCAGAGGAAGAAAGGCACATAGAGAATCAGAAGTCAATGTCATAACTACTCCACAGGGGAATGGAAGACGAGGATCAGATTACTGATTCTTTACTGGGAAGATACAGCGGGGAAGGATTCACAGAGGAGGTGACCCTGAGGCTGGTCTTGAAGGATGAGTAAATGGGGAGGAAATATAGGAACAATAGGCACAAAGCTGAAGAGCCAGCACAGGGGATTCTATGACTCTGTAAGGGCTTCAACAGAAGATGTAAGTCAGTCAGCGTCAGGGGACAGGGCTTGGGAGACAGGAGGAGAAAGATGAAGTTGTGCGAGGTGTGGTGTGCCTTATGTGGTGAGCAACAACTTACAGCTGGTCAGAGGCCCTTTGAATTAGTCAGTTGGTTTTGAGAAAACAGCGTACCATAGACTGAGTACTCTGAGGCAGCAACATACATTTCCACACAACTCACAGTTCTAAAGCTGGGAAGCCTAAGACCCAAGTGCTGATAGATGCAGAGTCTGGTGAGGACCTTATTTCTGGTTTGCAGATGGCCGCCTTCTTGCTATATTTTCAATGAGAGAGAGAGAGAGAGAGAGAGAGAAAGGATGCAAGACTTCTCATATCTCCTCTTATAAGGGCACTGAGGTCACTAATCCCATTCGCAAGGACTCCACTCACTTGACCTAATTGCCTCCCAAGACCTCTCTCCAAGTATCCTCCCATTGGGAGTGAGCATTTCAACATACACATTTGGGTGGACACAAAACATTTGGTCCATAGCACACTTGAAGAGTTTTAAGCAAGTGATAGGCATGACCTTGGTACTCGGGGGAGGGTTGACTAGAGGGAGAGGAAAAACCAAGCCAGAAGACCACCATAATGTACACCTAAAAGTCTGGGTGAGAAACAACCATACACAGAGGTGGTGAAAGAGAGCTTACAGAGGAAAGGATCAAAATAAACCCTCTGTGAAAGATGGGGAAAACCGAATCGGCGACAAATTATATACTGGAGATGAAAGGAAAGGGAATAATTGGGGATAAGTCCCAGAATTCCAGCTGAGGAACTCAGGAATGCTATTACCATCTGCCGAGATAAAAACTATTAAATTAGGATAGGTATGCCAGTTACTATTCTCCCAAGTACTTTGTTAATGTTGTATGTATATCATCTGTTAACTGTCTATGAAAATGCCTCATTTGGAGCCAAAAGTAAGGAGTGTTAGTAATGATACCTAAGTACTTTAAAATACTCCGTTACTAGTTGTGCTCTCTGTTCTCTATAAGCTTCTACAAAATATTTTATCTGTTTCATTTCATAAAGTTTATTTCCATCTTTGTCTACTTGCACTTTGTGAAGTTTCATGTGTGGTTAGTTTCACTCTTAAAGGGCTCTCTCTTATATTCCGATTACAAAATCTATATGACTCCTCTTTTCTAATCTGCCCTAAACTGATTTTTAAGGGAGGACACTTGTAGTAGTTCCCTGTCTGCCACCACCAACTCTGCTTCTCTAGTACCACTCCCACAGATAAATAGTTCAAACTTTCCCTGAAAGAGATGCATCTCTTTGTACTGCTTAACATGATAACCACTAGCCCACGTAAAAATTCAGTTCTTCAGTTGCCCTAGTCACATCTCAATTATTCAGTAGCAATATGTAGCTATTGACTATTGCATTGGATAGGTCAGACATGGAAGACGCATCATTCCAGAAAGTTCCACATCGTTCCAGAAAGATCTGTTGGAAATTTTCGGAAAGACCATCATCCTTCTTGATCTTTTTGACATCTGTGACTATTCATACTGGATGCTAGTGAGTTTTCCCTCCAATTGTTTTACTAGAAAACACAACTTACTTGCATTTTCATATAAATTGTCTACAATGTTTTTACATATAATTTTGATGGTATTATGAACATAGCGAAGTTTGAAATACTTTAGAAACAATTGCAGGTCCAGTTAGCAGAGGTTGCCAATACTGAAAAGATCATTGAGATATAATGGCTATCTCTGTCAAGGTGTCAAAGTGATATCACTAGTTTTACAAGGGAAAAGGTAGTTTGCAATACTAAACAGTTCGTCTTGGTCAATTTGTCTCCAGTGAGTAATAAATCTTCCCTGTTTGCTAACTCAGCCAACCGATGTGCTTGATTGACCCTAGAGAATTTATAGTCTCTTCTAAAAATTTATTACTGAGTAGATCTGTATATTCAGAATTTCAAGATCCCTAACAGAATCTTACCCTGCCATCTCACAAATGAAGTGGCATCATGTATGTGGGCCTTAACTAGAGTTTTGTAAGTATTTCCCTTCCAAATCCATCTCTGTCGTGCCCATCAGTAAGTCATAATGTAGTTAAACCAACAAAAACCTCATTTCACATCACCAACACTGGATACAGTTTAAAAGTGAATCAATCTCCTTGATAAAAAGACTAAACTCTGGTAATTCATCTACCTAGAATATCCAAAAGAGAAATAGGTCATCATTGCAGCAAAAACAATAAGCATAGCACTATTTGGAAGAATCAATAGTGTCATGATAAATGAAGTCCCCTCTCGTGTGGCTGCAACAAGTCTCCCGTGACTGGGAAGTCCAAACTGACTCCCCACCAGCCCCTCCTCCCACACTCAGCCCCTAGGGTTCTCCCTGAGACTCTTCTAAAATAAGCGTTTAGTTCACATAAATCATGAAAATCCTCAGATGCGCCTACAGTCACAAGTTAAACGAGCCCTTTCTGAAAGGGCACCCCAATGAGGCCGCCGATGGCTGGGCCTCTGTCATATTTTCAGCTGTGCTGGCTGTATCCTGCAGCCACCCTACTTAGCCAGTGTGACGGACACTCGGTGTTGGGAGAACTTGATGTCATTCCTGCTGACAAGGACGTTAGCAGACTGTGTTCTTCTAGTGCCATTCCGAGGCGCATCGAACAGAGAAGCAAGTGGCCAGAATGCTCAAAGTTAACTGCAAACAAGAAAAAGAAAGTTAATGTGACACACTGCAGTATTCTCTCTTAGCATGCAGTTGCAAGCTTTGAAAGTCCCGTTAAGTATCTCTTTTTTAAGATAAATACCTATTAAGTAATGTATATGCACAAGCTGAAGTGTTAAATGGTTTGTTGAAACCTATTAGAGTACACAAGATGATAAACATAAATTATAGCTAATATACTGCACCAGTGATTTTTAAACATAAAAATTACTGACACTGTAAAAACACACTTGAGTCATCGTAGCAACATAATAGCACTAATCCATGTTTATCCAACCATGCACTTTTCAAAAACAACACAAACCTCTAATAAATGCTTTGGCTTCACCTTGACAACTTATATGGGTTATTGCCTCGTTCATGCCTGGATAACCATGTGTTATGACTTAAATGTTCTTTAATATCAATTTATGCCTTGAAGAAAAAAGATTGAATAACGTAGTGTACATATGGTTCAATTTATTACAGCAAAACAATCATTTTAGTTTGAAGATATTTTCTCATGGTGCATATCATAGAAATCTTCTTCAATAGAGCTCTCAATAAACCAGATTTTTTATGTCACAATAAATGAAACTAAGGCAGCTAATTGTTGCTAAGATTCTAAATAGATGGGTCTATTTGGCTTCCTTGTCAATCAAGAAATACATTCCTTAACACTTGTATTTCTGGATTCTAATGTCTCTAATTGGATTTTACACTATCTGATTAACGAGGTAGTTTATAGGCTACTATAAAAAAAAAGATACTCAAGAAAAAAATGGAGGAGGAAATTGTAGACCGTCAGCATTACTGGAGAGTCAAGAAGAGACCGAGAATCACAGTTGTCACAAAAACCAAAAGGGAAGAGAATGGGGATGAGGAAGTGAATTCTAGAAAGAGAGCACATCAAAATTATGCTGATCTGAGACGTGCTTCTGAAATAGTGAATATAATACTACTGAAATCCATAGTTGCATACAACCCTCCCCTTCCACACACACCAAAATTCCAAATCTTGTAAGTAGATAGTCTCTTTTGGTTTGGGCCCTGCTGGGTGAGGGATTAGGGTTGGGTCACACAGTACACTGACTGGAAAGCCCAAAGTGGTAGGTGAGATGGCAGATGACATGGACTCTCCAAGTATCTGTTTTCTTAAGAAGTGTTGTTAGTCAGTCAAATCAACAGTTACTCATGAAAGGGAAATAGAGCCAGCACATCCACGTATGGCTCATAGTAAAATCACAGATCCTACAGTCATTGTAAGCTATATTCCTGTTATCATTTATTCTTTATTTCTCACTTTCCCTTTGTCAATCAGCAATGCTATTTGAGAACCCTTTCTTGGGTGGGAGATGGGATGGAGTAGCAGATAAGCGATAGAAAAGATAATATTCGTACCTGACAAACACTTGCAGGGAAGTTGAGAAAGACTTCATGGAGGAGGGAGGCATCACTAGTGCTGACTCTTGAAAAATAAACACAAGTTAGTCTTAAAATGACTCATGAGGTGTGATAGAATGCTAACGGAAAAAACCAAACACACTTCCTGAAATAAATATTGATGATAAAATCGAGATGACCAAAACATGACACTAACAAATGCTAGGTACATTCTATCCACTCATTGAACTTGCTTCCAAATAGGATTTCCTGAGCTGTTTTTCCCATAATGGGTTTCCATAGCTGAACTGAATTTAGACTTTCCATATGGTCTTTTCCATAACCACTGGCTTAATCTGGTATGTGAAATAGGTGAAAAATGTTCTTGCAAACAGATATATTTTGCTAGACATCCAAGCAAACCCAAGTATGAACTGATTAATAAAAATCTGGTCAAGCTGAACTTCCTAGTTTCCAGAACTTGGTCTTCAAGCTTTTGACTGCATTGATTTCTCCTCCTAGAATTCCTTTCTCTCTTATCTCTACATACTCAAACTCCACTTATCTTTCAAAGCCCTAATTTCATCTCACTTCCATAAGGAAGGCTTCCCTGATTACCAATGGCTTCAAGTAAGCCTCTGCTTCCTCTCCACTCCCACAGTTTTTTCTGGACTTTTTCTATAGAACCTACCTGTTTTTATCCTACCTACACTCTACTTGTCTATGTGTGTGTGTGTGTGTGTGTGTGTATGTGTGTGTGTGTGTGTGTGTGTGTGTGTGTGTGTGTCCCTTGTCAACTCTAAGCTCGAGGACAGGCGAGGTTATTCCTTCTCTCATCTGTGGCCTCCTTAGAGCTCGGTGCTCTACCATGAGTGACATATGCTTCAACTAGGCTTGTTTAATAAACACGATTATTTGCCCATCATTTTGGGGCTTTGTTCTACTAATGCCATGGAAACTCACCATAATGAAGATTATACTTTTGCAAAACTATTAATGAAGAACTGGAAATAGAGACATTTCTTTTGCATCTCTATTATTATGTTAACAACAACAAAGAGAAACCATTGATTTATCACCATGGCTGCTTTCACTTTAGTTTGATTCTTAATCCATCCAAAGGGACTGGGCTTTACAATTCTATGACATACAAATACATATGGGCATTTTGAACTCCAAAATGATGCCTGACTTCCCCATTCTTGAAAGCACCATAGGGACGATTGTGACAAACAAGCGCAGAGCATTGTCTCTCAGTTGGCTGAGCCTGTGTGTGGGCCCACTGGAATGCATACCTAAACTGCCTAATTCTGCCCCTTTATCCATTAGCCCAGCACACATATTCTGGAATGGAACTCAAAGTCAATGGCTGTTTATCATCACCAGCTCTTCCAAGCAAAGATTTACATGTGAGTCCAGATACTGTTCACCACAGCTTCTCCAGCCCATGGGCAGTCAGGCTTCCCCTAGAGCATCCTTAAGTGATTCCAACTTGAGGAAACCCATCCCAGATTCCAACTTGTAGAGTTCTTTGAGCCACCTCTGAGTAGACGGAACACCCTAGGTTTATGAGGTCCCCTGGGAGCGTTACCTCTGTAAAGGAAAGAGCACGTGCAGACACATGGTCACGTAAACACCACCTACCCCTTATGTAAGAGCAATGAATATGTGATTTGAAATTGAAATCAGTTCACCCTGGGGATAGGGTGGAGGTAGGAACTAGCAATAGCAGAGTCTTGCTAGTAATTCCGAAAATGGCTGCCAGAATGTCTCTGGCTCACTTGATGAAAAAAATTATCCTTTCTCTGGAGCTACATGGATGGTTTTATGTGATAACTGAAAGAGAAGACCATCCAGCAGATTAGAACAGGGACCTGGAAGACAAATCTCTCAGCTCTAACTCTGGCAGTGCTGCCAATTTGCTGGGCTGATCTTTGAAAAGTATTTATTCTGTTATAAGGCATTGTTTTCCTCCCTAAAAGTACAGGAATGTCACAATGGAGAATGTTTTTATGATTTTCTTAAAAATGTATTTTAATCACAAAATATGCGATGGAGTGCTCATGAAATTTTAAGATCATCTTAAATAAAAGATTTTTTAATCTTTTAGAACCGTGTTTCCATGTGCCCCAGAAATCAGCATTTAACAACTGAGGAAGAATTCATCTACTCCATTTAAAAAGCAAAAAGAAAAACAAGCAAACAAAACTCTTAACTTTCCCCATGATTTCTATATTTTAAAAATCTGTGAATCTGTACTTTTAAGCTATGTTTAGAAATTATGTAAGCTATGGTGTTCATTTCACTTCACATAATTTTTTCTCTTCTGGTTTAAAAGTCTTCCTATGCAGAAATGCAATCCACATTTTGCATATATTTACTCATAGATACTCCAGGGTAAAGTTTATAAACTCATCAGGGGGAAAAAAAAAAGCCCAGATCCATGTAAAAGTCTCACTAATACTGCCTTCACAATCGTCACTTCTCCGTTTTATTTTGTCCTTCCTTGCTCTAGTGATAGCCTGATCTCAGTCTATGATGTCATTCATTTATATTCTAAGATAAATTTAAGAGAACGTGTTCACTTTCCCGGGGACCTTATATGTCAAGCCTAAACCCAAATTTGAAACATTTGTCCCCTGTTAAAGGAATTTCGAGCACCAGTTGGTGGATGAGAAATTCCGGGGCTAACAGTTAGGAAGAGAGGGCAAGAAGCCTCCTCCAATACCCTAGAAATCGTAGTTGATAGAAAGTAACATCGTCTATCGGTGCTGCTAAAAAGCCCCCAAAGCTCATTTTATACTTACATTTGTCTCGTATTTATGCTGTAAGCTTGAATACATATTTTGAAATAATTAATAATTTGATACAGGAAAAAAAACATTCCCACCAAATTACAGCTTTCCAGTGACAGCTTTATATTTTATTTTCCTCTTTTTCCAGCTTTCTAGATCATGGGAAGGGACCTCTAGCAATAAGATGGCAAGAGCAAGGGTGATCTCAAAGGCACATACTCTAGAATTCACCTTCTCCAGACCCCGTTATATTTTACCTCAAGTTCCCCTGAGTGAACGGGCTGTGTAGAGACAGGGTTTATCTTCTTTACATTCAGATGGTTGCATTTCCTGCTTAAAATGTCAGCTGGATTGTCTCTGCACCCTGCCTCCCCCATCTCTTGGTCTCCCAGAAGCTGTCTGCTGCCTCAGGCAAACTTAATGATGGCAGGGCCGCAGAGCCAAAAAAGGAAAAACACCTGTGGCCAGTCTAAAGTTTAGTCCTGAAATAGACAGGCAATGGCCATCACCTGCCTGCTGTGTAGAAGCCCAATCAAGTCTATTCATCACAACTGTGCAGATAAGGGCTTTTTTTCCCCTCTTTTTTTTTTCTTTTTTCCTTTTTTTTTTTTTTTTTTTTGCTGTTGTTTTTGTTGAACTGAGTGTGATAAGAAGAGAACGGAATACAGCAAAGGAACGGTGCCCTCTGCCTGGCCCCGAGGGGCTGCTCAGACATGTCCCATGGAAGCGGTCCTTCTGAAAGATGGCTCACAGAGCACGTCATTCTGGAAATACACTTGGACTTCTTTTAAAAAAAAATTCTATGATGAGCGGGGCGCGGTGGCTCATGCCTGTAATCCCGGCGCTTTGGGAGGCTGAGGCGAGAGGACTGCCTGAGCCCAGGGGTTCGAGACCAGTCTGGGCAACTTGGCAAGCCCTCGTCTCTACAATAAATTAGAAAAAAAAAAAAAAATTAGCTGAGCGTGGTGGCATGCGCCTGTAGTTCCAGCTACTTGGAAGGCTGAGGCGGAAGGACAGCTTGAGCTTAATGGTTGAGGCCACTGCACTCCAGCCTAGACGACACAGTGAGACTCTGACTCAAATAAATAAATAAATAAATTCTATCATGACATTTTCTTTAGGTTTCCTGAGAAAATAGTGAGAGAGAAAGGAATGAGGCCTAATGAGAACTAGACCAAGCCCCTATCACATATCAGGGGGCATGTCAACAAGGCTTTGGAAAGGTGATTTCGCGTCCATGCCTTGTCGGGGCAGGTGCGCTCATCAATCATATATACGGAGAGAGGAAAATCAGGCAATTATGGACGCCGTCACAAAAATGTATGATTCTATCCTTATCTTTTTGCAATTCTCGATGTTTGATTCCTGCCCCTCCTTGAAATAAACTGCTTCCCTATGATCCAAAGTCCCCTGGGTTTTCTCCCAATCTCCTTGACTGATGCTTCTCCATTTCCTCTGCAGATTTTTCTTCTGCTCATGTTTCTTAATTGGTGTTGAGCCCAGTACCTGAGTCCTTTGCTCTCTGCTCCCCGTCCTTGGGAGACCTTATTTCCTCCACCACAAAGCTGCAAGCGCCTCCATGCCTTGATCACTGCCCAAACAGTCTCTCTAGGGGCCAGCGCCCTCCCAAGCTCCACCCCAGTATTCAGAGTGGCCACTTGCCACGCTGCTGACTAATGAGATGCATGCAGATGGCCGCTGCGGGTTTCTGACATACTTGCCGAAGCGCCATGCTTGCCTCTTCTTGTACAGAAAATATGAGGCTGAAAGTGAAAAAGAAAAATTATCTCATGAGCAAGAGGTAGCCATTAGGCGGACACTACCTGCTGAAAAGGGCACAGCAGGAGAGATGGAGCCTGGGGCTTTTGGGAAATTGTGAAATGATTGCATGAGCTGAGACGACTTGCCCTGGACTTCTGATATTGCAGGAAAAATAATTCCTCTTCTAGGATTTAAGTATGGGTATGTGAGGGAGGATCCAAAAAAACCCGGAATTTATTTATAGAAAGCTGTCCATATATATGATTTATGAGCGCACCTGCCATGACAAGGCATGGACACAACATCACCTTTCCAAAGCCTTGTTGACATTCTCCCTGACACGTGACAGGGGCTCAGTCTAGTTTTCATTAGGCCTCATTCTTCTTGGCTTTAAGTACAGATATATGAGGGAGGACCCCCCAAAAACCGGAATTTATATAGAAAGCTGTGTGTTTATTCTTACATGTTGAAACTTCCATCACCTTCAACGTATTCCTATCGAGATGCTTTTTTCACCGCTCTAAACAGTTTTTGAAATTGTCCATTTTGATGGCTTTCAGTGCTTTGGCTGTTTTTTTGTTTCACCTCTTCCGCATGGGCAGCATGTTTTTCTTTGAGAACTTTTTCATCTGGAGAACCAAAAAAAAGTCACTTGGGGTGAGACTGGGTAAATAGGGAGGGTGGGGTTTGAGGGTCATGCTGTTTGGGGTCAAAAACTGCTGAAAACTCATGTGGGCAGGTGTGCTCATAAATCACCCATCATGAAACAGGCAAATGTGCTTAAAGACTCTCCAAAAAAAAAAAAAAAATTCACTGAAGCTGAACACAGTTTCTCACAACACTAGCTGGTACACTGATGCTGATGGCTTCCCTGAACACTCTTCTAGTGGGGGAATCCTGTACTACCAGGGCCTGCCCTCCAAAAAAAATTCATTTTTGGACGCCCACCCCCACCTTGTATGTACAGAGTTATAGATAGAGTTGAATATCATTTTATGCTTTAAATGAGCACATACATATTTAAATGAAAGAATTATATTTAACATGGATGAAATGTTCACAAAATTTGATTATGCATTATTTTCACAAAGGATATGTCAACATATCCAAAAAAGCAGAAATTGTGAGGCCCACATTCATCAATTATAGCTTAATAAAATCAGGGATTAACTGCAATAAGTAAGTCCCCATTGTCATCACCAAGAACACACCCCACCATCCAAACCTATTCAACTGGAACTGCAAGCATCACAACTTCTAAGAACTCTTGAATTAAAGAAAAAAAACAAGATTCAAATTATAAACAACTTAGTAATAAATGACTTTCTACTACTCTAAGAAAGAATTTTTCATCTCCATCTATCTAGACTGGTGAATTCTCCTTTTATTCAATAAGAGACATTGTTTGGTTTGACTTCAAATTGTTCTGAATTTGGCCAGTGGAAACCCCTTCGAATAGGCTCTTGTGTCTTTTTTTAACACGACTCCATCGTTTTTTAACTTTACTCTCTGGCCTAAGATATTCTTGGTTTACTACATACTTTTTCTGTTCTCGCTTTGAAAACAACCACGTTCACAGGCGTCCTGGTAGTATTTAGATCCCAGGCTTAGGTATGACCATTACTCTAGAGGGCCACTGCTCCCAGTCCCTGGAAGAGGACAAAACTCATTCTTGTCTGCTTTTTTCTATGTGTGACTCTCCTCTTTCATGAGAACTCGAGTTCTCTTTATCCTCAATATATTTACTTTAGCTTAAGAAGCAGTTTCAAAACTAATTTCTATCTCTGTGAGAAATAAATCTTCTGACTAGGGCTCATATTTGTTTACAGATTTTTAGTCTTCAAAAACGTAAACATCATGAAAGACATAGAAAGGCTGAGAAAAAAATTTTGGATTAAAGTATTTTTGGTTTTGTTTTGAGTTGGAGTCTCACTCTGTCACCCAGACTGGAATGAGTGGCATGCTCACAGCTACCGCAGCCTTGATCTGCTGGGCTCAGATGATCCTTCCACCTCAGCTTTCCTAGTAGCTGGAACTACAGGTACACATCACCATGCCTGGCTAAGTTTTTTTTAATGTTTTATTTTTTTGTAGAGACAGGGTTCTCACCAAGTTGCCCAGGCTGGTCTGGAAACCCTGGGCTCAGGCAATGCTCTGACCTCAGCCTCCCAAAGTGCTAGGATTACAGGCATGTGCCACCACACCCAGTCAGATTAAACTATTTTTTAAGATTGGAAAATATAGTTGATTTAGAAATTAGAGAGAAAGAGAGAAGAGATTCACCTCCCCAAGGTAGGGGAGTGGGTCAAAGCTAGGAAAACACGGTGACCATAACTCAAAAAGTCACTGTGGCCAGACCAGAGTTTAGTAAAGCAATGACCTAAAGTATTTTTAAGGGATATAACAACTGAATAGAATAAGTGATTTTTGTTTGCATCCTGGAAAAGAAGAATATTTGGACAATTAGTGTAATTTATTATAGACTTAAGACTTGCTAATATCATTGGATCAATGTTATATTTCAAGATTTGAAATTTTGATTGTGATTATGTAAGAAATACTTGAGAAGTACAGGGACAAATTCTTTAATTTACTTTCAAATTATTCAGAATGCACACTTATATGTATATACACAAAGACATGTTTCCATGTGGATACATCTAGATAGTGAACAATAAAATAAAATAGGGCAAAATGTTAACAACTGGCAAATCTAGATTAAAAAAGCATAGTATTTCTTTGTATCTATTTGTAAATTTTCTGAAAGTTTTAAATGATATAAAAGCAAAGTTACAGGAAAAGGAAAATAAGAAATAAGTGACAATGAGTAAGCTACTAAAGAAGTGTATTTCGAACACGGTGTCTCAAGCCTATAATCCCAGCACTTGGGGAAGCCGAGACAAGAGGATTGCCTGAACCCATGGGTCCGAGACCAGCCTGAGCAACTTGGCAAGACCTCTTCTCTACAATAAATCAAAAAATTAACTAGGTGTGGTAGCATGCACCTATATTTCCAGCTCCTTGAAAGACTGAGATGGAAGAATGGCCAGAGCCCAGCAGGTAGACACTGGGGTAACCGTGAGCATGCCACGGCACTCTAGCCTGGGCGATAGAGTGAGACTTCAACTCAAAAAAAAAAAGTGTCTAAGGGAAACTTATAAATTCAGGACATATATTAGAAATTAAGGAAGTGTTCATATACATGAACTAAATAACAATGATGTAAACTAGAAAAATATCAACAAAAATTCCAAAAAGTAGAAGCATAAGTGATAAATGCAGGCCAGGCACAGTGGCTCACACCTATAATCCCAGCACTTTGGAAAGCCAAGGTGAGAAGATCCCTTGAGGCCCGGAGTTCAAGACCATACAGGGCAACACAATGAGACTTCACCTCTACAAAAAATAAAAGATTAGCCAGACATGGTAGCAAGTGCCTGTAAGCCTAGCTACTTGGGAGGCTGAGGCAGGATCATTTGAGACCAGGAATTCAAGGCCTCAGTAAGCTATGATAGTACCCCACTCTAGCCTGGATGAAAAAGCAAGATTCTATCTCTCTAAAAATAATAATAATAATAATAATAATAATAATAATAATAAATATACATAAGTGTAGCAATAAGAGAACTAGGAACATAACAAAAACAGAAAAAAAAAAAAAAACCCAAACCAAAAGTACTAACAAGTAAAATAAAAACTTGTTTTCTGAAAAGACCATTAAATAAACACATTTTTGGCATGTCTGTTTCTAAAGAAAAAGAGCTTGCACAGGGCAGTTTTAGGGGCATCACTATAGATGCAGAAACATAATGTTATGATAATAAATTTGAAAACCTAGATGAAGTAAATGCTATAATAGGAAAATATGTTTTTTCAAGAAGATGAAGAAAATTTGAATACTATAACCACAAACATAGCAAAAATAAGTTTAAAAATTGATAAAGGATCACCCCCATGGGAGGAGATATATCAAGGAAGAGGGAAGATACAGCATTGAAAAATGCCAGTGATCCTCAATATAATAATATATCATCTCATCTCAATCCCAAAATTCCAATACCAATTTTCACCTGTCTTAAGAATATGAGTTTAAATGATAGAGAATGCATATGCATATAACCAAGATCTTTGGAAAATAGGAAATACAGAGGCCTTCTATCTTTACAAATATTTTACTATATTTATAAAGTTATGACAATCAAATTATAGTAGGATTGAAACATAAGCATTCATCAATGGAAAATAGGCAAGATCTCAGACAGATTTATATATGCATAGAAGTGTATATTTCACAAGCAATGAAAAAAAGGGTGCTGTTATAACAATTGTCTATTCTTTAAAAAAATAAAAAAATAGTCTTAGGTACCTACTTCATACCATTTACCCAAATAAAACAAAATCACAAATGGAGTCAAGCTCTAAATTTACTTTAAAATTACAAACCTGCTTGAAGGAATTTGGGCAAAATGCTTTTAGAGCCTTGAAATAGGCAAATATTTTGCTTGAGAAGATGAAGACAATTTAAATAATGTAATCACACACATAAAAAAATTGATAAAGATTATCCTCAATGGGAGGAGATATGTCAGGTTAGGAGAATGCATACAGGTCATCTTAAACAAGCATACATTGAAAATGCCACATGAAAAAGATATATTTTATATCTGAAAAAATATCAGTAATAAAAGGTTAAAAAAACAAAACTACAAAATTTATGACTAGTACTGATGGGGTTAATGTCTTTAGTGTTTCTAACTGAACATGATTAAAAATCATAATATATTTTTAAATTATTAAAATTGCTAGAAAGAGACCACAAAGCCAACCAGAAAGTGGGCAAAGGTGATACACAGACCATTCACAGGAGAGGAAATACACATGAATGACAAGCACTTCAAAAGATATTTAGCATCATTAATAACAAGGGAAATGCCAGAGAACACAAGACTGGCAAAAACTACAAAGCTTAATAATGTTAAAGGTGGTGAAAATGAGAGAAAATGGAAATTTGTAAATACTACTGGTGAAAATCAATTGATTCAGCACTTGGGTGGGATATTTCTGAGTCTTTCAAAATTAAAAAAAAAATGAATGAATTCCCTTTGACTTCCAAGTTTCATTATTTAATCTGGGAAAACAGAAATATATACATATATGTGTGTGTTGGGGGAGAGACGGGGGGGGAAAGAGTGAATAGAGTCCTATATTCTTTTATTTTATTTTTAGAGGGAGGAGAGAGAGAGAGAGAGAGAGAGAGAGAAGAGAGAGATGCAGTGTTGTCTATTGAAGCAGTGTTGTGATAGCAATAAAATTAAGAGTTAAAATGTGCATCAGGCCCAAGCATGGTGACTCACATCTGTAATCCCAGCACAATGAGAGGCCAAGGCAGGAGGCATACCTGAGTTCAAAAGTTTGACACCAGCCTGGGCAACATAGCGAGACCTCATCTCTACAAAAAAGAAAAATAATAATAAGCCTGGTGGGGTGGCATATGTCTGTAGTCCCAACTACTCGGGAGGCTGAGGTGGAAGGATGGCCTTAGCCATGGAGGTTGAGGCTGCAGTGAGCTATGATCACACTACTACTGCACTCTAGCCTGAAATAGAGTGAGACACTGATAAAATAAAAGAAAACAAATATTTTCATCCAAATGAAAAGGAAAAAATAGATAACCTTACAATGGAATCCCATGTGTAATGTGGACTGAATTTGGCCAACTTATGTCAATGATATGAAGGGAGACTCAGGACATCTTGACTTGCAAAAGTAAGCTACAGAAGAATTTATCTGGTATTATATCACTTAAAAAAATTTGCACAAAATAAAACTGCCTACAACTGTAGATACTGTGTATAAATGCATGGAAGAAATATACTGAACTGATTCAGTGAAAAAGAAATTCTTAGGGAAAGTATAGGAACCGAGATTTGTTTACTTTTTCACATATATGTAAGTGGCACTTTTGTCATTTAAAGCTTTTTTAAAATATTTAAAAAGAAAAACAAAAATTATTTGTTCTGCAGTCCCAACTAACCACGAGGATTATAGCCATATAAGTTAGTTAAAAATTTCAAGGTCCACTTTATCTGGTGAATAATAATACAAACATTGTCATTTCCCCATTTCTGTCCATACATATGTGTATAGGCAGCTAGTTTGATTGAAAATTTATATTTAAAATAATGATCTATATTTAACTTTGTGTAATATCTACATTCCTAACGAGCTGAATTTTTTTTTTCCTAAATTGAGTCTTACTTTATTTTATTATTTTTTGCAGAAACGAGGTCTCACTATGTTGCCCAGGTCGGTGTCAAACTCCTGGCCTCAGGCAATTCTCCTGCCTTGGCCTCCCAAAATGCTGGGATTACAGAGGTGAGTTACCACTCCCAGCCTGAATTCCACTTTAGAGATACTAACAAAGTACAGTTATTTTATATGATAGTCTATGGTGAGTTATTTTGTAATGTGAATAAGTACACCATAAAATGCCTGACTTATGAATGTGAATTTTATTCATCAACTTTACCTAATAGAGGAATAGCCCCACAGGTAACTTCACTCTCCCTGTTCCCTGTCTTTCAGGCGGAAGAGAGCTAGTTTGTACATTATTTTGGCTATATTCTTGGACTAATTTACTAATTTATTCTTCTAAAAAGCACTGTCAGAATGCAGCCCTTTTATTTAAATATCAAAAATCCTCCACAGATTTCTTTTTAAATCATCAAAATCTCCTTGGAAAACTGTGTGTTTGGGGGCAATTGCTATATTAGTTTTCATATTTTAATTTTATTGCCAAATATTTAAATGTATTTGATAAGTACTGACGCAAGCCGAAAGATCTTAAGAGTGTGTTCAAGGGGATTATATCAGAGGCCTCGGAGTAACTTTCAGATCTGGAGGGATTTCCAAGGCTAAATGAATTCTTAGCAGGTTTATGAGAAAACCTTTTAGAAATATTTGTAAGTTTACTTGTTAATCAGCAGATCTGATTTCTACAAGGTTGCCCACAGTGAAGAACTAGCTATTTTCCATGGCTGCCATGCTGAGTTAAGAATGATCAGTTTTATTTGTAGGTGTTATTGTTTTTCTTTGGCGGAGAAGAGATTCAAGAATGCAAAAAACGTGCCTTAAAGAAAAAGGTCACCAAATTTTGTTCTCTTTAGAATACAGGCTTTGGCTATCAATAGTCGAGTCTCGAGATTTTAATGACCCAACTTGAGTATGTGTTTTGCCACCTTGTGGTAGTTAGAGGTAAGTCAAATATAAATCAGTATGAAAGGCCATTACATCTAGAAAGTAACACTTGGGTCTGGTTTTTGCATCTAGCGTATTTTCTTTCTGACATACAGTAATTCTTTTTTTAAATCTCTAAAATCTGTTGAGACTGTGTGCAGTGGCTCCTGGGAAGATCATCCGAGGCCAGGAGTTCGTGATCCAGCCTAGGCAACATAGCAAGACTCTTCTCGAAAAGAAAGGAAGAAAAAAAGGCAGGAAGAGAGGAAGGGAGAGAAGGAGGGAAGAAGGAAAAAGAAGGAAAGGAATGGAAAGGAAAGAAAAAAAGAAAACGTAGTTAGCCACGGTAGCATGTGCTGTAGTCCCATCTACTCAGAAGACCAAGGAGGGAGGATCACGTGAGCTTAGGCAGTCGAGGCCGCAGTGAGCTATGATTGTACCACTGCACTCTAGCTTGGTTGACAGAGCAAGACTCTGTCTTGGAAAAAAAAAATAATATTTTGATAACCATATCCTCAGATACAAGGCGGAAAGCTGGAGTTTAAGTTCTAAATTTTTCTCAGGAATTAGGCAAAAACAGCCAAAGCCAAGAGGGATAAAAGTCTGTAACCACGAAGCCGTTTTCATATTCTGGTGAAATATTTGCAATTATGATTTGAAAGAGAAAATTTCAGAGAATAAAATGATACAAATGAAGAAAAAATGTATAGGAAATTTAAATTTGACTAGTCACATGACCAAAAAATATTTTTGAATGCCCATAGGACATTGGTAAAAATGCTTTTGTATTTCATTTATTTATGAAAGAAGTCATCTTTCACTTTCCTCTTGCACCTGTCTAGCAAAGAACAAAAGTCAACCTACCTACCCAACTCTTTTTCCTTCACGTTTAAATTAACATTTAAAAAGTACAAAATAGAAAAGGAAAGTACTTCATTAATCTCTGCTGAAAGACAGAAAATACAAATTGTCTGATGGATATTCAGCCAGAGTCTTTCTACAAAGACAGATAAAGATAAGAATATATAGATAAACAGATCATGTATATATATTTTTTCCAATTCATTCTTTACCCTTCAAGGTTCACATAAGGGAGTACTTAAGGAGAAGACAATGTTCTTACAAAATGGAAAATAAGCAGATTAGGTCAGGAGATGGAGAGTTTCAGGCAAATCGAACAACATTATACATATATATAATATATATATTTTTTAATAAGCCAATACAGAAATAGAAAAAATTATGCAGTAGCACTTTTACTTGGAATGCCTTGATCTTTGTCAATTACTTCTGCTGAGAACCTGCAAATAGAACTTTATAATTACTGACCCTTTTCACCAGCAAGGCATGTTGGGTTTCTTTCTTTTTAATCGTGCTCAAAATCTTAATGCATTCATAAATAAGGAAAGCAAAAGTACCTAGTTGGGGCTGCCAGGTGCTCAGTGAATGTCAGTTGAGGTTCCAAGATGCAGAGATCATCAACAGGGCTGGAGACTGACATGTCTTTCAGCAGGGCAGGCTTGCTTTCAACTGTTTTTGCTTATGTTGAATTTTTTTAATGCCGCTTCCTAAAAAAAAACAAAAAACAAAAAACTAAAACTGTAGACCTCTGCTGTGGTTTAAAGAACACAGAAAAGTTGTACTTAAACTACTGGTTACTGATTTTGACATGTCCTTACTTACTGCTTAATCTCCATGTTTCTCATTTTCTTCATTTATAACATTGGAATAATTACCATGCTGATATGACTTGCAAAGATTTTGTGATGTCTAAATCATGTTAAAATAAGCCAATCTAGGTTTTAAAAATGGAAAAAGTGAACTATGTATTTACAGCAGATAAAGTGAATGTCCCTTCTTATTTGAATGAAAAATGTGTTGGTGAGAAAGCATCCATTGGGGATAAACCCTTTAGTCCTCTACTGAACTGGTGGTCCTTTCTGATGGCAACGAGCTCGGGAAGGAAATGACACTTAGTGCTAGATGTCAGTGATGCCAGAATTCTGTTTCACAAGGAGTCATTTTTAAACAGTAGAAATGCGCTTTCCTCACCTACGATCAGACGGTCTGCCATTGTGGTAAAGTGGGCGTTTATTTTAACATCAAGACAAACTAAGGCAACTCAAAACTGTAAGAAAGTGAAATATGTAAAAGAAACACATGGTCTCTCTATGATCGCATAGAGAGTTGAGAGAAGAAGTGTGGTGGACTCTGGGGTGTGCCACCAGACCCCTCTTCAGGACCACGACACTCACTCCCCCAGCAAATGGGACGTCATCTGTTGATGGTTCAAAACGAAGCCCTCTGAGGACTGCCTTCTGCCAAATGGAACTTTTTCACACAAAGTGAAGTCCCTTCTCCAAAGACAGCCCTCAGCGGATGCCTGGCCTAAGTGGTTGTACAAATTCCCGACCCCCTTGCTTCAATTCAGGACAGCTCCAAAGGACCCTTCGCTTCAGAGCTGAGGCCCTGCATGCCAGCACAGCCTCTCCCCTGCAACCCCCCCCCCATGCCTCACCCTGCTCATCTCATATCCTTGCTGGTGTAAAGTACCCCTGCTAGAGCACTTTTCAATAAACTTCCTGCACATAGACTTCCTCCTCAGAATCTTTTCTGGAGATCCCCACCTGAGGCAAGATGCCATTAGACCTTGGCATCAGGACATTGTTTTCAGAGGCTTCCTTTGAATACATCGAAAAGAACAGTAGAATGTTATTGTCAAACATTAGGAAGGCAATCAGCAAACAAGTGCCAATATTGTTTAAAAAAACAAAACAAAACAAACTTTATCCCTTGGACTGGGAAGTAGAAAAACCCATCTTTTCACTCTAAGACCTTTCCGACTTAGTGATATTAATATATTACTTTGAATTATTTAAGGATAATGTATGAGAGAAGATCTCTGAAGGTTTTCTGGAAATCAACTGACAAAAGGCAGATCAATAGGAGAATGGCGTGCAAATGTTGATTTTCATGTGCAGAGCACAGGGGAATCACAGAATGATTACCTAGGAACCCACTGGGTACATATGCTTATACATTCTGCACGGGGGGAGGGGACATGGGGGAAATATGGCAATTTGGGGGATAGTAAAGGATTTTTAGGAGAAAGCGAATGGACAAAATCTGTTGGACCCACAGAGCAGACATGGTTTGTAACAAAAGTCTGTCCAGGTGGACCGATAGACTTGAGTCTTTCCTCATGTGACAGGAGTCCAGCTCATGAAAACCCGGAAAGGGACCAGAGATGACTGTTTTCTTCTTTGGCCAGTCTGAACTTTGGGTGGTTAAGGAATCTTCAGAAAGCAACTTCATCCAGTGTTTTGGGAGACACAGAGAATTGTGAGACAAGAGGGAGGTCGGGGAAGGTCGGCCCAGCGTGTCAAAGCGTAATGTTTTGGTATCCATATCTGACCCCAAACAATAGGAACCTACTAAAAATGCTTTCTGCATTCAAAAATAACACAAACTTCTATGAAGTGTTAAGTAGTCAGAGTAAAACCAAATCACAGAATTTACATATACATAATGAAATCATCTAAAGGTTGTTTGTTTTTTGTTTTTAAGAGATGTGGTCTCATTATATTACTCAGACTAGTGGTCTCAAACTCTTTGTTTCAAGCAATCCTCCTACTTCAGCCTCCCAAGTAGCTAGAGCTACATGTATGAACCACTGTACTTGGCTATTTAAAATTTGGTTGGAAACAAACAAGCAAAGACCTGTCAAATCACCAAACAAGGAAGGAGGGTCAACTTCACGGTCTTAATCATCAAAAAGTGGCAGCCAAGGAAAGAAAGAAAAAAGATTATAATATGATCTGTTGCTATATCCCCTAATCTGCTTCCCAATCCTCAGTCTCACAAATTTCATAAACATGTTGATGTAGGAAGAGGAATCTACAAAACAAACTATTAAAAATTCTAATATTTCTCCTCCAAAACCACACTCAACCTAATTGGAAAAAAAGTGCACTAAGAGCGGACCTGAAAAAAACAGAAATTTCTTTTCCCTTATAGTACAGGCTTCTCCTGGTAGGTAAGGGTTCTAGGAACCCATCAGCATCAGCATACTGGCTACTGTTGTGAGAGGCTGCGTCTGGCTTCAGTTAATTTTTTTTGGAGATTCTTCAAGCCTTTGCCCATTTCATGACAGGTGATTTACGAGCATACCTGCCCACACCATGCTGGGTGTTCAGCAGTTTTTGATCAAAAACAGCACTACCCCTGTGTTCCACCCTCCCTATTCATCCAATCTCACCCTGAGTGACCTTTTTTTGTTTCCCTAGGTGAAAGGAAGTCCTCAGAAAGAAACATTTTGCCAACGTGGAAGAGGTGAAACAAAAAACGGCAGAAACACTAAAAGGCACCAAAACTGACAAGTTCAAAAACTGTTTTGAGCAGTGGATAAAGCATCTCCATAGGTGTATTGCATCAAATGGAGAGTGCTTTGAAGGTGACTGGAGTTTAAACATGTAAGAATAAACACACACTTTTAAAAAATAAATTGTGATTTGAGAGGGTTCCCCTCACATAATAGCATTTCAGAAGAGAAAGCAGAGTCCAGGAAGGAAATAGCACAGTTGAACCATAGCTGTATTCCCCCAAACCCCCAACACACATGCACACACACGTGCACACACATACACACACACTCTGTACTATAGGGTTACAGAGACGGCAAATAGAAACAACGCACAGTGTTTGAACTATCACTCAGAAGATAAAAGAAACAAACCTCGGGTATGATCGTGTCAAGGAAAACTCACCCATCATGGATGAAAATGTTAAAGTGATCTTGCGAGAAACGTCCATGTCAAGCAAGAGAAAGATGGAAACAAATGGCATGCGAAACAGTCTGAAAGAACAGGGGGGAAGGAAAGAGTAAGGATGCGAGGGAGACAGGGAGAGGGAGAGGGAGGGAGAGAGAGATGGAGGGAGAGAGGGAATGGAGGGAGGAAGGGAAGAAGGAAAACAACCTGCAAAGGAACCTCAAGTAACTGATTATTCACAGTTGGTTTAGCATTCAAAACTCAATCCGTGTAACTCACCATATTAACAAACTAAAAAAAAAAAAAAAACAAGTGAACTGTTTGATCAGATCTTCTCAGAAGATGCAAAAAACAAAAGATAATAAATCACCAAACTCCAACCCTCACCATAAAAATGCCCTGCAAATGAAATAGACGAGATCTTTTTCAAGGAACGTCCTTCCTTGAGCCGGTCAAGAGATGATCAAGGAACCCGCGAAGCGTCACACAAGAAGGAAGTCACAAAGGAAGGGCAGGCGACACCAGTTGACCTGCCGCCCTCGCCATGGGGAAGTGGATATGCCAGTATTGGCCCGTCTCAAGGAACAGCCTCATCTCGACGCTGTGGGCCAATGGATTCATTCCAAAGGTGGAAGTCCTGGTTATGGGTTGAAACAATAACAACAATCACTCAACATCATCACGAATGGCTTACTCACACTTTAATTAACTCTTTATAACACTGGAACACTATCCATTTTCTCCTTCTGAACACCAGGAGGATTTCAATGCCTCTTTCTTAGGCTACTTCTTTGACTTTTGTTTATATCAATAACTTGATCATTCTCTTTAACTGCAAACATCTTCAAAGTAGAATTATGTATTCATCGTCTTTGCTTTTCCTCAGGGCCTGGACAAGAGAGTTCCTTTCTCCTAGGTGTCTCTCGATAATAAACTTGGTAAATAATGGAATACACTGGCCTGAGAAGAGGCAAGCCATGAACTAAAAATGAGTAGTCTTGAATGTTAAGCCTGACTCCGTCACTCACCCATTATCTGATCTTGTAGAAACCTTTGCCTCTTTGAGTTTCAATTTCCTTTTCTATCAAACGAAGGGATCGAAATTAACTGTGAGGCCTTCAGATTTTTTCCAGTTACGAGTCTGTGTTTTGTCATAAATTGTAAAAGATAAACTTAAAAATGACTTTTCTTTTAGACACGGGAATGGCGCACCGTGGCTGCTTTTGCCAGATGTTGTCTTAACCATCAGGGCAGAAGGTAGAGAAGTAGCAAGCCGGAACTTAGGTCCCTGGTAGAAACTGGAGCAGTGACCCTGCCAGGTGTTTAAAGTAGGGCACCCTAGGGGTGTCCCCACAGCCCTGTGGTGAAGCTGAAGATCAGAAGAACTAAGAAATCCGGGGAAGATAAGAGTGTCGCAGGTGTGTCTACAGTTAAATAATTCTATGCTGTAGAGGACTGTGAAGTCCAGAGGGGAGAAAAGGGAGTGACACACCCTTTTTAGAGACTGACTATACAGAAGAACAGTTGCCAGTGTGGTACTGGCCTAATGATTTTATCTCATTCTCTGTCTGATTTTCCTCCAGTGAATCTTGTAAAGGAACCAGCTACCTGATCCTTTAATCCAGCTAACATTTTATAAAAGAAGATTCAAATTAGTTTTGCTTATTCCAGATGCTTTATATGCAAATGAGCCTCAGAGTTGGTGGCAACTCAAATGTGAAGCAGACGCCATGATCTGTGGGAGGAAATACTCCCACCTGAGCACCCTCCCTAAACAACGGGATCTTTCTCTTCTCCTGGCCGCTCTTGGCTTCGCCTCCTCCAGGGAAGGATTCGAGAGTCCTCAGATATCCACCGTGACTCTGTGATCTGCAGAATGAATCCTCAGATGCCTTGAACGTGGAACTGGGTTTGACTTTCATGGAGCAACATGTGGATGGCGTCCCTGACTCCCGTAAAAGCGTTACCTATGCAGGATTCAACAGAGTTTGCACGTCAAATATTAAGATCTTTCCTTGGGGTAATCTGGTGGCACAGCTTTGCCATTTCACTGTCCCCTTTGCAATTCTAACTAGACAAGGGAGACGGAAACATTAGGCTGGGAATTATTTATTGAAAGCCCCAAGCCACCACATGCCAACTCTGGATAAAGGTTGCTTCCTCGCCTTGATAATACGGGTGGCCTGTTAGTGCAGAGCAGAGGGGAACCTCAGCCTCACCTGGAGGCCGCTCCTACAGCCTCTCGTGCAGCCTGACACTTGTCCTCTGCTGTTCCCATGTTGCTTGGCTCTAAGCGGAAGTGCTCTTCATTTCAAATGATTTACTGGGGACAAGTGGGAGGCCCGTCTGATCTAAGTCTGTGTTTGGCTTCCCTTGTCTCAGGGGCGATTTTAAAAAGATCTCTTATGTTGTGAAGCAGGGATATGAAATAGAAAAATGCCCACCTGCCGTTGGGACCGAGCTCGCGGGGCTTTGACGCAGCTGCCCGGTGCCATTTTCAGCCACAACGAAAAGACAGTCAAGTCTGAGGGCAGTGGCTCCATCACTGATTGGCAGGGGATATTTATGCAATTCTCATGGGGTCGTCTGTGGGTGGACCGTTCTGCCGACTTGTTCAAAGGACAGAGGGATAGCCCTACTGACACTGATCTCAGGGACCGTGGCGTTGACCACAGCTCCCCTGCAGTCTCTCTCCCAGCCCCTCACTTCTGTTACGACACTCTCCAGACTGCATAGAAATTACACATTTCTATGTCTGGCTCCACCATTCGCCTCTGAGTTACTCATGAGAAAGGTATTACCTTTGTATTTTCTTGATTCTGCACAGTACCAAGCAAATAATAGATACTCAAGACAAATGTTACATGGATAGATATATGTGTAGAATGAATTACAACCCTGTTTCAGCTGTATTTAAACAGTGGCGGCTGATACAAACACATTACGTGATGTTTTACTGCTGGTTCTCTTTCTACAGGCTAGCAGACTAAGGGGTTAGAACAGCATTGTCCAAAATAACTTTCTGCAGTCGTGGAATGTTCTATTTCTGTGCCGTCCAATGAATGCAGCAGCTACTAGCCACTTATGGTTATTGAACACTTGAAATATGGCTAGTATGACTGAGGGACTTCATTTTACATTTTATATATATAGTGATTTAGATGTAAATAGTCACAACTCTCTACCGGCTTACAGTTACTGTATTAGACAGCATAGGTCTAGAAGTATTCCCAGGAAAAACAGAAAAAATGAAAAGCATTCTTGGCATTCTTCAGAGGGAAAGATAGGTGTCCATGTGTGTATGTGTATGTGGCATGGGCTATACGTAGTGAGAGTCGAGTTCGTCAGCAACACGACAAAAATGTTAGGAGCATGTCTTTGGAATGAGGCAGACCGCAACTTGAGTCTTTGGCTCTGTCACTTACTAGCTCTGTGACCTTGAATAACTCATTGTTATTACTGGCATACAAAATTGCCCTTCCTGCCAAGCATGTCAGAATAGAATCCTTAATTTTGGGGAGAAGATATGATCGGATGCCAATATCATTCTAAAAAATGTGTTGTCGGTAGGTAACTCCCCCTCCCCCCAAACAAAAACGAATACACTATAGATATCAACAATACATTGCAATTCTTCTTAGCTTATGTAATCTTATGTCACTCTTCCTGACTGCCAAGCCTCCAACTTAATGCATCTGGAAAAAAGTCACTTCATCTTTTATGAGAGAACAGAGTCAAGATTTTGGGTGTATTATTGGCATTTATAACAGGAGTGATATACTTTAAAATATAAAAAGTCAGGAGAAGAAAAGAGAGGCAGAGAAGTGTAAGAGGCAAAAAGAAATTAAGACGCAAGAGCTCAATTGAATGTCGGGTTTTTTGTTGTTTGTTTTGTTTCAGTTAAATAGCATAAACACTGCCTATCACCCCTGTGCTTAGGGGAAAGAGTCAGATATTCATGGATCTGAATACTCACTCGTATGATTACTCTGAGTCTTTGGTCAAGTAATTTGACCTCTGTCAATATCAATTCTCCGGTAGTAAAACATGGGCTGGTTTTACTGCAGGGCTGTTAAGACAATCCGAGAAGGACAGTGACTGGCACTTAGTAAACACTTAAAGGTGCTTCTTGTCTTCTCTTTTTCCCCTAACTACTCTGAGCTTTTCCCCCAGTTTCAGCTTCCTCTGGATATTAGAGGAGCGGACCACATAGGATAATCAGACTGTTGCCTTCCTTACCAGCCCCCTATACACCGCAACAAACAAAATCTGAAAATGTTTTCCTTGTCTGTGTCTTGAGATCAACAAATCTGAGGAATCTGAGAAGTTGAACGACGGCCATCCTAAAGGAACTAGCATGTACCATGCGCAAAATGAATTACAATTCGATTCTACTTTTTTAAACCACAACAGCGTGCATGTGTTTCATCCATCCAGTATGCCAATAGAGTTTTATTTCTAAAAGGCTTTAAATTACGGTATAGACCTCAACGTCCCCACCCTGGATCTCTTGGGCGTGCATACTCCCTGCTCCCTGATCTTTAAGTCTTAGAAATGGACCCATTAAAACTGAGCTACAATAATTCGGGATGTGGCTACTCAGGAAACTCAGACGTCCAGACTGTGGTCAGCTCATTGGGAACCACGACTCACACTTAGCTCCACACTCCAGGTACCTTAATTGTGAAGAAGGAAGAAGGTACCCCTCTCTTGCCTGTGCCTTCGGGCACGTTGGGAGGGATCAAAGATGCCGTCTCTGAACCACCAAGACACAACACTTTCCCGTACAGAAACACCTGCACATTTTTGAGAACTTGTATCAACCAAAAGGGGTATGTCCATTAATCAACTGAAGTTGACAAAATGTTAGCATTCCTCACATGCTTGCTGAAGAACGTTGCGGTCATAGATTGCTATCTCATATCTTTCTTTCGTCCCTAGAGGCACCCAAGGAAACAAAATCCCTTCTATTGATATCTCTGCATCATATTCTTTCTCCTCTGCAACAATAACAAACGGTTATGCTTCTTGGGAAGCAAAATTAGAAGCAAAAAATTTGGACAAGTTTGGGTTTGTTGCTATAAATATTCCAGAGAGCCAAACTGTATTTCGAAGTGCTTTTCTGATGACAGTTGCATTCCCATATCTTGGGAAAGGTTGTGCTCACCATCACATACATTACAAATTTGCAGTGCCTGTTTGGTGAGGGGCTGGCTGCTTTACAAGGGAAACTTTTAGAGTTGGAACCTACCCTTGAAAGATTGGTACTCCAAAAGAAACAGTTTGAGGGTCTTCTTAGAAATATTGGCTAGGAGAAAGCCATAACCTGAAGTACAACATTGAAGCAGATGTAAATGAAAGTGGTGAGTAATTTTTTTCCCTGTAAATTTCCAGCACTTAGCATAAGGTCTGGCACACAGTAGTTGCTTGATACCTTGTGGATGGTTGAACTGTTAAAAGATGAAGGGGAAAAGGAGACCTGGGAATGAATTTCGATTTTTAAGACCCCAGGCTCTGGAAAGATGGTGGACCTTCCTGCGTCATTCAAAATAATATAAAACCAGTTCTGAATTGCAAAAAAAGAGTAGGGAAATCTAATAATGTTGAGATGTCTCCCATGGTACTTTTTAATAAGATCACACAATAAAATCTCTCAAAATATTTTTCCAATTTTTTGGTGCCTCTCCTCTGCTGATACCCTAAACATGCGCCTGTGTTCCTCCTGGGTGATCAAGCCCCAAAAGCCCCTGAGCCCTCACCTCTTCACTCGTTTTCTCATTTATTATACAGACTTTAATTCAAGGTCAGTAATTTGTGAGACTAGCAATTCATACACGGATAAAAGTCAAGTCCTTCCTCTGAAAGGACTCAAAATCTAGTGAAGAAACAAATTGAGCAGTGTGGTAAGTACTCTAAAGTTCCCAACGAGGCCCCAAAAGACCAATGAGGAACAAATCAAGTTCTCAAGGCACCAGGGAGACCTCCCCAGTGACATCTAAGACCCAGAGGTAGGTCTTTAATAATGACTCACGTGGAGAATGGACTGGGGCATTCTAGCATTGGGTTCTCTAAAAAGAGGGACACTCAGATTGGAGTAGGTGAGTCCCCCCTTCAAGGGAAAAGGATTCCAGGCCTGCTTTGACTTGCTCCGTCCTTGTCTCTTTAAGCTCAGGTTTGGTATTGTTCCAGTCTCTCTCACATTCTGTGTGTATTTCTTGAGGGAAAGAGAAAGCTGTCTCACCTGTTTAGATTGCATTCCAAACCTTCGCCTCCCCCACCCCAGGTAAGAACTTTCTAAGGAACCACGGTTCCCTTATGACCTCAAGAGAACTCAAGGTCGCTCTCTAGATGTCTGGTATCATTCTGCATGCCCTTTGCCTCGGTTTGTCTGAATAGTCTCCTTTGTGATTACAACACGGGAGATAGAGACAGCTTCCTCTCTGTCCACATTTATTATGTCCGGTTTATGTAACTGTAATGTTCCGCTTAATTTGATGTGAGTATGCAGGACGTGGGAGAAGACATGAGCAGATTCAAGTGATATAATGGTGCCTCGATGTCTGCCCACCTGGGTGCATCTGGGGACTGTCACAGAGCTAATTGTCAGGTGTTGTACGTTGCAAGTGCAAAGATCTCCCAAGCTTCAAGAAAAGAACCACTTTGAGGGATCCCTAAAGAGAGAGATTCAAGGGTGTCCTTGTCCTATTTGTTTATTATGAAAAGTAGATTGCCACGGTGATCAGAGTGACTTCAGTTAGGAGGGGGACAGGGATGGAAACCGGGGAATGTGGAAAAAGTGCCTGGCATAGGTAAGCACCTAGAAAATGTCATCCCTTTTGAGCGTGACTTGGAACATTCTATTCCCTAAATCAATGGGGAAGATAGGGATCACATGTCTTCAAATTCCACACGGAAGACTAGCCTTTTTCTTCTCTGGCATCAATAAAACTCCAGGTGACTCAGGGCTTTGGGAGACAGAGGGAAAAGTGTGTGTGGATTTGGTGGAGTGCAGATGAGAGGGAGTCTTAGTTCTAGGAACAGATTATAGACCAGTGAGCAAAAGGCCACAGAGAACAGCAGCACAGGATGGTCCCATGCAATGGCGAGGAAACAAAAATGGAGCCAAATTAATGAGGTACATCACAAACCACGCCAAGAATTGATGCTTTTGTTAACGATTAGAAGATGGAGACTCCCCCCGTGGGTTTTGAGTAGGGAAAGCCATGTGATCAGATCAGTGTTTTAGAGACAGCAATTCGCTTACAGTTTGAAACACAGGTTGAAGACCCCCACGCTAGCTGCAGGGTAATCTGCTCACAGCCTATGCCAGGAATACAAGCGATAAGGCCACAAAATGCGGGGGGGGGGGGAGCGATTAGATCTTGAACTAAGAAACAGAGGCATTGAGAATAGAAATGATAGAAAAGAATTAGAGAGCACCCAGAAAACAGAACCAAAAAAAGTCATTGGATATAAGAAGAGGATTAGAAAAAGAATCTAAAATATCTCTTTTCTAACTTCAGTAAGTGGGTGGATGAGGGTCAGGGCCAATAACCCAAGTAAATAAGGACCAGATGGTTTGGAGATAAAGCACAGAGAAAATAAATGGTTCTGAAAAAGTGGAACCTATATTCATTCATTTATTCACTTTGGAAGTTCCATCCTTTGCTTTTATGTTGATGTCAGATGGGTCTTCCCATCGTGGTGGTCCAGCTAGCCCCGATTTTTTTATTTAGCCAGCACTGTGTACTTCCAATTTTGAATTAGTTAAGATTTAAAAGGGGCCGTGTTTATAAACGTAGGTTTCTTTTTAATGTTAGATTCAAAGGGGAACATATGCAGGTTAATTCTATGGGTATATTGCATGATGCTTGGGTTGGGCTTTCGCTGGACCCATCCACCAGATTGTGCACATGGTACTCAAGAGATAGCTTTTCAACCCTTGACCCCTCCTTCCTTTAGAAGTCCCCAATGTCTGTTCCATATTTATGTCCTACATACCCTGTGTTTCACTTCTTCTTACGCATGAGCATGTGAGTTATTTGATTTTTCTGGCTTGGTGTTAATTCATGTAAGTTAATGCTATTCAGTTGCATCTATATTGCTGCAAAGGACATGATTTCATTCTTTCTTATGGCTGTGTAATATTCCATGCTATACCATATTTTCTTTATCCATTGCTGACGGACGCCTAGATTCATTCCATGTCTTGGTTATTGTGATAAATATATGAGTGCAGGTATGCAGCTGTGATAAAAAAGAATGAAGTCATGTCCTTTGCAGCAACATGGGTGGCAGCTAGAGGCCATTATCCTAAGTAAATAAACACAGAAACCGAAAACCAAATACCGCCAAGTTCTCACTTAGAAGCGAGAGCTGAATGGTGGGCACACACGACATAAAGATGGAGACAACAGACACAAGGAACGGCAAAGTGGGAGAAGTAGGGAGGGAGGGAAGAGTTGGAAGTCTACCAATTGGGTATCATATTGTCTATCAGTCCTTGTGGAAAGCAGTTTGTAGATTTCTCAAAGAATTAAAAATAGAACCACCCTTTAATGCAGCAATCCCATTACTGGGTATATACTCAGAGAAAAAGAAATAATCCTACCAAAATTATGGATTTCTGACCACCATTAAAAAATGAAAACATCAGCCGGGCTCGGTGGCTCAGCCTATAATCCTGCGCTTTGGGAGGCTGAGGTGAGTGGATTGCCTGAGCCCGCAGGTTCGAGACCCGCCTGGGCAACTTGGCAAGACTTCATCTCTACAATTAAAAAAAAAAAATCAGCCAGGCATGGTAGCGCGTGCCTGTAATTCTGACTACTCAGAAGGCTGAGGAGGAAGGATCATCTAAGCCCAGCAGGTCGAGGTTGCGGTGGCCAGGAACATGCCACTGCACTCCAGTCTGGGCAACAGAGTGAGACTCCAACTCAAAAAAAAAAATGGAAACATCTGTCAAGGTCCCCCAGATCAACAATCCCTTTAGACTGGACACGTGCTCTCTGATTTGGCACAATCCCCCCCCCATTGTCTCCTTGACAGGTCTGTGTCATTCATTCATGCTTCCTGCATGGGACCTACATGTAACAGATGCACTCAAAGCCTTACTCTTAATCCCCAGACAGTCCCGAGGGCTTCCCGCAGCTGTCCTCTTCTTGCTGGAGTGAACCAGGCCAGGGATACCAGAGGTATACCCTCCTCCCTAGTAACCAGTGAGAATGGGAGTTGTGGATAACGACCCCAGCTTCCTTGCCACCTCGGTGAAACCATTCTGAGGTGTTTCCATGTGGTATCTCAGAGAGTTTCCAGCAGGTTGGAACCCCCAGTTCCCACTGTGGTGACCCACTCATGAACACACTTTATTAGCTGTCTTTACTGTATTGAATCACTGCCTGTCCTCTACACCAGGGGTCCTCAAACTACGGCCCGTGGGCCACATGCGGCCCACCGAGGACATTGATCCGGCCCACTGGGTGTTTTTGCGCCACTGCCTGTCCTGCCTAGCAGCCGACTGGTCCCGGCCGCAGTGCACATGTGTGGAATGTGCCTGGCACTCTCCGACTCCCCTCCTTCTCTCTGTCTCTTGACTCCTCCTCTCAGTAATCTCAGGAACCATGCACTCAAAATGGCAACCGTCTTTGGCAGCACTTATGTCTGTGAACAGACTTTTTCCAGAATGAAACATCTGAAATCTCCAACCAGATCTAGACTAACTGATGCACACCTGCCTCACCTGCTACGACTAGCAGTGACAAATATGGAACCGGACATTGACCATCTCTAGCCAAAAGCAGGCCCATAGCTCCCATTGAAATACTGGTAAGTTTGTTGATTTAACTTTACTTGTTCTTCATTTTAAATATTGTATTTGTTCCTGTTTTGTTTTTTCACTTCAACATAAGATATGTGCATAGGAACTTGTTCATAGTTTTTTTTTTTTTTAAACTATAGTCTGCCCCTCCAACAGTCTGAGGGACAGTGAACTGGCCCCCTGCTTTAAAAGTTTGAGGACCCCTGCTCTACACGCTTCCCGGGATCACCTCTCGCACCAGCTATTTGTTTGTACAACCTCGTCCTGGGGCCTGTCTGGGAGGGACTCAACCTGAGACAGAAACTGCAGCCAATTGCATCTGCCATCCCTGATGCAGACCATCTTCTGGGTCTAACTGCTCTTCAACAGAGGATTTTCTGGTCTCCGACTGTGAGGAACAGAAATCGCCTCGGAGAGAGTGGAGACTGAGAGACCCCAGTGAGTCGCCTGAGGCCACACAGCATGACTGCCTCACGGGTGGGTGAGCCTCTGTCTCCCGGGCCCTGTCAAGTTCCATCCACTGCCTCCACCGAGACAGCCCACAGCACCTCCATCTGCCCAAGCCTGCAACTATTCGTTTGGAAAATCAAGTTGAATTGCAACACAGCCACGCCCACTTGCTTACCTGTCGTCTTGGACCGCTTTCTCACTTCCTCCGCAGAGCTGAGACCAGCCGGTTCACAAAGTCTAAAATATCTCCTATTGGGGACCAAGTCAGCTGACCCCTGCTCCCCGTGATGGCAGTATTGTGGGTGTCACACTTCCCCGGGCTCGCTTAGAGACCAAGCAGTAGGAACAACCTGCAACCCTTCCCGTGTGCTCAGTGGGGCACACACGGCTCACTTCCCTTTCCGCTCCGCTGGCATGGGGCATTTGTGACAGAGCCAAGGGTCAAAGCTGCAACTCCTCCTCCTCTCGGTAAATTAATTTATTAGTTAAGCACATCTGCCTGTTTATTGAAAGAGGTGCGGTGGCCTCCACTTGTTCTCTTGAGTGAAGGAAAACATCACACTGCATTCTCAAGTGTCACGGCAATTAGTCAAATGGGGAAAGAGGCGGTTCCGGGGTGTTTGGGGATACTGTACTTGATAATCTTTAATCTGCTCAATATTACAATTAAGGTAACTTCAAATGTGTTAGAACCTTAATGATGTCAACATGTTTCCATTATCTCCGCTGTGCATATTATTTTTAACCTGCTTCACACGCAAGAACGTATTCGTGCATTTTTTGGCTGCTGGTAAAGTGGTCCTCTAACACACTCATGAAGGACTCAATAACTTTGTAGAAATGTTTTACTGATGAGTCTTTAAAAGGTATCAGAAAAAATCTCTCAGTGAGAGTTGAGAAAATATGGTACAACACTATGATTGACCAAGAGATGGATATTAATGAAGAGAGACTCGATTTGGCAGGAAGACAAGACTACATGAATATGATCGTGACCCCTCTTCCAAAAGGAGTAGAGAGAGCAAGGGGGGAAAAATCAGCTGGATTAAAAGCCAAAAGAACTGAGGTTTTCGTTCTGGCTTCACAGCTCATGAGATGTGTGATCTGGGGAAAGCTGGTAGACTTGTCTAAGGGTTGGTTTCCATATCTTCTACTACAAGCCCTGGTTGTTCTAAGCAGTATTCGTATGAGAATATAATTAATGGATGCCGGCAAATGAGTTGTGTGAACTGCAAAGAGCTATGCAAATATGCTTTTTTTTTTTTTAAGTTGGAGTCTCACTCTGTCACCCAGACTGGAGTGCAGTGGCCGTTCCGGCCACCGCAGCCTCGACCTGCTGGGCTCTGGCAATCCTTCCGCCTCAGCCTTCCAAGTAGCTGGAACTACAGCCGTGTGCTACCACGCCCGGCTGATTTTTGATTTATTGTAGAGATGAGGTCTCGCCAAGTTGCCCAGGCGGGTCTCGAACCCGCGGGCTCAGGCAATCCCCTCACCTCCGCCTCCCAAAGCGCGGGATTACAGGCTGAGCCACCGAGCCTGGCCAAATATGCATTATTACTGCACAAAGCTGGGGACAAAACGTATTTGGATGATGAGGGATACTGTTTCCTGTAGTCGTTTATCGCGTATGTTTCCAGTGGTATTTTAAGACAATTAAATGTAAACAAGAGGAAAATGAGACAGAGGGACAATGTGATTCCTCCATCTTGGAGCTGCCTGGCCAGGAATGATGGAAGGCCCCCCATCCTGGCCCACGCCCTTGCCCCATAGGAGGAAGAGGAGCTGGAGGGGCAGACTGGAAGACGGAATTTGGGGGAGTCACATTATTTTACACCAATCTGAGAGTGACCCGTGCCTGGCAGCCAGGTTGTGTTTTCTTAATTTTGGAAGCAACTTCTCTAGCCTCAGACAGTTGCGCCCTCCACCTTCCCGAGGATTCAGAAGCAGGCATAACCCTGGGCCTGGATTATTGAGGTAAACATTTATGTAACGCCAACACTTTCCACTGGTGTGAAATTACTGATACATTGGGATCCTCCATTTTCCCTAATTAGACCAGTGAGTGAGGGATTTGCAGGAACAATTCCAGAGACTCTCGCTTTAATATTAACTAATGTGCACTTGGCCTACTTTTTGATTTTCCCACTGAACCTATAGGGTCAGTTTCTCATCTAGCTGGGCACCCCTATGGAGTAAGTTCTGAGCTCAGGACTGCAGTGTTTTCAGAGGTGGCATCTTCCTCCCCTCACCTCTGTCCTGTCCTTTGCCTCCGGCTCAGATTCCATCACTGACCGTCCACGGAGAGAAGCTGCAGTTCCATGGGGGCTGTGGAACCACGTTGACAGGCCTGTCTAGCGAATTCAGTGGAGGACATAGAAACTGGTCCGTGGGTTTCTTATATATTCTGTGTACGCCTGATCTCGCTGTGTGTGCGTGTGTGTGTGTGTGTGTGTGTGTGTGTGTGTGTGTGTGTGTGTATGTGTGTGTGTGTGTTTACATGGATTGTGTTTCAGAGTTATAGGGTCCTCTTTATCCAGATAGACTTTGGGAACACCAAAGGAAACACTCCCCATGAAAATCTAAGTAAGGCACAGTGAGAAGACAACCATTTTGGGAGTCAGACAGATTGTGTTCAAATCCTGGCTCCTGAACTAACTTCTTTTGTCATCATCAGCTAGTAAATTTATCCAAGCGCCAGATTCCCCATCAATAAGATGGGAATGAAATTTCATTCTTAACTTGGACATGAGGCTATAACAATGCGGGTAAGTTGCTCTGTGTCTTGGCACCTGAGAGGCATTGTGAGAATTGCTATACTACTGCTCCAGTACTAGCAACATCGACTTACTTGCCACTTCTGAGAGACTCATGAGATATATGAGATAGATAAGTTTATAGAAAATCTCCCGAGTAAATAGGTAAATGAAAACAGACCTACACATTGGAAAAAGGAAGGGAAAGGGAAGAAAAAGAATGGACAGTGGGCTCGTTCCCCAACGCATCTTCAACAAAAAGAGATGTTTTTGTCTCTGGTGCGTACCTGGCTTCTGGATAGGACTTGGTTACCTCCTCTAGAACAACTTGGCAGACCACCAGACAAGATGATCCCAAAATCCCTTCCAGCTCTCCGATTCTGTCAAGATGGTGTCACCTTTTCCAAACTTCAGTTCGGCAGACTGTGAGGCTGCCTAAGGCACCAGGAAATTTCAAGGCGGTTAGAGGGCAGAGCCAGCTTTTTGAAAACAATGAAGTTGGCATATGATCCCTGATCTCCATTTTCGGAGTAGAGAGAGCACTGTCTTTCCTCGGATTCCTCACTCTAACAACCCACCCAGTCACTACGGTTTCTCGGAAGACCTCCCTGCTTTGGAGTCCCTCCTCACTCCACCTAGGTCCTTCTCCTCAAAACCCACCTCCCCACTTAGGTGCAAAAACCAAATCCTTATCCCTGGTGGTGTCCACTCCCATTTGAATTGTGGCCAATGAGAAGAAAGCACTTGACACCCTTCTCCCCCAGGAATACCCTTATTACCCAAAATTATAGGCCTTGGAAGAAAACACGTTCCTTCAGGGGTTTTTTTTTTTTTTTTTTCCCTCAGCTTTCACATTCCCACTGCAATGCCAGCTGTCTGGTTTGTCTGCCCCAGAAAGTCAGCTTTGATGTCAGATATGAAAGTCTCTACACCAGTCAGTCATTAAAAGATGAGCTTAGGGGTCAAACAGACCCGCCTTAGTCCTGGCTACATAACATCTTTGCTTCTCTGCCTACCTTGCACAGCCTACTTAACTTCTTCAGTTTCTGGTATTCTTACCTATCTTGGGGTTGGTGTAAGAATCTGAAGTTTTCTTGGGATCACTAGCCCCTGAAATCGATTGCACCTCTTATTATTTTTGTCGCCATTATCGTCATCAGTATAAAGTCACTTGACTCATAGTCCAAACCTCAAGGCTCCAAAAAATGTCACAGTTCTTTATTTTGATTAAATAAACTTCAAGACCATTTTTAGTTTTTATTGAGGTTCCATTCTACACACACACACACACACACACACACACACACACACACACACACATCCAAAGGTGTCCCTGAAGAACCTGTGATCTTCCCAGCACCAAGGCACTGGGAAGATCCTTTTGTCTTTGCTGGTTAATTGCTACCGGTTACCCCGGCTTCTCTGACACCTTTCGGTCCAAGGGCTCTGCTGTTTTGGGGTCATACTCAAGTCATAAGATGTTTGATGAGAAGAGGGGCTCCCATGCTTGGCATGTTCTGTAGTCCCGTCACATAACCAGAGACCAGCCTGTCCACTCGGAGTAATGAGCCGTCAGTCATGCTTATCTTTCGTTGAGAACTTTTGGTCTCCAGCCTCTTCCCTGGTTGGGGAAATTTCGGGCTTTCCCTTCAGCCTTCTTTTCTTTGGCCCTTAAGTTCATGTTCCTCACACCATCCCTCTTCACAACACCCAGGACTTCATGAAATACTAGGAGAATACACACATATCTTTTCTTTCTCTCTTTTAATTTTTATTTAAAATTATGAGCCGGGCTCGGTGGCTCAGCCTGTAATCCCGCGCCTTTGGGAGGCTGAGTTGAGTGGATTGCCTGAGCCCACGGGTTCGAGACCCGCCTGGGCAGCGAGACCTCATCTCTACAATAAATCAAAAAAATCAGCCGGGCGTGGTAGCGCGTGCCTGTAATTCCAGCTACTCGGAAGGCTGAGGCGGAAGGATCACCGGAGCCCAGCAGGTCGAGGCTGTGGTGGCCGGGAGCAGCCACTGCATGCCAATCTGGGCGACAGAGTGAGACTCCAACTCAAAAAAATAAGCAAAATTTTAAAAAATAAAAATAAAAAAATAAATAAATAAAATTGTGGGGTACAATTCAGGGCTAGGTATACAAATATTCACCGTGCAGCTACCCTTATCGATGAGGTGTGCCCCCCCTTCCCCAGGTAGATATCGACTACTGTCAATCCCACCTCCCCACCCCTCCACGCCCCTCCCCGCCACTTTCAATCCTTTCCTTATAGTAATACGGTAGTTGTTCAAGGTCCACTTATGAGTAAGAACATGACACACATATCTTGATTAAAAAGAATAATACCTAGAAACACGTGAGTGAAAAGTGCAAATATATATGTGTATCCATATACACAAACACACACAAATATATACATATACACACATATATTTTACACACATATGTGTATATACATATAATATATGTATGTGTTATGTACATAAGCACACATGTATTATATATGTGTGTATATGCATAAATATGCATATGTTATAATAATCCTCTGCCAAAATCAACAGCACTGTCAGCAGCAGCGTCACCACTGTCACCACCACCCCACCACCTAAGCCATCAATCCCAGGAACTCCTTTCCTAGAGTCACGACACTTTGCAATTCCTAAAAGAAGACAAAGATGAGTCAGACTGGCAATCGTTTGGAAGATTGTACTATCCTTGTGAAGACAAAGCGACACATCGACCCACAGAGCAAAGCTCCAAACCTCAAAGGCATTCGTGTTTGACCAAGGCATATACAAATACCAGGAAACTCCTTCCCTTTACACAAGACTTCACAGTCTTTGCACCAAGTCTAATATTCTTCCAACACCAGCAATAGATCATGAAACTGTCATGATATGTGGGAGAAAGGGGAATGTTACCAGAGATGACTGTATAAATCAGCTCACCACTGAAGTTTCGGCTGAAATTTTAAAATGCTTAGTGACTTTCCCTTGTCAGCTGGTGACAGGGAACAATCCACACAAAACAAGGCATCTTGTTGGTGGGTTCTTCCCTTATTTTTAGGTAAATGCTAAGTTCATGTAAATCCCACATTCAAAGCAAAGGTAGTGCAGTGTATCACCTGGCCCAGTTTAAAAAACAAACACATTTAGCCGGGCTCGGTGGCTCAGCCTGTAATCCCGTGCCTTTGGGAGGCTGAGGTGAGTGGATTGCCTGAGCCTGCGGGTTCGAGACCCGCCCGGGCAACTTGGCGAGCCCTCGTCTCTACAATAAATCAAAAATTAGCCGGGTGTGGTAGCACGCGACTGTAGTTCCAGCTACTTGGAAGGCTGAGGCGAAAGGATCGCCGGAGCCCAGCAGGTCGAGGCTGCAGTGGCCGGGAGCGGCCACTGCACTCCAGTCTGGGCGACAGAGTGAGACTCCAACTCAAAAAATAAAAAAATAAAAAAAAAAGATATTTACAAAAAAGGTTTAATATTATTAACCCTGCAGCAGTACAGTTCTGACTTTTGATACTAAAAGGCAGAGTCCCAAATACTTCTCCAATTCTAATTAAATAGTAATAGCTAATTAAACCAAAAATAAAATCCTAAGCCCCCCAACCACCTGAATGGATCACCGTCAAGGAGACCCCAGAGAAACATGAAAATGAATTCTCAGCCAAGACGGGAAAGGAGTTTGGACAAGCCTCGTTATACCCCAGTTGTGTGTTTAGGCCCAACCGATCAGCATTAAGGTAAAAATAGAGATCATATGACGGACAAAACACTCTTTTGGCAATAAGATACCGAATTATAAACAAGATGTAAGACCATGCAGGACAAGGGTTACATCACACCCCACAGACTACAAAATCTCAGTATCATTGGCTTACTTTCCAACCTAACTCTGGTATAGCAACACATGGCTGCTAGCAGACCCCAAGGAAGTCAAAGTGTTTTACCCCAAAATGTATTTCTTTGATATATTTTGAAATGGTTCTGCAAAGCCATCTTTTGTGGGAAAATTCGCATCTGTAGTGAATCTGTTGTGAAATTCCATTAATGTAGCCAGGACTTTCTAGACCCTTCCTAGACCTAGGGCAGATTAACTGCCCGTCTGACCCTTAAAATTCTTAAAAGAGTTATTTACCATCTATTCTCTCTGAGGGCTGTTGCCTGTGAGGCTTCACCTATATAACAAGGGTTTGACCCCACACTCCCTTAAACTCTTTCCTTTCTAATGACTTCAAGTCTTTAGACAACTTTATTCCTTTAACCAACCACAGATTAAAGAATCTCTGAATCCACCTATAATCGGTAAGTCCTCACCCTTCACCTACTTCAAGATAGCCTATCTTTTCAGTCTGAATCCATGTACATCTTGCATGTATTTATTTATGATTTTCCCTAAAACTCCTGTCACACTGAAGTGTATAAAATCAAACTGTAAGCCGGGCTCGGTGGATCAGCCTGTAATCCCCCGCCTTTGGGAAGCTGAGGTGAGTGGATTGCCTGAGCCCGCGGGTTCGAGACCCGCCTGGGCAGCGAGACCTCATCTCTACAATAAATCAAAAAATCAGCCGGGTGTGGTAGCACATGCCTGTAATTCCTGCTACTCGGAAGGCTGAGGCGGAAGGATCGCCGGAGCCCAGCAGGTCGAGGCTGCGGTGGCTGGGAGCCGCCACTGCACTCCAGTCTGGGTGACCGAGTGAGACTCCAACTCAAAAAAAAAAAAAAAAAATCAAACTGTAACAAGACTGCATTGGGCACACTTTATGAGAACCTCTTGAAACTGTCCCCTAGGCATGGTCACTCATAATGGCTCATAATAAATCTCCTTCAATATTTTACAGAGTTTTGTTTTTTCTATTAATAGCTGCTAAGAGATAACTATGTGCTTGCCGCAAAGTAAGATTTTTACAAACAACAGGTCAGTTAATCCTTACACCGACTTTGAAAAAAAAAAGTTCCTGCACCTTGAAATGGCTATACGACTTCTTAGCATCACACAATCAGGAAGTGGTAAACCATGACTGAACCCTTGTTTGACTGACTCCAGTATGCACGTTCTTAATTACCAGGCTACACTGTCTCCCACTTCATAACCTCATCAGCTAGATGAAAGTTGTAAGATGCTTGTCATATCAAATCTGGTTCCTGACAGCCAGTCCTACCCTCCAATATTTTCAACCTTTTTCTACTACCATGAGTTTCCATTTATTCTATTCAATTCAATAAAAAGGAACATTCAATCGCCCTCATAAATGTCATGTTTATGCGGTTGTTTATGATATTCAGATTGAACTGAATCTTTTGGTTCTTCATCTCACATTTGCCACATTCAGTCAGTTGACAGTCCTTTTCTTTGTGTCTTCCAGAAGCATCTTTAGTCTACTCTTCCTCTCCATTTGCTGAGGTGCTCATTGTTTGTCATGAGGGTGTTGTCCCTAATAAAGTTTCTCCACTGATCTTCCCTACTTTTATCTGTAAGAAAGAGTTGTGAAGGACTTTGAAATGCACTAAGCAAACAAATAAGTTGCTGAGTGTCCTGTTTGACACCCTCGAAGGTTATTTCTACTTTCCATTGTCTATGACCTAATTACAACTCTGTGAATTATAGATAACTGGTAGCTGTACACATGGATACAGTTCACACACAGCAAACTAATTCTAATTCTGCTTGTTGAAGGGTCAATTGACCTCTTCCCTCTCTGCAAACTGTCAAGTTTGCATCAATAGTAACTCTCCCTACCTGTGAGTTCCTGCAACCAATCACTGACAGGAAATATTAGGGGGGGGGAAATGGATGCTTGCATCTGTACTGAACATGTACAGGCTTTTTTCTTGTCATTATTCCCTAAATGATATAGTATAACAACTATTTACATAGCATTTATATTGTATTGGATATTATAAGTAATAGTGAGATAATTTAAAGTATAATATGCATAGATTATGTGTAAACTGCATCATTTTATGTAAGGGACTTGAGCATCTGTGGATTTTAGTATCTACAAGGGTTCTGGAGCCAATCCTTTGTGGATACTAAGGGATGACCATACTTGTAAATTTATTTTAGCATTCTTGATTTAGCTACTCTTGAATTCTCCTTTGTGCCAGTTGTAACATCTTACTGGTTTCCTCATTTATAAGTTGCATAAAATTGCTGACATGTGTTCATTTTATATTTGCATGAGAGTTGTGGTTTTACCTTAAGATAAACCCTTTAACTTATCTCTTCTTGATATTGCAATTTATCTTCATTTGAATTCTCCAGAGAGCAGAGACTGAAGCACAAGTTTGATTTTCAAGTATCTATTGGGAGGTGACCCCAGAAACCCATAATAATGATGCAAGACAGTTAAGAAGGAAAACTCGATGAAAAGTGTATCACTGAGGTGATTACCACCGTGGACACTGGGACACAATGCTGCTGAAATACCCTCTGAGAAACCATAGAATATGCATCTCAGAATTGTCCTTCCAAAGAATAAGAGGCTGGGACATGTCTCTGCCAATTTCTCCCTCCTACAGGTTGAAGGTTTTTCATCTGGAGTGTTGATGCTGCTCTACACAAAGGAAAGAGGGCTCTTGAATATTTTGCACTGACAATTACATGCTCAGTCCAGGAGTGACACAAATCACTTGTACTCAAAACTCACAGGCTAGAATGAGTCATGTAGTCCCAACTATGAAAAAGGGACTCGAAATAGAATCTTATCATGTATCTAAGAGCAGGGCAGCCAGTTTTATTTGGTGATCTTCACAAGAGTTTCAGTCATCAACATCATTATGGGTAGAAATGTGTCTTCCGCAAATCTTATATATTAAAGTCTCACCACCAGTACCTCTGAATGTGATCTTGTTTGGAAATAATGTCATGGCAGATATAATTAGTTAATATGTGGTCATACTTGAATAGAGGGTCTCCTGATACAATATGACTGATGTTACCTACAGTCATAAAAAGGGACATTTTGGACACAGGCACACATACAATGAGAATGCCATGGAAACTTGAAGGTGGCTATCTATAGGCCAAGGTGAAAGGCCTAGAACAGATTCTTCTTTCATAGTCTTCAGCAGGTACCAATTCTGCCAACACCTTACTTTTGGACTTCTAGCCTTTAGTACTGTGAGACAAGACTTTGCTGCTGTTTAAGCCACCCAGTTTGTGGCACTTGGTTACAGCAGCCTGAGAAGACTAGTACAGATTTCTGCATTGGGAAATGGGAGGTGCTGTGACAAGTACTTAAAAATGTGGAAATGACTTTGGGTTTGGGTAAGTGGTAGAAGCTGGAAGAGTTTTGAAGTGTGTGATGGAAAAAGCCCAGATTGCTTTGAAGAGATTGTTGGTACAAATATGAATCTTAAAGGTACTTCAGGTGAGGTCTCTGATGGAAATAAGGAACACATTATTGGAGACTGGGTGAAAGAAGATCCTTGTTACAGAGTTACAGAGAACTTGGCTGCATTGTGTTTTGATGTTCGTGGAAAGTAGAGCTTATACATGATGAACTTGGATATTTAGCTGAGAGGATCTCTAAGCAAAGTGTTCAAGGTGTGGCCTGGTTTCTCCTTGCTGCTTATAGTAAAATGTGAGAGGACAGAGATACGTTGAAGAGGATATCGTTAAGCAAACAGGAACTAGTACTTGAATATTTGGAAAATTCTCAGACTATCCATATTGCGGAATTGAGGATGAGTGCTATGGAGATAATGCCAAGGATATGGCTAGACAACCGTTTGCTAAAGAAATTAGGCCCATGACTCATGAATCCAATCAACCATCTCAGCAGAAGCCAGAAATAGAGATGCATTTATCCAGGAATAATCTATAGAGGATTCTTTTTATCTGATGGCTTGGACCCCTGTGGATTGCACAGGAAGCCAACAGAGTTTTTGAGAATTTTATACCAGCAGAAACACTGTTAGCCTGAATGGAAAGGAGTAAATATGGGACAAAATGAAGAAATAATGAGCTCCTAGAGGTTCAAGGGCTGGCTCCTCCTTTGTTTCAGAGGGCCAAGTCACCCCCCCCCCTTCTAGAGGGCAGAGCCATTGCCCAAAGACAAGGAAACAAGGCCACCACGCAGGACTGGGGGCAGCAGGGCCACCACTCTAATGAGCCTACAGGTGCATTGGCCCTAAGAGGATGGTCCACAAACCTTAAAATCTAATGGAATTTACCCTGCTAGGTTTCTGGACTTGCTTGGGACCAATAACTTCTTTTTTCCCTTCTAATTGACCCTTTTTTGGAATGAGGCTAACCATCCGATGTCTGTGGCAACGTTCAATTTTGAAGTAGATAATTTATTGTCTGGTTTTACAGATTCACAGATGGAGAGGGAGTTTTTCCCACGATGACGCATACCCTGAGTCTCAACCATACCTAATCTAAATGTGGGATTGTAGACTTAGAGTTGATGCTGGAATGAGTTAAGATATTGGGAGATGTGGGGATGCAGCAAATGTGTTTTTCAAGAATTTGGGGGGGCTACAAGGTGGACTTTTATGGGTTGACTTGCATTCTTCAAAATTCACGCATTGAAGTCTTAATCCCCAGTGACTCAGAATGTGACTTTATTTAGAACAGGGGCCATTGCCAATATCTTTAATAATGGCACAGACCTTAACTTGGTTCAACCAAAAGCACTCCTGTCAGGTGTTTAATACAAGGAGTGCTCTCGGGAAGCACTGTCATGACATTGAGGAAAAATGAGACAGGAAAAGGAGACAAATCCAAAAACGCACATTGATAAGGTGATCCTCACTGTAGGCTGCTGGAGTTTGAACACTTGGACTCAGTTTCTAACTGGGACATTGGCAGTTTCAAGAACTTGTCAGCCCAAACTGCTTTGAAATCAAGTGGCTAGATGGATGTGGCTTTGTGCTTCGCCACTCCTGAATTCATAGATTGGCCCTGTGAAAATACAGATATGACCTGCCAGGCACAAATGAAGCCTCTGACAAATATTTTTGAATGAATGAATGAATAAATGACGATGGCTGAGTTGGATGTCCACAGAAGAAAAGTCCTTGGGTGTTGTCCCATCATTCTTAAAGTTACCCTGGCTATGCGACAAGGCTGTTTCTTCAATGGATGAAGTCTAAAAGAAAGCACCACACAGGCATATTACCCTCAGCAGTGAGGGTGTCACTGGCCAGCTGCTTAAGGTACTGTTTTAAATTATTCACATAAATATTCACTAATAATGTATTATATTGTCCTTCTTCTGCTGCTTACTAGTGAGCAAAAGACTCCACTATTCTTCTTTCACTCATTAGGAACACTGGAATACTGTACCTCGGTGAACACCGACCACCCCCCCAGGCCTGACCACTTCATGGTGCTCTTTTATACTATGAAAAGCTCAACGAAAGAAAGTTCCTGGTCAAAGATGGTTGGCACACTATTACTTCTCAACTCTTTTTTGGAAAATTCACCAGTCACAAGGCCTTCAAAAGTTCTGCAAAAAATTATATTTAAGTATTTCACTATATTTGCTATTTGATTTCACTTTTTTTTGTTGAAATAACTATACATGTCCAGCAGAATTAGTATTTGGTCAAACACTTCTTTAAAAGTTCCTTTATACCATAGAGTATCCATGCACGTTGGTATGAATCAAAACAGCCCAGACCCTAAAGTTGTCACCAAGCAAGCATTTTTGTTCCATAGTCACTTGCATACCTCCAGATTCTTTTTGTGGCTCTAGGTTAACATGCATATTTGAAGGTGATGTAAGACTCAGTGAATGAGATCATTTCTATGACCCACCAGGTCCTCTTGGTCTCTGAATTTCTGCCCTGCGATGGCTCTTTCTTCTCCCATTCTTTTAAGCTTTTCATAGCACCTTTCTCTTGTGGTCCTTCTTTGTCATATTCTTTTTTTCTTCTCTCCTATCTCCTTCACCTTCCGGCTACATATACACAGAACATACCATTTTAACACACACCTCTTTGTGTAAACTTTCCAGCATTCTCTCCACATATATTTGGGAGAAATGTATGAAAACATTTCGTAGCACGTTATGTTATATTGAAGTAGAGATGTGCCAATTATCAAAGCCAAGCAGGATCTATCAGACATGTAAATGATATATATTTGATTACCACCATTGACCAGGTTTAAACAAGTGATTGGCATTGCTGAGCTAGATACAGACCAGGTATTTGACAAGGTGGGAGATGAGATAGGAGTCTGGGGTCGTGATGGTGGTGATGACGGTCATGGTAGTATAGGTTAATGGTAGTGGCAATGGTGGTGCACATGACTGCAGATGGTGAAATGCTTTTATAACCCTGAAGAGTCTAGGTTCACTTTCTTGGTAGATGCTATTCTTTGTACAATTTAGGAACAAAAATTCCTCAGGCCAAGTGTGCTTATTTCTAGACTCAGACGCTAATACTTTATATAAACATGGTGTTTCAGGACCTCAAAATAAGGTTGTCTATTTATCTATCTATCTGTCTATTATCTATCCTTCTCTATATTTAATTTTTAACTTTGTGAGATGAAAAACTCCAGTGAAAAAAGCAGGATGCTCATAAATAAGAAAAAAAAAACCTATTTTGGTAAGGAAAATATTTCCATTGTATATTTTCAGGGGGTTGACATAAACAATAGTGAGTTAAAAATATTTTTTTAATTATGCACGTGTCACTTGCCTGTGTTGTGTTAATGAATGCAAATGTAGAACACTGCATCAGTTCTTACTTGAAATCTACCAATGTACATCTGTACAGTAAATATGTTAGTGAATAACCCTAAGCCACTGTCAGAAGACTCTTTTCTCAACTGCTAAATCCTAGAAAATCATTGCCAGCATTCTAGGCATATTTTCACATGTTCAGGAAAAACCAAAGGAACCGGAAGAAGCCTGCAGAAGAGAGCATGATACTTCCCCATTTGTGGTGCGAGCTCACCCAGTAGTAGGCAGAGAATAGAGGGGAAATCCACAGACATTGAGCAACTAACAGAGGAGTGGCTTTTATGCCAGCTATTTAATTTAACTTTTGCAAGACAGGTATTATTGAAGTGTCTGTTAAGATGCCTCAGTTTTTCAAAATAGCTAAGGACCGAACAGGTGAGAAAGGTTAAAACAAGGGTAATGTTTTTCGCAACACTCCACATGAGGAAACCAGTCCACTATCACATGATTGCCATTTTTACCACTCCAGAAGTATTCCAATGCTGGCTTTTAATATCACCAATCTTTTTTCCAGTGAATAGGAAACAAAAAATTAAGGTCTAAGAATTCAAGAACCTCTTCTCTTCCTAATACTGTTAATGAGAACTCTGTGTCTGTCAGCTTGGATGCTGAGTCTTGCTTGTGGAGAATCATGAACAGAATTGAAGGAAAGAACAGCAAGTCACTGATGACTGTTTAAGTCATCAAGATTGGGGGGGAAAAGAGGGTTTGTGGCAGAAGAAAAACATAAGAAAAAACGGTATGGAGAAGACAAAAGCCAGTGTAGACTGAGCTCTGTGTTGTGTGTGTATGGGTGAAAAAGGATGTCAGGAATCTGAGAGGCAGGAAATTCCATGAGCGTATTCAGAAAATAAAGGAAGACTTAGGGCCTAACGTACATGAAAAAGTTGTCAAGGCACAAAAATCTCAAAAATATAACAGTATCTGCTGGGTGCGGTGGCTTAGCCTGTAATCCCAGCACTTGGGGAGGCCAAGGCGAGAGGATTGCCTGAGCCCGGGGGTTCAAGACCAGTCTAGACAACTTGGTGAGACTTCATCTCTACAATAAATTACACACACACACACACACACACACACACACACACACACACACACACACAACTAGTCAGGTGTGGTGTCACGTGTCTGTAGTTTCAACTACTAGGAAGGATGAGGCAGAAGGATCGCCAGAGCAGATTCGCTCAAAGCTGCTGTGGCTGTGAGCATGCCATGACACTCCCGCCTGGGCAATAAGACTGAGACTTAAACTCAAAATAATAATAATAATAAGAAGAAGAATGTTATCAAATGATATCTTCCTTCAATACTTACAAGAGACCTAAAAAATTTTACATTGCATTTCAAATTAAACATCGGACTAATTTTTAGAGTGTATCTCCATTTTAGACTGGACTAAAGAGTTACTCAGTTTTTTTGTGATTTACTTAAGTGATATAAATTAAATTCATTTCTGGGTGGATAATGATATTCTTCCTCTATGTGTCTCTGGATATCCCCCCAATGTTTTACTGGTTAATCTCTGTTTCTGGTCTTTGAAGTTTCCATATTCTCAACTTTGACAATGTACAGATTGGAAGAAAAAGATGCCATTACATTTGCGATCAGATTTTTATTTTATTTTATTTTATTCTTTTTGAGTTGGAGTCTCACTCAGTCACCCAGGCTGGAGTGCAGTGACACGCACATGGCCACCCCAGCGTCTACCTGCTGGGCTCCAACGATGCTTCCGCCTCAGCCTTCCAAGCAGCCTGAACTACAGGTGCACGCTACCACACCCAGCTATTTTTTTTTTATTGTAGACATGAGGTCTTGCCAAGTTGCTGGGGCTGGTCTCGAACCCTCAGCCTCAGGCAATTCACTCACCTCAGTCTCCCAAAGTGCTGGGATGACAGGCTGAGCCACCAAGCCCAGCCACAATCTGATCTTTTAAAAAGCATCAAACATTCTCGTTCTGAGCAAAACTGTTGAATGTATAATAAACTAAACATAAATCTATGACTGAGTTGGAATGGCAGTGTGAGGAGCTCTGCAGATGTTCTCATCAGTCCATGAAACAACCTGACTGGTGAAAACTGTTTAAAAAACAATTGAAGTCTCTGGATGTTATCCTAAGTGCATGCAGAAAATGGAGAAACATTTATTCAAGAAACATTTATGCAGGCGTTGTTGAAAACAATAGAGCAATAAGCTAGCAATTAGAGGACAATAACAGGGTGTGATACCAATACAGGCAGACCATCTAGAAATTTAATAGAGAAATCAGGCAGAGAGACAATCAAAGAAAGCCTGGTTAAAACTGCTGTTACCCCTGCAGGTGAGGGTGGGGGGAGATTGGGGAAGATCAGGGTCATTGTGTATACGGCTAGCACTATATCCTCTAAGGAGCAACACACTAGGCTGCACAGTGTGGGGCAAATAGACCCCACAGAATTAATTCATCTAAGTTACTAACAAATAAACAAAGACTCAAGCAAACCCAGCAGCAAATCCTGGAGCAGGAGAGCCAATAGCAAATAGCCGGTATATTATCTAAGATGTCTAGTCTCCAATGAAGGCATAAAAATAAATAGAAAAGCATAACCTACATACAAGGAAAAAGAAAAGGAGCAACAGAAACTACCTGGGAGAGTGTCCAGATGTCAGATTTTAAAAATACATCAAAGTAGCCATTATAATATGCTCAAATAACTAAAGGAAACTATGCTCAGAGAATAAAAGAAGGGTATGTCTCATCATACCTTGATAAAATAATAATGTCTCATTAAATAAAGAATACCAATAAAGAAATAAAGTTATTTTTCTAAAAAAAAGAACCAAATGGAAATGGTGTAGCTGAATAGTAAAACAATAAAAATGATAAATCACTAGAAGATTTCAATAGTAAATTGGAGTAGAATTAGAGAACCTAAAAAGAGACTAGTAAAGATTATGCAATCTGAAGAACACAGAGGAAAAATCAATAAATAAAAATGGGCATATCCTCAGAGAAATATTAGACACTAGCATAAGCTTAACTGGAATACCAGTAGGAGAGGAGAGAGATAAGGTAGAAATAAAAATATTTTAATAAAGACTGAAATATTTACAAATCTGATGAAAAACATTGATCTGCACCTCCCAGAATTTCAAGAAACTCCAAGTGGGATAAATGCCTTTTTATGCCTATGTGCATCATAGTTACAATGTTGAAAGACATAACAAGGAGAAAATCTTGAAGAATAAGAGAAAAAAATCATTCATCATGTAAAAGTGACAGCCAAAGATCAACGGTTGACTTCTCGTCAGAAACAATGAATGCCAAAAGGCAATTTAAAATGCTAACAATAAAAAAATTGTCAATCATGAATCCTATTTCCAGCAAAATGATCTTTCGTAAATGAAAGTGAAACAATGGCATTTCAAGATAAACACAAACTGAGAAAAGCTGGAACTCGCAGACCTGCTTTACAAGAAATACTAAAGAAAGATTTTCAGACATGCAAAAACAAAGCATGGTAGCAAAGATAATGATGTAACATAAAATGATAGTGTATCATTGTATTGTTGGGACTATGACATATAAAATTGTAATATAATTGATGATAGCAGTTCAAAGGAGGTTGACAGGAACACAGCTGTCTTGGTGTAAGAAAATAACACTAGTTGATAACTGAAATCCACAGAAATAAAGGAATGAGACTAGATAAGTAAGAAAGTTAGTATAAAAAACTCTTCACATATATACTAGTACTCCTTTCTCTCCTCAGCTTATTAAAAAAAAACTCACACAATTATAACAACGTATTGTGCTTGCAATATATATGGACATAATGTGGAATAAAATTTATTCAGAAAAGAAGAGAATACAGCTATATAGGAGTAAAGGGTTTTTTATATTTTACTGGAACTATATCGGCGTAAATCTGAAATCGAATCTGATAACAGACCAGAATTGAGAGTCCAGAATTAAACTCTCATGTTTATAGTCAATTGATTTTTTACCAGGGTGCTAAGATAATCCAACAAAGAAATAATAATCTTTACAACAATTGATGTTCAGACAACTGGAAAGTCAAAAGCAAAAGAATGAACTTGGACCCTTTCCTCACACCATACACAAGTTAACTCAAAGTGACTTGTATGTACTAAAACCATAAAACTCTTAGAGGAAAAAAGAGAAATAGATTTTTGTGACCTTGAGTTGAGCAAAGTCTTGTTAGATACAACACCAAAAACAAAAGTGACTAAAGGAATCAGCAACATTGGACTTTATCAAAACTAAAAACTTGTGTCTCAAAGGGTACCATCAAGAAAGTTCAGAGATGCCTTACGGTATAGAAAGAAATGTTTGCAAATCATGTATCTAATAAGAGAATTGCAGCTAGAATAAATTTTAAAAATCTTACAACTCAACGATAAAAAGAAAGATAACCCAATTTTTAAAATGAGCAACAGATATGAACAGGCATTTATCCAAAAAATATCTAGAATGAAAATTTAGCACATGAAAAGATGCTCAACATAATTATTCACTAGGGAAATACAAATCAAAATCAGAATAAGATACAGGCATACCTTGTTCGTTTTATTGCACTTTGCTTTATAGTGCTTCAAAGAGTTGTGGCAACCCTTTGTACAGCAAGTCTTATTGACACCATTCTCCCAACAGCATGTGCTCACTTCATGTCTCTAAGGAACATTTTGGAAATTCTTTTAATATTTCGAACCTTTTCATTATTGTTATATATGTTATGGTCATGTGTGATGAGTCATCTTTGATGTTACTAGTGTAATAGTTTGGGGGCACCACAAACTGTACCCATATAAGATAGAAAACAATCAACAAATGTGTGTGTGTGTGTGTTTATACATATATTACATATATATTATATATTCATATATATCTCCCTAGGTATATATCTAAGAGGAATGAAAATGTACTAAATGTACACTAAATGAAAATGTGTACACTAAAATTTGTACACAAATATTCATAGAAACATTATTTGCAACACCCCAAAGTAGAAACAACCCAAATATCTATAAACTGATAAATAGACAAGAAAATGTAGCCATACAGCAGAATTTTATTCCACAATAAAACAGATTGAGGTACTACATGCTATATCAAGATGAACCTTGAAAACACAGTGTTAAGTGAAAAAATATTGTCACAAAAGATCACATATCCTAAAATTCAATTTTAATAGAAATGTCCAGAACAGACAATTCTACAGAGGCAGAAGGTAGATTAGAGGTTGCTCAGGGTTAGGAAAGAGGGAGACATGGAGAGTGAGTGCCAATGGGTGTGGGGTTGATGGGAATATTTCAATATTAGATTGTGGTGATTGTGCTTTTGAAGTGGGTACATTGTATGGTATATGAATTATATCTCTGCTAAAAATCTATTATTGAATATCTATCAATAATTGTGCCTATACTATAATGAGATAAAATCTCAGAAATGGTAAGTGGTTTCCCAAAATCACTTAAGCCAAAGCTACCAGTGTTAAGTTTGAAACACAATGTTATCTTGGTCAAAAGCTGGCACTCTTTCCACATCACCACACTGTAGACCAAAACTTTGAAATCACAACTTTTCAGAAAAAATAGGGACTCGGGAGATACAGCAGCTTCATCCTTTTGACTGAAGCAAGCCAGATCAAATTTCTAAGTATTACATTCAAGAAGCATTTACCAAATGTAGCTTTGTATTAGGCTTGCTTGTGAGGGTGGCTGTGTACATTCGAATAAAACATACCCCTGACTTCAGTGAGTATGCAATCAGAGGGAGCACAGAGTGCCAACATGTGCTGTAATGATGCTGTGCTCTGGGAGCAGACAGGAGGAATTTGCATCAAGAAAGAGCTTTTGAAGGTGACATTTGGGCTAACTCTCGGGAGGACACACGGGTTTTTAGGAAGATAAAAATGTTATTTTTAATTGGGGTGGGTCTTTGCCCATCAGTATACACTATCAGTTTCTTCCTCTCCAGAGTTCTGACTCAATGGATAAGCAGATCCAGGAGCAGCAGATGGACATGAAAATATCATTTTAGTTGCTGATAAAGCGATTTGGAGAATATGATTTTTAAGCATGTGCACAAGTGGGCTTGCAAAGTCATCACCTCCAAAATTACATGAGTTTACAAAAAAGATGGGTTCTCTATTGCCATATAATAAATCCTAAAACTTCAAGTGTTGGAACATCGTACTCCTTCTGTTGACTCTGCAGTTGGCTAGTCAGTTCTGCTGCACATGCCTGGAGTCACTCATGTTGGCTGCATTCAGGTGGCAGGCAGGCTGGGCTGGACGGCCCAAGAGGACTGCTTCCCATGTCTAGAGCCTTAGTGCTGGGATCTGGCCGTGGTACTTCCTTGTCCTTTACAAGGCCCCTTACTTCACGTGGGATGTCCTCTCTGCATCACCTCACTATCTGACAGGACAGATTGGACTTCCACAAAATATGGCAATGAGACTCCAAGAGGAAAACATAAAGTCTGACAAATCTTTTAAGGACTATGCTTAGAACTCAAAAGGTATCAATTCCAAGGTATGCTATTGGTTCAATAAATCAAAAGGCCAGCCTGGATTAGGAGTGGGGAAATCGATTCCTCTTCTTGATAAAAGGATAGGCAAGCAGGCACAGGAAAAGGAGGAGCTGTTGGTAGCCTGTTTGGGAGGATGAACCCAAATAGATGTATACAGCTAGTCGCAGGTATAGCTGAAAACATTAGCCTCAGTGATCTGGGGATACTGATTGCATGGTAGAGAGAACTGGTACCCTCTACAGACAAGTGGATTCAGAAAGAGAGAGGAAGGAAAGCACTTCGCCAAGAGCTCCAGTCCCTTCTCTCAATCTCACCCATCAGATGAGCTCTCTCCTCCCCTGGGGTAAGTGAGGAAGCGGGGAGAGCCCCGGAGTGTTTCTGGAACAGTGTGCCATCCACATGGTGATGTGAAGATTGAGGGATAACTGGCCCACCACCACACCTGGCAGAAGTCGCGCACAAGGTTGACAAGGCCTAATACCAGGAGGTGTGCAAGAACGGGGCCATGCCCTCTTCGCTCGTGTGAGTTGGAGAAGCATCTGGATGCTGCTGTCCAGGGCAAAGGGAAACATACATGGGTTTCCTTTTCTAAGACAATCTCAGCAATACCTCAGCCAACCTGCTCAACTCCATGTGGAGTTGCTTGAGATCTATCCATTCTTCTTCTTCTAAAATGGGATTTAGTTTTGAGTACATACTTGTGAAACCTGAAGATGGTTATTTAATGACAGATGGGAGTAGGGCCCACATTGTGAAGGGGGTCTCTAAATTACAGATACAGAAAACCCTGGAGCCATGGCCGGGTCGGGTTCCAACCCCCAGGCTCCTTCCATCCTGTGCTCGAGTATGGGGATATGTCTGCTTCCACAATCTAATTAATGAGGCAAATTCTGGAATGCTGGGGATGCTCAGGCTTAATGAGTACATACAGTAAGGCAGGATGCTTCCATTTAGATATGCTAATGAATGTGATTTTCATTTTAATCCATCTTCTCTCCAAAGCAATTGAGGTTTCACAACCTGGAAATATTAGGGGGAGATTAGGAGTATCAGAAATGGGCTTTCTCCCCGAGGTAATTCACCTGAAACAGGAACCCTCAGGCTAAAAAAAAAAAAAAAAAAATTAAAAATTAAAACCACCATTTGGTGCCGGCAGAGAAAGCTTCTTGTCCTCATTTCAGAATCCCACTGGGCCTAGAACACTCTGTGTTCAAGGACTCTCAAAGTTGTTTGTTCTTTGTTTGTTATCCCTTCCTTTGAGTTTATTTTTAATGGTTGTGACTTATGAGAACAATGAATTTGACAGCATTATCAGAAGTGAATTAGGATACAAAGATATCTACATCTGTATTGAATTGCTAGCTGGGATTGGAGGTTACAGCAACAAAGGTTAAGATCAAGGGCCGGTAGAGGTTTTGCCGGGTCCAAGTAACCTGCCATATCCTCTTTTAGAAACAGTGTTTAAATTAAGAAGATATCATTAGATACTGGTCCGTAGTAAGGGTTAATGTAAGTGAGGGGGTCTCAAAGCTGAAGTTTCATTGGTTTCATGATAAATTGACCTCTGTTGGGAATGTAATCTTTTTAAATATGATATATGACCTGATCGTGTATATGGTTTTGTATAAAGATGGGCAGGAGATGTGTCCCATCCTTGACCATACGCTTTGTAGCAGAGAAAAAGAATTACAGAGGATAAGAGGATAGTGACAGGGAGTTTTCCAGGGCTGCCCTAACAAAGTATCACACACTGAGTGGCTTAAGCAACAGAAATGGATGGTCTCACAGTTCTGGAGCCAGGAGGCAAAACCAAGAGGTGAGAGGAGCAGGTTCCCTCCGAGGGCTGGCAGGGAGAGTCGTTTCCATGCCTCCCGCCTGGCTGCTGGATTTCCTGCAATCGCTGGCTTTCCTTCACTCGTAGATCTATCACCCTGCCTTTGGCCTTCACCTTCAACCGGTGTTCTTTCTGTGTCCGTCTCTATGCCCAAATTTCACACCAGTCCTACTGAGTTAGGACCTACTCCATGGACTCATCTTCACTTGATCTTCTCCAAACCCCCTGTTTCTTTTTTTCTGTCTCCCAATGTTGTTACTGAAATAGGCAGCCGGGCTCGGTGGCTCAGCCTGCAATCCCACGCCTTTGGGAGGCTGGGGTGAGTGAATTGCCTGAGCCCGCGGGTTCGAGACCCGCCTGGGCAGGCGAGACCTCATCTCTACAATAAATCAAAAAATTAGCCGGGCGTGGTAGCGTGCGCCTGTAATTCCGGCTACACGGAAGGCTGAGCAGCCACTGCACTCCAGTCTGGGCGACAGAGTGAGACTCCAACTCAAAAAAAAAAAAAAATAGGCAGCCAATTTTTAGGTCACATGACCCATAATATGAATAACCATAGGACTTTTCTAATCATTATACCAATAACCTCCCCATTGCCAAACTCATGGGGTTCTTTAAAGATGGTTTTTATTATAATGATGTATTTCAAACCTCAGAAATGTATAGAAACTGTACAATGAACACCCCACATAGTCATCACCCAGATTTACCAAATTTTTATATTTTTCCATGTTTCAGATTCTTTTTAAAAAATTGTTTTAATGCCTTTGGGGTACAAATGGATGCATTATCTGGTGCTGAAGAAATCTGGGCTTTAAGGGTATCCACCACCCGACCTGTGCACATTGTACCCAATAGTAATGGAGATTAGTCTTCGTGAATAGAGAGGCATGGTCTTAGGAAGTCTTGACTTCAGTTCACACACTTAGGTCTTTCACCCCTCTCCCCACCTTCCTCCCACCCTCTCTGAGTCTCCAACATCCATTAGATCCTTCTATGCATTTTTGAAGATCCTTAGCTTAGCTCTCACTTATACGTAAGAACATGTGGACTTTGGTTTTTTCTTCCTGCTTTAGTTCACTTAGGATGATGGCAAAGATCCTATTTCTAAATAAAGTCAAATTCACAGGTACCAGTGGGTAGGACATCAACATCTTTTTAGGGACACAACTCAACTCATAGCAATAGGTGTTAAGATATCAGTATATGAACTATCTTCAGAAATTCTATGTCATTGGGCGGAAATGCCAAGTGTACTCCTTCCATCCTAGTCTAGTAATTGAAGATGTGCTCAGAAAATGTCAGAATTGTATCAACGTAAAACCAACTTGGGAAGTGAACCTGAGTTCATTCCTTCCATTAGGCACCTGGAAGACTCCTATGGATCCTTCAAAATGCATAGATGTTGTTTGCTCTGAGAATCATTTCTAACTCATTTATCCTGTTTGTCCCTCCAGATCCACGTCCCACCTTTCCCATCGGGTCCTCTGAAAAGGTGAATATCATGAACTACATCAATGAGCTCCCAAGTCCTCTGGCTTCAGGCTGGATTCGGTATAGGATACTCCCGGGGGAAGATGGACGAGGAAAGTGGATAAGACCTGGGCTACATGCCCTGAGTCCTTTCTGTGAACTCTTATCTGACTTTGTCTCTCAAATAAAGTTGACTGTTCTCTCAAGGTCTCTGACTCTGCATCTGTTTCTCTCCAGGCCTAAAACCCCACCCCCACCCCCCATGGTATCTTTCTCCGCTTTTTGGACCTTGGGTGGTAACAACTCAGTTTCTACTAAGTCCTGGATGAGGGCTCTTTGTCCTGTGTTTCTTTTTATACACATTTTGTTTTTTAAAAGTTACATCCTAGAGTTATTCTCTTTTAAGTGACTCATCTGTTTTATGTTGGGACCCTGAATCATACCTCTCCTAGCCCCAAGGGCAGTCACTCTCTCCTCTATTCTTCCAGTGCTTTATGTTTGGTATCTAAACTAACATACGTTATTGCATTATGTATGTGTAAAAGTATTTTCCAGCCTGACTCTCCTACTAGACTCAGAGAAGCAAACCCCCAAGTGAGCCAACTGCAGGAACACCATCAGTAACAACGATATCCAGCCCATCCAAGTTAAAACTCACACATCCGCGATAGCAACTAAATCTAGAATCTGATTAAATTCTTTTTGCCCCATTCCTGGCAATTGACCTCTAAAAACAGCTGATCTAGCAACGCTGACATTTCATTTCAGAATCATGGGTCTTCCCTGTACTGCGCATTGTTTACCAAATTAAAGTAATGGAGATTAGTCTTCGTGAATAGAGAGGCACGGTCTTAGGAAGTCTTGACTTCAGTTTACACACTTAGGTCTAAAAGAAATAATACTCTCTTTGCTATAAATCAGCTCGTTTTGTAAGTTGAGAAGAAAATTTAGCCTTAGTCATTTTCCACGAGTTTCAGACAGTGGCAAAGTGTTTGGAGAAGGTGCGATGGAACAAGCTATGCGTTGTTTGTCCAGAGTTACTGCTGAGGTCTCCACTATCCCAGAAGCGCTCTGCTCTTTCTACTTCCGGTTTGGTGCCCTGGAATTCGTCTATGAGGCCACCCTGCTCCCATAGGCCTAAACATCACCGATAGACCATTCTGTTTCTGAAATCCTTCTCCACCATCAGGGTTATATGAAAGTTCTGTCCTCATCTTCCTTCCGTCTTCCCTTTTGAATTCCCAACCTTCAGTCAAATGGATATTTCCCCCACCTTTTTTTTTTGTTTGGGTTTTTTTTTTTTTTTTTTTGAATCAGTCTCACTGTCACCCAGACTGGAGTCCAGTGGGCATGCTCACAGCCACCGCAGCCTCTATTTGCTGGGCTCCATTGATCCTTCCCCCTCAGCCTTCCAAGTAACTGGAACAACAGGCATGCATCACCACATCCGGCTAATTTTTTGATTTATGGTAGAGACGAGGTCTTGCTAAGTTGCACAGGCTGGTCTTGAACCCGTGGACTCAGGAAGTCCTCTCACCCCGGTCTCCCGAAGAGCTGGTATTATAGGCATGAGCCACCGCACCCGGCCTATGATTTTTTTTTTTTTTTGCTAAGAAATCTTGTCTGTAGCTCAGTCTTCTTTCTTCAACTGTCTGACATATCTGCTAAGGTCTCCAAAAGTCTCAGGACCATGGAACAAAACAGTCACAAAGAATTAGGGTTTCAACTTTGAGTCTAGAGATTGAGGAGCAAGGAGGAAATGTACCCTTTAGGGTAAAAAATAACCCCATGGAGATTAGCATTTCAGAATATTATCCTACTATAATGTCATCTGTCGAGTTGGAGCAAAATTCCTAAGATGAAACATGAACACACATAGCTAGAGGGAGCAGTGTGGTGTGTCACCATGTATGTCAAGCTGCACGACTGCAAGGGTGGGAGACGTGATATAAATCACTGGTTTACTCAGAGCTTGCTGGAGTAACAGGCGATCAGTCAGCCCACCCACAGTGAGCATGCTGGAGGAATCCCCGACCCTGCGGCTGAGCGACTCTGTTTCTTTTTGGGACTTCACGATGCACTTGCTCCTAGTGGCTGCCTGCTGCCACGGCTCCCTTAATTCACTTGCCCAGGAATTCAGCATCTCTGGATTCATGGCTCTCAAACTTGCACGTGCATCAGAATTCCCTGAAGGGCTTGTTCAAAGGTAGATTGCTGGGCCCCACCCTCGGAATCTCTGATTTCATGGACCGTGAGAAATGTCATTTCGCATAAATTCCCAGTTGACGCTGAATCTTCTGTTCCCAGGTGATGCTGGTCTTGTTTCTTCTCAACACAAATGCTTAGGTTAAGAAAGGAGACCCTTGGTCCTGCTCTCCTAAAAGCAAAGTGTTTCAATAACAAAGAGATTACTCTATTTTCCTCTGTCCAAAGTGACTATTTTTTTTTTCCAGCCAATGTCCTTTGATGTAGGGCAGTCCCTTGGAAGAATTTAAGAATTTTACTGGCCTGGTTGGTGGCTTACACCTGTAATCCCAGTGCTTTGGGAGGCCAAGGTAGTAGAATCATTTGAGGACAGGAGTTCAAGACAAGCCTGGGCAAAAGAGTATGCTCCTGTCTCTACAGGAAATAAAAAAATTAGCTGGGCATGGTGGCACACCTGTTAAGTCCTAGCTTCTTGGGAGGCTGAGGCAGGAGAATTGCTGGAGCCCAGGAGGCTGAGGCTGCAATAAGCTATGGCCACACCACTGCGCTTCAGGCTGGGTGACAGAGTGAGTCTCTAAAAAAAAATAAAAATAAAAATAAAGAATTTTATTTTCTAGAGTCATTTTCAGGTCAGCGTATACAATACTCTGGGAATTATTTATCCAATAAATAATTAGTACACACTTCCTGCAGTAGGTATTGTGAGATATATGAATATGAGACTTACCCTCCATGACAGAGGCAATACTGCATAGTCAAAAGCATACAACTCTGGGAATCCCAGAGCCAGCTGTGTGGCAACAAAAGTGACTCCATCTTGGATGCCAATCCACCATGTTGACTTCTGATTAGCTCCAGTGCCGTGGCTGCTTCCTGGTTTCTATTTTATTTACTGACCTTAGCGTAAGAACATGTCAACCTTGATGTTATCACACACATGATAGGCTATGATTCATGTTGCATTATTGCCTTTTCTGGAGGGTTACCTTTAATTGTCTTGCACAGAGCACATGTGCCTTTCCCCTATGGTACATAAGCTCTGTTTCTAGGGAATAGTGGTACAGAGATCTACCTGTCTTGCAACCACCATTTTCCAGACTGCAGCCCTGTATGGGAAAGAAAACTCTCCTTTGCAAAGTTATGAACTCCACCCTTCTTTAGCTGACAATGTGAAAGCCCGACTGACAGGGGTACCATTCACATAGACAAGGATACAAATGCTGTTCTTTGGATTTTGCGATACACCATCCCTGCTCTCATTCTTTTTTCTTTAATTTAATTTTTTATTTTAAAGATGTGGGGTTCAACTCAGGGTTAGGTAACAAGTGGTCATCGTACAGGTAAAGTTTGAGCCTCCCTTTGCTCCCCACTTCGCCTGGTTTGGGATCAGGTACCCTGATTGATGTTGTGTCCCCCTGCGCCTCCCTCCCCTGGCAGTTTCCAACTCCCTTTCATTTATTTATTTATTTATTTTTGAGTTGGAGTCTCACTCTGTCGCCCAGACTGGAGTGCAGTGGCCGCTCCCGGCCACCGCAGCCTCGACCTGCTGGGTTCCGGCGATCCTTCTGCCTCAGCCTTCCCAGTAGCTGGAACTACAGGCGCGCGCTACCATGCCTGGCTAATTTTTTTATTTATTGTAGAGGTGAGGTCTCGCCAAGTTGCCCAGGCGGGTCTCAAACCCACGGGCTCAGGCAATCCACTCACCTCAGCCTCCCAAAGGCATGGGATTACAGTCTAAGCCACAGAGCCCAGCTTGCAACTCCCTTTCTGATAGTATTCTGATGTTCAGGGTCTGCTTATGAGTGAGAACATGTGGTACTCAGTTCTTTGTTTCTGTGATAGATCACTGAGTATGATAGACTCTAAATCCATTCAAGTTGCTGCAAAGTCCATTATGTTTGTCCTTCTTTATCACCGTGTAATGTTCTGTCGTGTATATGTACCACATTTATTTTTTAATCCAGTCCAGTTTTGATGGGCAGCAGGGTTGGTTTCATGTTTTTGCTATTGTGAATAGCACTGTAATAAACATGCATGTGCAGGTATCTTTTTGGTAGAATGATTTGAGTTTCTCCGGGTGTATTCCCAGTAGGGGGATTGCTGGGTAATATGGAAAGCCAATTTCTAGTTCCTTTCGAAGTCGCCACACTGTTTTTCATAGACGTTGAACTAGTTTGCATTCCCACCAGAAGTGTAGAAGCCTCCCGTTTTCTCCGCATCCTCACCAGCATCTGTTGTTGTTTGTTTTATTATAATGGCATTCTTACTGGGGTTAGGTGGTATCCCAATGTGGTTTTGATTTGCATTTCTCTGATGATTAGTGAAGCTGAGCACTTTTTCATGTGTCTGTTGGCTGTCTGTGTATCTTCTTTCGAGAAGTGTCTATTCATGTCTTTTGCCCACTTTTTAATGAGGCTGCTTTTTTGGTTTGGATTTTTTTCCTTTCGGCACATTTGAGTTCCTGGTAGATCCTGAATGTTAGGCCTCTGTCAGATATACAGTTGACAGATATTTTTTCCCAATCTGTGGGCTGCCTTCCTGCTCTCTTGATGGTTTCTTTTGCTCTGCAGAAGCTTTTCAGTTTAATGAGGTCCTGATCTAAATGACCATGGTCAATCTGTGAACTTCACTTGGCCTCCTATGGAAATTCAGTTTGCTGGCATATATTAAATGTCCTGATCACTGTAATAATCTCAACCCTGTTGTTGTCCTATACACTTTTATTCTGTTTTATTTTTTATGTATCACTTACCTCCTCTCCAACTTATAGTACTTATTCCTTTGTTTACATGTTCATGATCTATGTTTCTTCACTAGCATGTAAAATCTGTGAGGAAAGGTGTTTTGTCTACCTTGCTTACTTCTGTATCTCTAGAACATCTAGCTCTAGGACATGCTTTGGTACCCACTAAATAGGGTGGCTGGCTGGATTGAAGCCATCTAACTTGGAAGATGGATACCGTCACAACATGGATGAATGACTGAATGGATCGTTCAACAAAGTGCTTAGAGGAATGGTTAGTTGGTGATGAGAACTCAATATACAATAGTATTCTTTTAAAAATATGACAACTTGTCATGGAAATGTGGCCACTGTTAGCCACAATATCCAACAGACTGTGATATATGCCATAAAAATGGCACTAGACAATATGAGAATACAGACAAGTCAGAGGTAGTTAAGTAATAAACCAAGGCTTTCTGGGTTTCAAAAAAAACATTTCTTGGGGGTATTAATTATGCAGAAAATTTTAACTGGAGAAGGCTAACTGGGAAAGTGGGAGAAAAAAAGACAACCAAAGCAGTTGTTTAGCAAAGCACACGTCACGTTGACATTTTTCAAATGATCTTTCTTCTTGGAGTATGTTAGTAACAAGAAATTTTGAGGTAAGTAGGATAGGATAGGAAGGAAAATGAGGGTCGAGTCATGAAATTCTTTGAATTACTCTCTAAATACTTTAAACTTCATTTGTTGAACAGTGTTTCACTAAATATGTGCTCCACAGAGCACTAGCACTAGCTATTTGAGATGCGTTAGATCAAAAAATTGAATTAAGAAAAAAAGGTGTTCATGGTCAAGCACCATATCCTTTATCTTTCTTTTGGAATACTTTAAGTACAAGAGCATATTTAAGGCTCAGGGATGTTCTAAAGTAAAGAAACCTATTAAGTTTTGTTTAGTCAGTGATTCCCCTGTTTGCTGATGGAACGTTTTCCAGGCAAAATGCATGTTGATATCAAGCAGAATTAGTATCTATTGGACAAGTTCTTGTGGCAGCTGTCAGAGAAATACAAAGATAAGTATTGTACAAGAGGTGGGGGGAAGGGACCAAAAAAACTGGAATTATCTTTTGGGGGAGGGCCCTTTGTAGAACAGGTTTACCCCACAAGGTAAGGTTTCTAAGAACCCATCGGCATCAGTGTACCAGTTAGTGTTGTTTTGAGAGGCTGTGTCAGTTTCAGAGAATTTTTTTATTTTGGAGGGGGTAAGAGTCTTTCAATATGTCTGTCCATTTCATGATGGGTGATTTACAAGCACACCTACCCACTCCATACTTTGTGTTTGGCAGTTGTTGGCCAGAAACGGCATGGCCCCCATGCCCATCCTCACTATTCAACCGATCTTGCCCTGAAAGACTTTGTGTTGTTGTTGTTTCCCTGGATGAAAACAGTCCTCAAAGGGAAATGCTTTGCTGGTATGGAAAAGGTGAAACAAAAAATGGCAGAAGCACTAAAAGGCATCAAAACTGATGAGTTCAAAACTGTTTTGAGCAGTGGAAAAAAGCGTCTCAGTAGGTGTATTGCATCAAATGGAGAGTACTTTAAAGGTGACCAAAGTTTAAACATGTCAGAATAAATACACAATTTTTAATAAACAAATTATGGGTTTGGGGGGTTCCCCCCTCATATATTCCTGTCCACAGAGGATGCGGTTCTATGCAGTGAATAAAGCACAAGGTTTATTGCACGGTTTGAGCTGGAAAACAACATAATCAGAACAAGTCCTTAAAGACACTCACTCTGAAATGGCAGATAATAAACTTGAGTGTTGAGGAAATAAATACCCAGAGACCAGTTAAGAAATTTCTATAATTGTCCGAAAAGGAGCCAATGGAGCCCGGGGTTAGGGATTACCAGTTGAACACACCCTTCATCCTCTTCCCCATTCATGACGATGGGACCCAGGTTAAGCTGAAAAAGTTCAAGAGGCCTGAGGCAGTGTGGGGCTGCCCTCTCTGGATCATTCCTGAGACAGGAGGCTACTTGTCAGAAGGTTGGAGCTGGGAGAGTTACTTTAAACTGGGTGATCATGTGAGAAGGCTAGAGGAGCGCACCCAAGTAAAGATGAGGTCAGACGCAAAATAAAAAGTGGGTCCTAGAGAGACAAGAATCATGGCCTAAATCACTTACACGAAAGATATGAACTTTATTACTAAAAACAATCACATTTTACTTTAAACCACTTTATGGCATCTATTGCATGCAAGACTGTACTCTTTGCCAAAATCAACATACAATGAAGAGATGGCTTTTGTATCGATGTGATTCTTTAAAATAAACTCAGTGTTTTAGAAATTTTTTTTAAAAAGTGGATCCAGGAGGCAGGGAGAAGAGGAAGGAGGAGGGACACAATGCCATTAAGACTGTGCTTTAACCATCCATTACATGGTTCAACAGGATAATTATTCAAACATTAGGTATCCTCACGGTAGAATGTGGAGGGACACACGTGTTATTAAATGAGGAAGAACATGCGCATCATTAAATGAAACTTGTTGTTTTCATATTGAAACTTGTTTCCATATTAACACTTTTTCCCAAGTAAAAGAGACTTTACAGGTTATAAAACAGTAAAATCATTGACTCTTTATAAGAATGGGCAGTTTCAGAACCCAGTTGGTTACAATTTTTTTATCCTCTCGGGAGTTCCAATATATGAACATGGGTTTTTCCCTTAATAGCTCCTTTTGTTTTGCTTCTGTATATAGTTAACCTTCTAGTAAAGTTTGTTTCTTCTCGCCTAGAGGCCATCAAACTCCAAATGGTGATGCAGATGGAACATTGTATGAAAGCTTCTTTCTGTGAGGACCTTTCGATCACCCTCCTCACCCTCCGGAGGACTCCTAGCTGCTGTCCCCAAATGTCGCCCATGATCAGCAGGAAGCAGCCAGACCCATCATCATCCTCACTCCCTAACAGCAGTTATTGCTCCAGAGGGGGGAATGAGACAGGAGACAGCTAGAGAAAAGCTAGGCAGTCAGGCAAGTCCTCTGGTGACAACGGAGTGAGCTCCCGGCATGCCTCCCAAGCTCAGCGTTGGTAAACGAGTTCCCTGCAAGCCTCTCAAGCTAGAACTAAAGTCCTCACTGCTGGGATTGAAAAGCAACCAATCAGAACAGCCAACAGTTCACAACTAGTGCTGGCCAATCGGCTTGGACTTAGGGCTATATAAGCACCAGGTTTTTCGGCCCCAGGTGGACATCCCCTTTGGGCCCCTTCTCACTGTGGGAGCTTTTTGTCCTCAATAAATCCTGCTTTCTCAAAAGAAAAAGAAAGAAAGAGAAAAAAAAAGACTGTGCTTTAGTGTACTGACCAAAGCCAGGTTAACTTACAGGGGCAAATGGTAGGGGCAGAGGTTAAAAACACTAAGGGTTGCTCTTATCATTTGGAGACTGATTAAGGTGGAAGCAGACAGTATCTCGCGGGGACCACAGGCTTCCGTCCTGTAGCCTGGCGGAAAATTTGCATTCAGTGCTCCTTTCTTAGGAAGAGATAGAAATTTTGCTAAGCAGAGGTGGAAATGGGCTTGGATATGGGAAGTTGTCTGGGTTCTCTGTGGCTGTGTAGAAGTTAGCCATATTTAGCTAAGACCCCAGTAACTGTGTCTGTATGAGATCCATAAGCCAAAGAACATCAACTTTCATTGATTAATTGTGGCTTTTTTGAATGTGTTGTACGTATCTCAGAACCCATAGATTCTGGCTCGATACTAGTACGGCGTAAGAGTTCAGCGAGTATTTAAAGAATGACTATAAAGAGAAAGAATGGGAAGGAAGGAGAGAGGGAGGAAGTTCACAGAACATATAGATTATTTGACAACATAAGGGTTTCTGATAAAATCTGAGTAGATTATATAAAAGCAAAATTGCATGAGATGCGGAAACACGCATTTTCTCTTTTAGAAGCACCTGTCAAACCAGCGTATCTTCAAGAAGCCATCTAGTTCTTCACCTTTATCACATAGTGTAGACAAAAGGCAAGACTGAGTCCACTTTCAGACTGTTGTCTGGTGTATCTACTGGGTGTGGTGGGACCAATCTACATATGCAGAAATAGGGGCCTCTACTTAGAAACAGAAATAATCGGAAAGCCAGGCAAAGCAGAGATGGGCATGGTCATCTGATAAACTGGACAATCTTGAGGAGAAGAGGATATTCTTAGTCTAAAATTAGTCCGGGATGTTTTTGCAATTCACAGTTTCTTTTATGTAGACACAATGAAGTATCCTTCTTGCAATCAGATTTTCTAAGGAAAAAAAAAAGCAATGCTTATTTACCATTAACATTTGCCTAATGCATAGTGTCAGTTGACATTAAGAAAAGTTGTTCAGGTAGAGTTAAGGTGGACTGAATTCCTTGAAGGAGGAGGAATAAAACTGGATTATTCCGGTACTAAGGTAATTTAAAAATCCATAACAAATAAAGTAATGAGATTTTCAGAGAATCACTTAAGCAGGAAAAAAATGGCATAAAGTTACTCAATCTATAGCAGAATAAAGGTTTTGTTTTTTTTAAGTTCTAGCTCTTAATTTATTGAACAGGAATTCCATATTTATTTTCTGATAATAAATAAAAGTTCTGTTTTTCTGGGTTTTGTGGAATCTCTATATTGTTTTGCTATTTGTATAAATTTGCTGCTGAAATTTTTTGCTTTGAGAATCTGCATGGCCAATGCACATTAAATGGATATTGATCTAACATTAGAAATAAAAAACAATACCCATTACATTAATCAATAAGGACTTAATTCCTGATGAACTCAGCAGCCTAAGGTGGGACATTTGCTTGCATTTCCCCTTTCTAAGCAAACTATTTCATATTATAGGAAATAATCCAACATTGAAAAGATTATACTGGGGAAAAATAGCACTGGAGAAAGCTGCAGTTTGTAATTGCAAAGTTAATTATCTTTCCTAAACCATCAGTTGTCACTTAGAGAGACCAGATTCTTGCAGACTCTCCAGGGACCGCCTTTATTTCATTCCTAATGGCTTGGGACCCACCATTTTGCTGTCTCTGAACATTTGGTCACTGAATGCACCATTTATGGAGTATTGTTTAATTAAGGACAAATTAAGAGAACTGTGCACAGAATTTAATTTCATAGGCTCTGTAAATTCTTTTAAAGAGGACACTAACTATAGGCATGATAAGTTTTCATTATCCATTTCTTCTATAAGGTATTGACAATTTATTGTTTGCAACAGCTCCAAGTTTTGTTTACTCTTCAGGGGATTTGGGTTGGCACTGTACATTTTGTGCCGCACAAAAATCCTATGGACGCTTCTGATTCTGCATTAACCCCTTCGGTTCTGATTCACCCAGATGTGAAGCCCACATGTTTGGGAGATTGCACTTGGCTTCTGTAAAGACCGGGGATTTACAGTAAGGGTCAAAAGAGAACTGACATCATTAAAACATGTGCTTAATGTTTTAGATCTTGGGATATAAAATATCCCAAGTTGATAGTCATTCATTCATTGTTTCATTTGGCAAATATTTATTGAGTGCCTGCTACGCACCAACAAATATTCTAATGGGGAATGCACCATTTACTAAGAAGTGGAGTTCTGAAATATTTTGGTCTTATCGTTTTTTAGAATAAATGTGCACCAGAATCCCCACTGCGTTCTCTGAAAAACCAAGTACACATGGTATACGTGTAAGTTGCAAGAAACTTTTAATAACGTAATTCTGTTTTTGATATAAAGTAAACTGCAGTGATCTTATTGTCCAGATTCCCATATGTCGCTGGTGAGGGTTATGGTTTATAATATAAAATGAGCCGATATTTCTAACATGCGCACTTGACCCTTGAACTCTGTCCCCATCCCAGTGATCTCCAAAGAGGATGGACAAAAAGACCCTACATCGTTGTGTGGACCGAAGAGTAGAGGAGCCTGGGTCCTACTTCTGCTCTGATTCCAGGTGAATATCAGTCTTATCAGAAGGCCTTCTTCCCACCACTGATCAGGAGCACAGAGAAGGGCATTTGCACCATTTGCCTGGGTGGAGAGGCCTGGGCAGCCCTGCAGAGGATGCTTGTGATAACTCTGGTCACCGGAGAGTAGCCCAATGACCATTCTGTGGAGCCAGGATGTCATTTCAAGAGTCAGTGGACCAGAGGAAGCATGTGGTAAGGAAGGACACAGGAGAGGTCAGATGGGAGACTCTAGCTCAGAGGAGGAAGGGTGATTGACACCTTGATTTAGAGGGATTCCACCTTGGAGAAGCCCTGTCTCTGCTGATAGGGATCCTTAGGAGACACAAAGCCTTAGTGAGGCTCAGTGTTCAGGGCCAGTTGCAGCCTCCTGAGAGTCCACAAAGCCACATCCTCACAACAATTAGTTGTCAGTGTTCCTTAGACCCACAGATCTCTCTGGACTCCCCCAATCCAGACATTTTTTTCATGAACTGAGAAGGATCAACTCTCCCAACTCCAAACTCCTCAGTGAATATAAGCTTTGGGGGGGGGGAACTCAGGAACTATATTGCAAATATCCCCCAGCCTCAAAGCACAGAGCGGGGCCCTACTTGAATATAGAAAATAATATAGGAAAAACAACATGAAAATTAGATATTTAATATTCACAAATGGCTCTCAAATATATTCACTTTTCCCATGTGGTCACAATATGGCTGCTACAAATCTAGCCATCACATCTTCGTTCAAAGCAGCAAGAAGAAGGGAATGGCAAGAAGAATGGCACCAGTTCATCTGTAAAGAAGAAAAATCTTCTCAAGAAACTACCTGTGACTCTCGGCTCACACAACTCTGTTTAAAACCAAGTGCATTCTTAACTGAAAGAAAGCCTTGGAACATAAGCATCCAATAGGGCTCGTTGCATTTTTCATCCTTCTTGCCAAATCAAAGTGAATTGAATGTTGAGTAGATAGCCAAGAATGTCTGGAGCACTGGTGTGGCATCTTCTCATCCATAAGATCATTTCATAGCAAAGAATAATCTCGAATGCAGGGAGAGAAATCATTTAGGAGAAAGTATTTAAAAGTTGCTAAGGGCAACCGCAAGCTAACCTATCTCAGGAACAAAGCCTACCTTATTTTGACCACATTTTGGAAAGGTCCATGTCCATGACTTGGGGAGTCATACTCCTACTCCAAAGCACTCTATATGTGAATATGTGCTTTTTTTTCTTTAGCATGTCTGAAGCATGTTTATAGAATGTCTTTGTTTTCAAGGTAAAACCAGGGTCAGGGAGGGAAGAATAAGACATTTAAAAGCACCTGAAGCTCCTTCTGGTCCTATTTCCTGCCTATTTTCATCTTTTGGATAATCTCACATAGTTTCCAGCGTATGGAATCCTGATGTTTTAGCATAATTACAATAGATGAGTATTGCTTTGCTATTGTAGCAACTGATTCTTAACTACTTTTTCCCCAAAGTGTAAAAGTCTTTCTGTTGTAGGGATTCTGCTGCTCTTTACAAAGTCAACTTCCGTCTGGCAGCCCTTCACTCATCAGAGAAAGAGATGAATAGAACCATTAAAGCCAAAAAGAAAAAAAAAAAGCAGCGGTGTGTGTGTGTGTGTGTGCACGCACGTGTGCGTGTGCACACATGAAGTAGGGACCAAGACGGATTTTGCAAAAGCCTGGATCGTTGAACACAGTGTACAGGACTAAATTCTTGCGATCTGCATTTCTGCCATTACAGAAAAAGTAAGAGGGTAAACATTTGGGTAAAAGAAAGAAAGACACAATCAATCCATAGATAGCTAGACAGACAGGTAAAACTCTGGCACACACCCTCAGATTTGCAGCCAGACAAAAGGATTTTTTGTTATCATATTTCATAAAGAATCTCCTAGCCATGAACCAGCTGCTAAAATATTTAGATAAGATTGAGTATATATAGAGGGATAAAACGGAGAGAAAAAGGAGGGTGCGACAGGGAAGTGAGGGAGGACTTGGAGGGAAAGACTAAAGGGCTTAGAAATGAAATGTCATCTGAATCATAGCTAACATATTGCTCACCCAACACTAAAATGCTATAGAAAAATTATACCAAATCCAAAACCTGTCAAATGAGATTTAGCAACACAGTTCAGAAGTTATCCCCCATTGGGTAACTGTCTATAATCCTGCAACAAACCCCATAAGTGTTCACGGTAGTTATTCCATATGCTGAGGGTAGCGTATCATTTCAGAGCTGTCAGTTTTAATTTCGGTTTTATTAATTTTACCATAAGCCTACAGACGTATATTTCAGGAGGCATATATCATGACGATCGTAAACTCCCACAAAGAAGCTGGTGATAGTTATAGGTTATGTCACAGGTTTGATGGGAATTAGATTCATCAAGAGAATAGTAAGAGAAGGTTTAATGTATATGTCAAAGCACGCATGAAGAAACTAGCCTGTCCGCAAATTGGCAGTCAAGATGTGTCCAAGTGATTAAAAATACTTTGGGGAGGATTTTTTTTAATTAACAGCACATTATGTTACAAAAATGATGGCCTTAAAGCAAACCTATGAGCTCATAAAAAAGACTTTATTTAAAAAAAAAAAACAACTGTTTTTATTTATAAAAGCACTGCTTCTTACCTCAATATTTCTTAGTAACCTGGTTATTTTTGGAGAACCAGAATCAAATTTTCCATAGTACACTAACAGACATCTTTCTATCACTGATTGGCTGGTGTCTGCAGGCTTTAAAACATGTATAAAAGGAAACAGATATTGTCATGAATTAAAGATGGCTGCAAATTCTTTGACACTTATCTCAATGAGAGGCAGAATCTTTTTCCCTTTCCCTGAATCTGGGATGACTTTGTGACTTGTTCTGTCTGATGGAATGTTGTAGGAGTGATTCTATTTAATTTTCATGACAGAGCCTTAAAATGTTAGTCCTAAGGTGGTCTTAAAATAAGCTCATCACCAGAAAGAAAATCATGAAAAATTATTAAATCTCTACGGTGGCCATTTGATGGTGACTGGACCCTTTGATTACTATGATCTAAGAATTTAGAGCCCTAGGACTTTAAACTTCCTCTTGGAAGCTAGTCACCACGTAAGAAATCCAGCTGCCCTTAGACCACCCACCATGTTGCAGGGAAACCCAAATCACTTAGGGAGAGGAAAATGGGTATGTGATAGTGCCAGATAGATAAGGAATATGTTCATAGACCTCCTAGCTCAGCCCTGTCAGGAGCTGAAGTTAAATGAATGACCCTCACTAACACCATGCAATGGAAGTACTGCCCAGAAAAGCCCTGCAAAATCTCTAACCTACGGGATAGCGAAAATAAACTTTTTGTTTAAGCTACTGTGTCTTGCCTTGATTTGTAATGTGCAAGAAACAAGCTACACAGATTATGTTCATGTATATACATGTATATATGTGGATGGAATTCACGTGTATGCTTGTAGTTCAAAGAGAAGTGATGCAAAATTCAACCTTTAATAGGAGACTGTGTTGGGTTTTCATTTAAAAATCAATACAAGTGCGTATATCAGGAGATGGGTACAAGGTAGTTGGAAACAAATGAGAGACTTATCGCTATGCACCTTTTAAAAATGCTTTATGCCATGTTACTGTACTTACTCAGGGGTAGAGAAGTTGAGAAGCAGAGAAAGGAAGGAAAAAAAGGTGGAGCGGGGGAAGGAAGAGGAAGTGAATGTCTTGGCTTTGGAAATACTCCAGGGACTAAACTTTGAGCAGCCAGGATGCTCGCCCTAAGGTATTCGTCGGACACACTCATCAGTGAAAATGGGGTCATGAGAAAACATTACATCTCAGCTATGGCCCACTGATGGACCCTTTGATTCTTGTGATACAAGAGGCCTCCTAGAGCCAAGAAAGGTAAACCTATCCATTTAGATGCAATGTCTAAACTGAACATCTATGCTCAAAGAAGCCTCAACTTTATAAACTTCTTCATCTTTTAGTAAAGATTAACATAAATCGCGTAGAATTTTTAAAATGCTCCTAACTGTTCATTTAATGCTTAATAGTCCAGGCAAAAAGCACTTTCATAAAGCAGAGTGTGTGTGTGTGTGTGTGTGTGTGTGTGTGTGTGTGTGTGTGTGTGTGCATTTCATCAATAAAGAAGGATGCCTTTTCACCGGATTTGATTAGAAATCATCTTGAACTCCTTCTCTGTCATCCACACTGAACATGTTTCTATCCCAGGATCTTTGCTATGCCCCGTGTAAAAATCATAGTACCGTGGTTATAAAGCATGCGGTTCAACTCATGAGCATTTTTTAACGAAATGGCTGAACCAGCTTCTCAGTAGAATGAACTAATTTTATTACTATGCTAATCATCAGAACAAACAAACTGACCACAGTATTCCATTAGCACTGCACTGCAAACTTAAACTTGATTTTCTTAAGACTTAAGAAAACACATCCCTCCCCTCAAAAACTTCTATTCTCAGGAATTCATTGACTCACCCAGAGAAAAATGATCCCTATAGACAGATATCCCCGCAACAGTATTTTGTCTGAAATGTTTTAAAACATTATTTCAATGTTTTAAAGCTTTGGAAATTACGAGGGAAACATTCAGAGAAAATGTACCTATCATAAGAAGTCATTGGCCAGGCATGGTGGCTCAGCCTGTAATCCCAGCACTTTGGGAGGCCGAGGTGAGAGGATTGCCTGAGCCCGCGGGTCCAAGACCAACCTGGGTAACATGGTGAGACTTCGTCTTTACGATAAATCACAAAAACTAGCCAGACGTGGTGGCATGCGTTTGTAGCTCCAGCTACTTGGAAGGCTGAGGCAGAAGGATCGCTGGAGCCCAGCAGGTCGAGGCTGCAGTGGCAGGGAGCGTGCCACTGCACTCCAGTCTAGGCGATGAGAGTGAGACTCCAACTTAAAAAAGAAAAAAAAAAAGAAGCCATCAAACATCAAAAGGAATAACACATGTGTCACCCAAAAGTTTTGATAGACTCATCAACAGTGGGAAGAAGTGTGGTCATTACAAGCATTTACTTTTAAAAACACAAAAAACTTTCATCTGAAAACATAAGATTAAATTTCCATGCAGTAAACATTTTACGTGGGGAAGGAATTACCAGGTTAGAGTTAGTTCCAAAGTATTTTGTCCAGCATCCTTCAGGGCCAAATCTACTCTGGGATCTTGTTTAATTGTGCTTGCCATCATATACCTCTTCCAGTTTCATGAGAAGAAATTCACCAGCCCCAGATTGAACACAATGCAGAGCGGATCTAAGACCAACCAACTCATAGTAAAGCACCAACTCCAGCTGAACTTATAGCAAGACCCATAGCAGGATCCAATCGGAGTGTGTGGATCCCAACTGACCCCAAACGTGAGAAATAAGCACTTCTGGTGCATGCCACTACGATTACATGAATATCTGTTACACAGCAGTATCTGACTGATGCTTCTTAGACGATTTAGGGGAAGACAGACATGGATTTTTCAGGAACATCTGCTGAATACTTTCTGTTTACTCTTTTGACTTCTGGCTCTACTTAAGCAAACACTAAACAGAGAGAAAATATAGAAAGAAATTGACATAAGCATCTTACAGGTTAAAAAAAATCTGACTGGAACCAGTGTCATGAGACAGACAAGTGGTTACAGAAAAACAAACAAAAGGAAAATCATCAAAGAGATGAAAGAGACACAATCCCCTTCTACCTCATGGATAACTATAAACATGATGTTGATCACATTTCTTTCACCCCCAAAAAAGAAAAAACTCACGTATAGTACTTTTTGTCATTTGACTTTCACAAACTGCAATTGGAGACAACAGAAAAAGCTATTTTGATCTTCATTTATAAAGTAGACAACTAAAGTTCAGAAAAGTTAAATATCTTATCTCATCTTCCAACACAAATATCTGACTCTAACTCTTTTGTGTTCTAGGCCTGGCCCTTTCCACAACAATGCTTTTCATCTTACTTTCACCAGAAAAACAAAAAAGTAAAAATAATTTATCCTAGCCTGGAGTTCAATACAGCATCTTGCCTAAGAACCATAAAATCCTGCAAGACATTAGCAGCGATTGTCTATGGAGATTGTCTGCAAGCTTCATTGGGTTCATTTGGTTTTGACTGTGGTGCAGATGTGTCATCCGGGTCAATCACTCAGCCCCCCTTAGTGGTTGGTCTCCTACCTAATGTTACTGACCAAAGCTGAGCCCAGCAATGGATGGAGTCAGAAACTGGAAAAAGTTTTAAAAAGGCATGGTCTGGGATCCATAAGCAGAAGCAAAATGCCAACAGTAATTAAAAATATATCTTGGTCCTAGGTTGATATTTAGCATCCTGTCCATTAGCTTGCTGGCTTGAGGGTTCACAGCCTTTGCGGTCATACCATTTGAGGGTTTTGATTTGGGCACTGCGGTAAACTCCAAACATTTGTCAGCACTCACTGGGGCTATTAATAGAAAAATCTAAAAAGTTCTATTGTATTAGATATTTTTGTTTCGGTGTGTTTTTTCCACAGGCAAAGCAGAACCACTGCCTTTTTCATTAACAAAAAACTGCCATGCTGGTATCCCATTAGCCAAATATATCGTAAGTTGCTCAGCCAGTATTAGCACTAGGATGTCTCCAAACAAAAGCCAGGCATTTCATTCTACAAACAAGTATCGCCTACTATGTGCTAGCTATTGTGATGCAAGTTTAAATAACACAAAATTCCAAAAGCACTCCATTTACTGTTTGCTAGTTTTGTGATAAGAAAATGACAGCATTCTCCTCATCTGCTTAAATAAATCATCTATTTAACTGAAGTGGAAGGATCGCCTGAGCCCATCAGGTCAAGGCTGCCGTGGCTGTGATCATGCCACTGCACTCCAGCCTGGGTGACAGAGTGAGATGAGCCTCCAACTCAAAAATAAATAGACAAACAAACAAATAAGTAAAATCACTCTGCTTGATGATTAATTCATTCAAGAGACACTTACAGACCACCTACCATGAGAATGTTCTAGAAGTTCATTCAAGTATCTTCTCTAGTTCAAACTTATGCACTGAGAGACAAGAGAAGCATGCATACGAAGAAAGTTCTGGAATGAGTTTTTCTGTTCTAGACCCCAGTGAAACACATTGTCTCGGGTTCATCTGAGAGGCCTTTGGACGATGTGTTTGCTGTGGAGATCACAGGGTCATTCTTTTCTCCACAATTCTTGCCAGATTTTTCTTCTGTGATCCATACAAAAACAGGAAGAGGCACTCCATTGTTTTGGCTTTTTTTTTAAGTAGGGGGTCTCACTCTGTTGCCCAGACTGGAGTGTAGTGTCATGACCACAGCTCACCACAGCCTTGACCTTCTGGGCTCAAGTGATCCATCCACCTCAGCCTTCCAAGTAGCTGGGATTACAGGTGTGTGCCACCACGCCTTGTTAATCTTTACATTTTGTGTAGAGACAAGGTCTCACTATGTTGTCCAGACTATTCGAGATTACTCGAATGCCTTGGCTCAAGTAATCCTTCCACCTCAGCCTCTCAAAGTGCTAGGATGACAGGCATGAGCCATCTTGCCCGGCTGGGAAGAGCCGCTCTTTTTCCCACTTATAGCACCTTTGTCACTGGGCTCCTAAGGCAGCATTTCAAATGCCTCGAGTTTCCCCAGTATTTGCATCAAAATAATCTTTTCAAGCGTATCCTGCATGTCTTATCTGTCTTGACCCACATTGTCAAATATGGTAGCCACACATGACTATTCTGCACTTGACATGGGTCTGGTCCAAATTAAGATGTGCTGAAAGAAAAATATATACACCAGATTTCAAAGGCTCACGAAAAGTTATGAAAAGTTATGCAATAGACTTCATCAGTAATTGTTATATTGATGACCTATGAGATAATATGTTAGATACATTGGAGTAAATAAATTATGAAAACTAACCTCACACAGAAATCCCCATTCTGGGGAAATACCTGGAGGACCTCAAGTCACTCTATGAAAAAGATACCTGCACACACATGTTTACTGCAGCATTATTCACAATAGCCAAAAAATGGAAACAACTGTGCTGCTCATCAAAAGAGGACTGAATTTTTAAATGTGATATGCTGGGCACGATGGCTCAAGCCTGTAATCTCAGTACTTAGAAAGGCCAAGATGAGAGGATTGCCTGAGACCAGGAGTTCGCAACCAGCCCGGGCAACTTGGCGAGACCTAGTCTCTACAATAAATGAAAAAATTAGCTGAGTATGGTAGCGCATGCCTGTAGTTCCAGCTACTTAGAAGGCTGAGGCAGAAGGATTGATGGTTGACACTTGGGTGGCCGTGAGTGTGCCACCGCACTCCAGCCTGGGTGATGGAGTGAGACTCTGACTCAAAAAGAATTTTTTTAAATATATATACACGATGGAATATTACACAGATATAATGAAGGACAAAATTATGAACTTCACAGCAACTTGGGTGGACTTAGAGGTTATAATACTGAGTGATCTATCACAGAAACAAAAAACTGAGTATCACATATTCTCACTCATAAGCAGACCCTGAACAATTATCATAATACTATAAGAAAAGGATTGGCAGTAGGGGGAAACTGCCGGGGGAGGGGAGGGACACACTTCATTGATAAGGGTACGTGATCTCAAACAAGTGAAGTAGGGAGCAAAGTGAGGCCCAGACTTTACCTGTGTAATGACCATTTGTATACCTAACCCTGAATTGTATCCCATATCTTTAAAATAAAATTTTTAAAAAGAACACTAGCCTCACCTGTTCCTTATGACTTTTAGTTGGCTCAGTAACAACTTATCAGCTACATGTGTGGCTTGCGTTAAAATTCTGTTGGCCATTCCTATTTCAGAATCTCCTATCAAGACCTTGGGTATGGTTGATTCAATACATATGTTTTCCATTTTTTCTCTTCCTTTTGTCTCTGTCCTAGGTCCTGTTGTCCTTGTATACTCCTCCTCTAACTTCATGGAAGGATGCATTTGTTCATCACAAACATCAAACAAATAAAACAGATGTGGGGGGGTGGGTCCCTTCCTAGTTTCTTCCTACCTCCAAAGTTAATGAAAGCTTGAACTGAGCATGTTGTCAGATCTGGTGGAGAGGACATGCGATACTCACTTTCCATACCTGCTCTAACAAATGACCACAAACTTAGTGGCTTAAACAAAACTAATTTACTATCATATAGTTCTGCATTTCAGAGGACTGACAAGGGTCCCACCGGGCTAAAATCAAGGCATCGGCAGGACTGTGTTTCTTTCAGTAGGCTCTGGGTAGGATTCATTTCTCTTGCCTCAACTCCGAAAGACAACCTGCATTCGCTGGTTTACGGCCCCTTCCTCCATCTTAAAAGTCAAAAACAAGGCATTGTGTCCTCACATTGCAGCCCTCAGCTTCTTCTGCTGCCGCCCTCTTCAACTTTTAAGACCCTTGTGATAACTTTGGGCCAATACAAATAATCCAGGATAACCCCCCCATCTCAAAGACTTTAACTTAATTATATATGCAAAGTCTCTTGCCACACATCCTCAGAATGAGAACATGGGCATCTTTGGGGGCAGAGGGAGGTGACATCATTCGGCTTACCATACATGCAAAAGTTTACTTAATCCACCTAAACATAAATGCGTGTTTTCATTTTTTCATATCTTATAAGAAGTGTGTATACAAGGGAATGAAAGAGCCTTGGGCAAAAAGTGTCACCTTGGTATATGAGGTGAGGATAATCTTATGAACGAGGCAGATGAAACACAAGCTTAAAGGACAGTGTTAGGATCCCTAATAATTTTAACTTCTGCTCCAGATGAGTTACGAAAATGTGTCTGACATGTGTAAGTGTTTTTTAAGCAAGGTGTCATCTTCATTCCCAGAAGACTTATTAATCAGGGCATCATTGTCTAGTTAAGAATCTTAAAAGCAGACTCGAAAAAAAAATTCCAAAAACTCAAATAGGTTAGAAATTATGTGCGGATTCCCATCCTGGCCTCTCCACTCCTTTTATGCTACCAGGACCTCGATTCAGGGTTTCTCAATCTTAGCACTATTAACCCTTGGGGCCAGATGACTCATCATTAAGGGGCTTGCCCTGCATGTTGGGAGGCATTTAGAGGCATCTCTGGCCTCTGCCCGGGAGATGCCAGGAGTACACGCCTTTCAGCTCTAGCTGGGGCAGCCAAAAATGTCTCCAGACATCTCCAAATGCACCCTGGGAGAGGGGCTGAGATCACCTCTCTGTCGAGAACCAGTGTTCCAGGTCTATCAGAGCACTCCAACGGAACCATTCAGTTCCCATTCCTTCACACCCTCAAGAGTAAAAAAAGTGTAAAACATTATGTTTGCCTGGAATTTTTCGGAATGATTGTACGTATTAATCACCACCCCCAAACAGTTGAACTGGGTCTCCCTACGTAAGAAGAGATCACCACGCAGTAAAAAGTATAGGTTTTGGAGTCCCAGAGATGTCTCGTAGCCTTGGTTGACATTTCAGAACTTTAATTCTCTCATGAATGAATGTGAGTAATGCGTCTCCTTTTATAAAACGTCTAGCACAGTACTCATTGGTCCTCAACAGCTGTTGCTTCCTTCTCCTCGATAACTCAGCCCCCTCACAGCTCCACAAAAAGCTGCTGAAATAAGGAAACTCAGAGCCCCTGGAAGATGGTGAACCAACACACATGTGTGTGTGCTCAGGCACACACACACACACACACACGCACACGCACACGCACACGCACACCTGCACACACACACAGAGTGGCACACAATCACTAAAATCAGAGTCACAAACTGCTCCAGTCTGCTTCTGATCCAAGTGTGATGTTCTGATCCAAGTGTGATGTTCTGACTCGACTGTGAGACACACATTGCGTGATATAACTACTCCAAGGCTGAGACAAATGGCTATTTTGGTTTACCTTGGAGTCCTTGAAGTCATATCCCAGCATCTTAGACTTTTAAAACGGGAGCCACACTCTGAGATCACCTAGTCCAGGAGTTTGCATGCAGATGGTGCATTCTGAAACCTTCTGAGTCTTCCCCAGAAGCAGGAGTCTAGGTGCTGGATCAACTCTACATCTTCCAACCTCACCGCAACCAGAGTTGACGCCGCTTGGACCTGTTTTAACATCCTCGGCTCCTGCAGCAAATGTGTGTGATAAGGGGGTTCTGCTGAATTTATATTTTTCGTTTTCAAGCCATTGATTTAGCTCAACCCCCTCGTTTTGCAGAAATGAGAGTGGCTTGACCTGTGTCGCTCCGTGAATGAACAGCACCCTTCCACTTCGGCGTGCCGCCTTTCAGGGGTCGTGGTTATGGGGACCCAGCTCACTTGTGATGGGTGTCAGACGGCTCTGCAATCAGCCAAGGGCACTGTGCTGAGAAGCCATCAATTATCCCGGGAGTCGATGAGAGTTTGCTGTTGTAAAGGGACTCAATTGAAGATAATCCATAAAAAATCAATTACATTATTATTTCTTAATTAGGGCACTTGACAATATAGCTTTCCTCAGCAAAGCCATCAGTGAATAACACATAAATACACATAAATAAAGGCTGCTTCTGTCCCACTAAGCTCCTCGAGTTCACAGTGACCTTTTTTACCAAACACTTCCAGACAAGAACGTTTGCGTGTTGAAGAAAACGCTTGAGCCGTCTTTCTCTATTGGACAGAAAAATTAGAGGCACAAGCGCCTCTAATAATAATAGTATATGAGTAGATTATTCAAATGTCATTTAATACTTATGTAATGCTTTCCTACTTACTAAAAGCTCTCCTCTCTTTGAGGCAGCTGCGAGCCTGACTCTGTGTCCTGAATTAAGCCACATGTGCCCTTCCACTGGCAGCCAGGAAGGAGATGCCTCACACGTGTGACCATCTTCCTGTCCTTTCTCCACTCACCCCTGACATCGCATTCCAGCTTTGCTTCTTCCTAGCTTCTAAGTCATGGCTCCCCTGCTCATCGGCAGCCTTGATGATGTCCTCTGAACTTAGTGTCCGTTTTATTTGTTCATTCAAGTGTTATCTGCCGAATGCCTCCTGTATGTGGTGAACACCACGGAAACACAGATTGCAGATTTGCAGTTTAGACACCAATGGACAGGCGAATCTAACACCGTGTAAACCCCAAAGTTCTAAGGCTTCTGGGGGCATTGGGTAGAGTGTCTTGCGCATGCTTAGAAGAGAGGGGAGGCTTTTAAAGTGAATCACTAGCAACACTGAGACCGGAATGGTGAATAGGAGTTCACAAGACCAGGATGGAGGGAAATGCCGTGTGCCAAGTAAGACAGACTGTGGAATCATCCTAGATCTAGAAGTGGACCAAGATGACTAGTGCTGGAAATGAGAGAAGAGATGTCAGTTAGAGCACTGTGCAGGAGTAGGGAAAGGAGGAGAGCTCTGGGGAAAGGTATGCTAGACACAAAGTAAAGCTTACGCGGAGTCTCAGAGGGAAAAGAAAGCAGAAACTGAACACGCTGACGATGACTAGTAACATATGAGGGACAAGGTGAGGGAATAAGGTGGAAACAAGAGCCGGACCCCAGAGGACCTCACAAGACACGCTCAAGGGCTTGGACTTTTCTCAGAGCAAATTCCTTCCCAGTTCTGCCCCAGGAGAACCCCTTCTCCACTCAGTAGTCAGAGTGTGCTTTTCAAAATATCAATCCCTCTTCTATGTTGTACCATCTTACAACATCCACGGTTCCCATCCATCGCACCTGGGATAAAATCCAGGCTCCTTGCCACAGCCTAGTAAGTTCTGCATGATCTCACCCCTGCTAACTTCTCGGATCTCGTCTCAAAACTGCCTCCCTGTCGGTCAATTTTCCCCCAGTCATGTGAGCTTGCTGTCTGTTTCGCTAGCATGTCGCAGCCTTTCCTGACTTCGCGCTTGCTGCTCCCACTGTCTGAAATGCTTGTCCCCCAGACCGTCACTCGGCTGGACGTAACACAATGTCACCTGTCTTCTGCCACTGCTCTACTCTCCAGTCGTCCTCAGCTCAGTCTCTATCCTATCCTCTTGCACGCATTCTGTTGTGTGTGTGTTTTTCTTCCATTGCCGTGTTATCGCCTTGGGTAAGGGAGGCTGCAGACACTCCCCTGCCCTGCAATGTTGAATGACTCAAAGGCAAGTGAAGTGTATTTTTCATATGTATCGGTCCAAGGCGGATGTTCTTAGTTGAAGGGTGAATCTTCTACATGCAACGAGGCAAAACCCCACAGCGTTTCCATGGGTGGCTTTGCCCTTCTCTAAGGCCCCCATCCAGCTGCGGGACAGGGAAAGGGAGACTGGCCCTGGAAGTTTTCTCTGACATCCCACTGGGGAGACTGAGTCCTCCAGCCACACCACCAGCTACAAGGGTGTTACAGAATTTTTCTGTACAGTCACACTCCAGCTACAAACGCAGTGAACAGAGAGAGAGCAGATCTCAGTGGACAACCACCCCTGCTACAGTAGCATAATCACTATTTAAAATTATCCTGGTTATTTAGCAGTTCACTTAGTAGTGGCAGTAGTAGTATTTTATTCCCTCATCAAACCCTTCTTCTATCATGATCAACACTCTAGCTTCATTTCTTAGAATAGGGTCTGGGAGAGTAAATAAATGGCCAATAAATATTTGTTCTAAATAGATATTTTTCGAGGCTACCCAGGGCAACATAGCAAGACACTGCCACCCAAAATGATAATAAATTTAAAAAGTGTTGTTGGAATTAACGTATTGGTTTCCATATTCAAATCCCATACTTTTTCCATCATGCTGGTGTTTTGACCTTCTTAAAAAGAGAAATCAGAGATCTGGCTGTCCTGTGAAGGAGTGAAGGTAAGTGTTCGAATCAGATGTTTCTGGAATTCCACCCACCCAGCTCTGAGATTCCCTGTGCCCCTGATCTCTTTCATAATGTAAAGAGGAGGAGGGAAGTTTATCCTGAGATGCTAGGGTAGCCTTGCATTAAATAGGACAATGACTTACATTCCTTGGTTTGGCTTAGGGCTGGGGCACATTTTCAGATCTAAAACCAGCCTTAGTGCAGACCCTGATATCATTAAGCGCGCGATCAGTCCTCAGGGCTGTACCACATCTCCTGGGGAAGGTAAGCAAACAGGCTAGAAACAGGATTGGAACCAATGAAGGTCTTTCTGTTACTCTAGTGCAGCTAAGGCGCAATGTTCTTAATCGGTAAAGTGATTGGACTGATTTCCTTGATGCGGCAACAATTCCAGGCTAATGTCTGGCATACTGGAAAGGCTCAATACACATTTGCTTCATAAATACGTCAGGTTTAAAATACCAATGGCAATTAGAATGCTTAAATACATAAAATTTAAAAACTGACCAAGGGAGTTACTAAATATGTTTATGGCTCACCAATTCTCCATCTTTTTAAAATGTGTTTGTTACTCAGAATGTTGTGCCCTTGGTTACATGCACAGAAGAGCAGAATTTTACCAAAACCCTTTGCCAGGGTCTCCTTTCTTCTGAGGTCTTGGGGGTAAAAAGGTATTTGATTGTGACTGCTTCTGAGTCACACTCCTGCATTCTTCTTGCTGACGTATACGTATCAATATCTCTATCCTCATTCCTACACCTACTATTGCCTTCCTGTCTCGGTGTCTGCCAAGAAATGGCCACCAGCTCCTTTATTTCTTCAAACATGCAAACTCTGCTGTGTGTATTAGACTTTTACTGCAAAGATAAGACAAGAAAGCACTAAGCCAGGGCCAACATAAAGGCAAACCCCAAACTCTACCAGTGCAAACCCAGGGGCTGTCATTTCTTAAGGTCACTTGCTTTCCCCTTAACAGGACCCAGGGTCTCGCCTACCTACTTGCAAAAGCTCTTGTCGATACTCCACTCTAATCCCAAGTCTCTCCAATGCGCCCTTCTGAGGGTTTTCTCTGGATGCCAGCTCTGCCCTCTCTGAGCACCACCCTGAAGAGCAGGAGAATCATGTGTCTCCCTTCCCATCCCCAGGAACAGCTGTCATCCATTATGGAGAAGTCCCCCAGGTTCCTCATGTCTCAGATGAGATATGCCAGTCATGTACTAGAACCGCTCATGCCAGCACCCAAAAGGATTGTTAGTAGTGGGAAATTGCAGGGGTTGAAGGAGGAGAGATCGGCAGTAGTGGGATTCTGCCAGGGGAAGGTGGGGCACACCTCATCAGCAAAGGTACCTGTATAAAGAACATTTGTATACCTAACACTGAATCGTACCCCACATCTTTAAAATTAAGAGTTAAAAAAATAAATAGGCATTTGGCGAGTTGGTTGTTAAACAGTCAATATTAGAAATTTAATGCTATACGTTGAAGTTAAATCTATTATACTAAAAACTAAGGTAAAAAAAAACCTCCAATGCATCCCTTTCTGATAATTTCGCTACATCTTCCTATCATCTATGTTCTTGACATTATTTACATCTACTGTATCTGGGTGGTGGAAATACTGAGTAATGAACAGTGTTCTGCTGACATCCTTCCAAGCCCCATGCTTAGTGAGGTCACCTTGGTAGCTCAAAGTGGGCCATGGTGGGAGTATTGACACCAAAGGAATTGGCAAACACCACAAATCAGAACTCTTTTTATCTCCAGACAGCCAAATGTTAAACATTGGCCAGTGCACCCTGGATCCCACTGAGGGGTATGTTCTACATGGGTTCCCAGAGTTTCCCAGGGAAATTCAGTTCCAGTTACCCACATTTGTGGGTACTGTCATATCCCTGTCCAACTGGTGTTTCTTGAGACCACTCCCTGAACAAATCTGTTACATGTGTATTTATGTTGTTTATTTGTTTAATATGTTTCTGAGTCAGCTTCTGATGGGCCCACACTAAGAACCCACACTACTGGACACTTCTATGCAGATTCATCAACTCTCAATGTGAACCTCAACCTGGACTCTGTACTACTTCTGCATACCTCAAATATCTATGAACCCCTGAAGGACACCTTTGGCAAAGAGGTGATAGAAGCTCTGAGAATATTTTTTCAAAGACGCATTCCCTCACCATCCTACCTAAAATAGTATGCCACCACCACCATCTTCTGTCCTGCTTCTTTTCATCCTAGTATTCATCACCACTTGGCATAATAATAGATGTTTATTTGTTCATTAATTTCCTGCCTGTCTATTCTACTGGAATATAAATTCCATATGAAATGGGTCTTTATTTGCCTCTAATTTCTACATTTGTTGATGCAGTTTAGACTCTGTTCTATGTCAACCAACCTACCAAAAACATTAAGTCAGACATAGGGGATGTGAAGAAAATTATGACATGGTCTTTGGCCTGGAGAAGTTAAGAGGCCAGTGGGGGAGACAAACAGATAATGCTAATGCACGTGTTAAAAGATTCTAGTAGTGGCCTAGTCTACGAGATCTGACAATTAGGTTCACGAACAAAAGTGCTACATGCCTCATTGTCAAATATCGCTGTATTCACCTTCGAAGGGCTTCCCTTGGGAAACTATGCACTGACACCAGTGCCTAGTCCACCCATCAAAGTGATTTTAGAACTCTTTTTCTGGAACGGCCATCAGAGCTGTCATCGTTATTTGTTGAGGGCTGACAATGAAATTTGCGAACTCGCCATATGCACTTATGTTGGCAGTTCTGTACAAATAACTGTATTGGAACACCCTCCCTACTCACCTGATCTTGCCCCAGTGCCTTTTTCCTCTACCCAAAAATAAAGGAAACATTGAAAGGAAGACATTTGATGACACTCAGGACATCAAGGGTAATATGACAACAGTTCTGATGGCTATTCCAGAAAAAGAGTTTCATCCAAAATTGTTTTGATGGGTAGACTTGGCACTGGTGTTGGTGCATAGCTTCCCAAGGGGCATACTTCGAAGGTAACTGTAGTGATATTCATCAATGAATTATGTGGCACTTTTTCTAGGATGAGTTCACGAACCTCATTTTCAGACCTCGTGTGTCTAGAGTCTCTCTCTCTCTCTCTCTCTCTCTCTCTCTCTCTCTCTCTCTCTCTCTCTCTTTAGCATCTGTTGTCTGTATGGACTAATGATCTCCACCCCCACTGCCACTGTCTCAGCTCAGGCTGTCCTCAGCTACTTTCTTTCTAATTGTTCTTCCTCCAGGGATTTGAATACCCTTCAGATCCTAACAGAGTAAACTTATACTATTCCAGTTGTGACTATGTCTTTTCCCTTGCAAAAGTCTTCAGCCACTTGGTATTGCTTACAGAAGAAAGGCAAAATCTTAAACATGCCATGGACAGTTCTTCAAGGTCGTTGTACCCTCATTCACTTCTCCATTCTCTTCTTTTTTATTTGAATGCCTTGCAATTATCAAAATCAAAAGCTTTTCTTGCTTGTTTTCTCTATCTGGGTGATCCATCTTTTCTTCCTTATTTCTGCACCTATCATGACCACCATCACATGGCTGTTGGATGATAATTCTCCAAGAATCTCTTTCTTTTCTGCATGTCCTAGAAGTAAGATGCTGATTGCCTTTATTCTGGACCAAACTTTCAAGCATATTTCTTTTCTAAGGATAACCTTAGAAGATAGACACAGTGTCTCCCTTTGGAGCAAAGATCAAGTTTAATTACTTTTCACTTTAAAATGCATGAGTTCCCTAAATCAAGGATCTCTCTTCTGTGATACAACCTACTGTGTGTTCAGGTGTCATCTGTCCCCCTTCTTATCTTATCATGAAAATTGAGGTCCGGAGAACCATAGCAAAAATATTCTGATATGCTGGCTACTTCTATCACTGTGAGTGATAAGGTGTCATTTGTCTCTGATCCAGGCATCTTGCATTTTCTACCATTTTCTACAGAACTGTGGTGCCGTTTGCCAAAAAGGAAACATCTATGTTGCTACATAGTTCATGATAATGGCAAACCCTTGTTTAACTTGAAGACTTAACAATTATATTGTCAAAAGAAAACTGAGAAAACCATGTATTAAGAAAATATTTACTTGGAAAGAGTGGCAGCAAGTTCACGGCAGTCTCCAAAGAGGGCCTTATCTATACTTTGTCTAACTTTGCTCCATGCCACTCTTCACATCAAGAGGTTGAGTTTAATTCCTATCCCTTGAACTGTGGGTTGACCTTATTGTGGCAGAAACTATGTCCTGGTGCTTCTGAAAAAAGATTATTAGAAGACTTTCAGCTTCCACTGGAATGTCTTAGAAACCTGCTTTTGGAACATCTCCTCTTGTCATCCATATACCATAATGTGAGAAATGTAAGTCACGTGGAGAGCCCATGTATGGGAGCTCTGGTCAATAGCCAACACAGAACTGTCAGTTCACAGCCAAGAGCAGATGTCATCCATGTGAGTTAGTACGCATGGTCCTCCAGTTCAGTCAAGTCTTCAAAGGTCTTCAGTCCCAGTCACCAGTGAGTTCACCTGTATGAGAGCTCTCAGGTGGGAACTCCAGCTAAAACTCCATGCCATGAAAGGTATTAATAAATAATAAATTATTTAAACTATTAAGTTGTGGGCTACTTTATTATGAACCAGTAGTTAAATGGAGCAGAATCAGATTTTAGAAGACCTGGGTCTTCTAAATCAGATTTAGAAGATCTGGGTCAGCAAATAAAATACACAAGTATTTCTTTAAACACACATGCCTACAAAATTATCCATGAAAACACATTTATTTTATCCTGATCATGGTGGGAAAAAGCCAGCAACTTTCTCAGCTAATTTTCACACATAGGAAGGTTATAACATAGCTTCAGACATTTGTATGACTAAAAATCATTTGTGTGAAATGATTTTTTTAAGGGAATCTAGGCTTATGTGAAATAATAAAGACTTTATGATATTGGAGACCTGTACAAGTCAGAGTGGCCCTGATAGTTTTAGTTTGTCTCAGGATGAAATTTTGTTTGTCTGACTGTGGAGAATGAAGTGCATAGTCACACTGGAAGCAAAATAAGGCATCTGTTCTTACCTTTCCAGCATACACAAAACCTTTCCTGGTCACTCTGTTTGTTTTGACATGCAGTCACATGTTGTTCAATGTTATAAGATCATTTTCATTATGAAAGTTGCCCAACTAATGGTTAAAGTTTTTTTTAATATATAGAAATTGACCATCTTGTTCTTAAAGCTTGAGACTTACATTTATCTTTAACTGGTTTCTTTCTCTGGAAACCCACCCTCTGCCCATAGTATCAAGGAACTGAAACTCACCAGATCACCACATCCAGACAAAAGGATGTCACACCCCTCCAGTGTACCAATTCCTCTTCCTTACTCTTTCCTCACTATATAAGCCTCTGACTTCAGTGGGATGGGAAGATAGATTTGAGACTAAACCGCCTGTTCTCCATGGTTGGTATAACTTAAATAAAAGCCCTTCTTCCTTAGCAATATTCATCATCCAAGTGATCAGTTTTCTGTGTGACAAGCAACAGGACCTCAACGCTTCAGTAACAAGGAGACATCAGATATTCTTAGCAATGACAATGAAGATTATTTTGACATTGTGCCTCTACTTCTATGGTAAGAAAGGGATAATAAGAAGAATCTATGGTAGAGAGTCCAGAGTATCAAAGAAGAAAGCACAAGTAAAGCATGTAGAACAATTCCTGGCATATAACAGGCATTCAATATGTGCTGTTGTCCTTATTGACAAACTGTTTATTCTAACCTAGGCTTTAGAAGATATCCTCTACTAGCAAAAAAAATCAATGTAGACATGTTTGAATTCTAGCCACTCTCCTCCACAGGAATTTTAGAATTTTCCTGCTTTCTTCTTCGATTTCTCATTTTAGACTGCATCATCTAGGTAAGACATATTCAAGATTAGTGTAGTCATTAGCTTGCTTTCATTGACGATTTCATTTCAAAAACATCCAAGCCCCATATAACTGTGACTGATCATCTCTTTAAAGTTACCTAATTTGCCACTTCTACCCTTTAGTATACTTCCCGATTACACATTAAAGACTTCACTGGTCATTTTCTTTAAAGGAGCACAAAGAGAATGGGTTTCTTTTTAAAAGACAGGTGTATAGGTTCAATGTTTTCCTGTTATTTCCTGAAAGATGAAGTCTCATCTAGAGGAAATTTTAGCATCACCAACAAATGTTTACATACCAGAAATGACTCTTAGAATTCTTACAACTGCAGAGAACATTTTGTTTTGGCTGACAAGACCACTAAGTATTTTCCAAATGTTTTCACTTCTTACCCCAAGCATTGCCAAGGCTAATCTGCTCACACAGTTTATACCCATTTGCCCTCAAAATCAGGTTTCTGTTTAGATACATTTGTGTAACCACTTTGCAAAGTTTCAACCTTCTTTAGAGACTTTGCCCACAAAATGTTACCTATCAGTATAAATCATAAGTGGAGCTTATTTAAAATTCAAACTCTTTAGCTTATCTCACCAAACCATTTGCAATCTCACCTTATTTAATTTTTCAGATTAACCTTGTCAAACTGCTGCTTCTTGCAAGAGGTGTGCAGATGTATCCTTAGCAATCAGCGCTCTAAAGGAAAAAAAAATACCAACGACAATAACAAAACCCAGATTTGTTGCATTTGACAACTTTCTGGCATACATACTCCCATGATGGCCTATTTCAAACTACCCATGAGACACCAGTGAATGGAAAGACAGGAGGAGATGTGCATAATTGGTTTCCATGAGCAGACTGGTGTGAACTGACACTAACACACCAGTGCCTCCGACACACACACACACACACACACACACACACACACACACACACACACACATCGGTGCTGTAATCATAACAGAAAGTCCATGATTTCATAAATGCACTAGCTCGCTCAAACCTCTCTGTCTTTGCTCATGCTGTTACTACTGTCAAGAATAGTGACCCCGGAATGTATCTGGCAAATTTCTTCTTTACCTCCAAGGCCCAAGAAAAATGTTCAATCTTCATTCATAATTTTGCCATCATCCCTCTACGGAAGGAATATATTACTCCTTTTTCTGTGTTTTCTTAGCACTTTTATGACACTTTGTTAAACACTAAGATATTGCCTACATGTTTCTGTGTTTGAGTATGCCTAGCACAGTTTCTGGCACACAATGGGTAATCAATATTTATGTTTCACTAGCCAGAAAGAAAAGGCTCCAAGTAAATAAGGCCCAGAGTTTTAGAAAACAGAAGGAAACGTATTTTTCAAGTAATAGAATTAGTGAAAATAGTTTAAAATCTATTAAAAATTGCATGGCAACCCATTTAAAGTTAGGGCATTAGTTAATATAGCATTTTGTTTATAAAATACAATATTTAAATATATTATTTTACTTAATTCTTACCACATTTCAAAAAGGCTTAAAAAAAAACCCTAAAATTCACAGAGGTAAAGCAACCCACTTTAAATCAGAGGGTTAATTATTAATGGAGTCAAGACTGAAATTTGTCTAATCTACCTTTTCTATTAAAATATGAAGTCAGTGTAGCCTATACCCCAAAGCACCATAAGCTTCCCACAGCATTGTATAGTCAACAATCACCTAATAAATATTGCTGACTTTTCCCAGCCCAAGCCTGGTAAAAAGCAATTCAGTAATACACATTTAATTTGTTTTAGTCTTTCAAGTTTTGATAAACTAATGTAGAAACAAGACTTGAAGAACATGCCAGAATGTTAAAGTGTATAATTTTCTAATTCGGCAGCACAATACTAATTCAGTCCTTCATTAGATACGTATTGAGTACCCTCTGTGTAATAGCTAACATTTATTGTCTCCTTAATATAAACCTGGCGGTGTACTGAACACTTCACATAAATTATCTCTTTCATTCTTACACCCCTTTGAAGCAGGTGCTATTATTATCTACCTTTTCAGGTAAAGCTTAGCAAGTTAAAATAACGTGACCGAGGTCACGCAGCAAGTATATGGCTAAGTTGAAGTGCAAACCCAAGTCTGACACGTCCACAAGTCACTGCTAGGAACTGTCGCTTCCTTTTTGTTCTAGACATGAAGCCGCCGAAAACTTATCATCAACAGCAACAAATGCACTTTTAGATGTTTGGGATAAAAGAGTCAGAAGACGAGTCCCTGATTTCCTATGAGTTTAAGGTCTATTCAGCAAGACAGGAAAACATGGACATAAATACGTGTAGATACAAATATGCTTGTGTATACAAGTGTTTTAGAAATTCATAAAAGATGGGACTCATTGGCACTTGGAACAGATAAATAGGCATTGATATTTGAGGAGAGAAGCAAAGCATGAGAAGCAGCAAATAGAAGGAGAACTTTCCACAGAAGTAAACAATGATACGCTCAGGAGCAGGAAGGCAAGATAATGTATCTCCCAAAGATTACAGGGCACTGTGGTATAGAGGTCTAGAAGGTAAGATTAAAGGCTGGGTGTGGTGACTCACATCTGTAATCCCAGAATTTTGGGAGGTTGAGGCAGGAGGATAGCTTGAAGCCAGGAGCTTGAAACCAGCCTGGGCAACATAGTGAGATTCCATCTGTAGAAAAATTTAAAGAATTAGCCAGGTGTAGTGATGTGTGCCTGTAGTCCTAGCTACTTAGGAGGCTGAGGTGGGAGGATCGCTTGAGCCCAATAGAAACAAAGTCAGAAGAGTAGAAACCAAACCAGAAGAGTAGACAGATGAGAAAGCAATGGATAGAGAAATAGACAGATAGAAAGGTTGGTAGATGATAGGTAGATAGATAGAATTATTACAAGACTGCAGTGAGTTATGATTGCAATACTACACTCCAGTTCGGGCAAAAGAGCAAGAACCTCTCTTTTAAAAAACAACAAAAAAAGTAAGATTTGGATTGGGTAGTAGAGGATCTTGAATATCAGGAAGAGCATATTGGACCTTTTTCTTTAATCATTGTTTATGACGAAGAGAATAACTGGCAAAAGAAAAAAAAAGCATAGGCTGGGCACGGTGGCTCAGCCTGTAATCCCAGCACTTTGGGAGGCCAAGGCAAAAGGATGGCCTGAGCCAGAGGGTTTGAGACCAGTAAGGGCAAATTGGCGAGACCTCGTCTCTACAATAAACCAAAAAATAAGCCGGGCATGGTAGCGCACACCTGTAGCTCCAGCTACTTGGAAGGCTGAGGTGGAAGGATCACCTGAGTCCAGCAGGTCGAGGCTACAGTGGCCATGAGCGTGCCACTGCACTCCAGCCTGGGCGACAGAGTGAGACTCCAACTCAAAAAAAAAAAGTAAAAAGACAATTTCTCTGGCATCAGTTTGTAAGATAGATCAGGAGGGATCCTAAATTCTAGACCTAGAGTGCAAAAACCTGGAGATAGGACATACAGTGAAAGAATCTATTGCAAAAGACTCTGTGAAGATTCAATCAGATCATGTGGGTGTAGAGAGACTCCAGAGATTTTTAAAAATCAGCAAGTGTCAAGAATGTCAAAGTGAGAAATGGTGCCAGGTATTCTGTGGCCAGTATTGCTAAGTATTAAAAGAGGCCAGGAAGACAAAGACCCCAAAAAGACTCGTTTTTTACAGCTGGTTTAAAGTGCTTCTGGAGAGTTCTGACACAACATATACAGAAATCACACTGCTTCGAGTTAAAGACAGAAAATGCAGACACTTTTTTTTTTCTTCAAAGACAGGGTCTTGCTCTGTCACCCAGGCTGGAGTGCAGTGGTGCTCACTGCAGCCTTGAAATCCTGGGCTCAAGTGGTCCTGCTGCCTCAGCCTCCCAATTGCTGGGATTGCATACATGAGCCGTTACTCCTGACCTGGACACACTTTATAGTGAGCTAAGAGAAGAGGCAACAGGATGTAGGGAAAGGCTCTTGTCAAGAGACTTGGGAACACCAGAAAAGAAAGACCCATGAAACAAGGTTCTTGAGAAAGCAAGAGAGCATGATGAAGTCAAAGGAACTGTTGGAAGAACCAACAGCAGACTGCTTTTCCTTCCTAGAAGACCCTGGAAAGAAGGCAGGAACAGAACGTATTTTGCAGCCCAAGAAAGAGTGTCGTTATTAGGGAGAAAAAATCCTTTTGACACTCTACCTGCATCCAAACTGAGTCCGCCTGCCAAGTCGTCACAGTCGTAGCTTAATGGAAAGCCCTTCCCTAAAGGGAGCAGGTGTGGTTGGAACCAGTTCAAGTGTGAAGGAGTTGCCGCGTCATTTGGCCGTCTCCCCTTTCTTCTCCCTCTTCTTTCTACCACATCCTGCAGGTGCCCAGTGCCTACCCCCCCCCACCCCCCTGCACTGGCGAACTACATTCAGTTCTGCTCCCTGGGGATCATTCCCCGAAACTGTACTTATTGGAAATGTAAGCCATTGCTTTTTGCCTATTTGTCACGAAAATGCTGGTGTGTTATTGGTTCAGCAGCTCCGTTATTACTGCCTTCCCTTCCTAGGTTCTTTCCTCCAAACAAAGGATCGTCTATAACAAAAACCTTTGCCCAAAAGAATGAGTAGAGCTTCTGGTGCTGGAGAAGTTCATCTGCTTTTTTGCAGGGGGGGGGAGAAGATGCTGATGAGGGCCCCTTCAAAAGTACATCATCTGGTTGAAATCCACATGGCCAGGATGTAGCGGGAGCCCACAGAGAGGTGACTGAATAGAGAGAGGCGCTGGAGTCCTGGAGTGATGACTGTGTTGGACACAAATCCCAGCTGAAGAAATGGTGGCCAGTATTATTTATAGCAATAAATGTAATGAGTTATTCCGATGTTTTCCCCCTGAAACCTGCTTTACGAGAGAAAATAAGGTAGGTGAGAAATCTCCAGTGGGGACAGGGTCTGTATCAGTAGTCAGGGTTCTCCAGAGAAACAAAACCAGTAGATTAGATAGATGAGGGAGGGATGGATAGAGAAACAGAAAGGTAGGTAGGTAGCCAGAGAGATAGGTGGGGGGGGAACAGATAGATGAGAAAGGGATGGATAGAGAAATAGGTAGATAGAAAAGTAGGTAGGTAGGTAGGTAGATAGATAGATAGATAGATAGATAAGATAGATGAGGGAAGGATGGATAAATAGGTAGATAGAAAGGTGGGCAAGTAGATTAGATAGGCAGAGTTAGCTTTCAAGGCTTACGCAACGGTGTAACAGGGCAGGCTGCAGGCTGAAACTCTCAGGCAAGAGCTGAAGTTGCAGTCCTAGGGCAGAATTTCTCCTTCCTCGGGAAACCTTAGTTTTGCTCTGATGACCTTTCAACTGAGTGGATGAGGCCCACCCACACATTACGGAGGAAAGTCTCCTTTACTTAAGGTAAACTGGGTGTAGACGTGAGCCACATACACGAAATACTGGCGATACCTAGTATTTGATTGCATAGCTGACTACAATAGTAAGCCCAAACGGACACATGAAACTACCCAGCACAGGGCCTATGTCACGTCATGGAAGAATAAGGATGTGCTGGGTACAGTTCTAAGCTGATTGCTGGGTTGCACCATCTTCATGCCTTCACACATCCACTTTGCCGGGGATGTTTTAGGGATAGCCAGACCAAGAGGCTTGGGTTACACCGAAGCAGAGAGAAGAAGCAACCACAGGAGAGGAGACACAGTGGATTTGGAGAATTCAGTAGAAACAAGAAATAAGAATGATTTAAGAGAAACCATCAGAGCTTGAGAATCCCCATGGGGGGGTGAGTACTCATGAGACAAGTTCAAACTATTACGTAACCAAGAAAGAATGACCCGCAACTCTGTAATAATGGGGAACACCCAAATAGGTGACACTTAGGTTGCCTTTTTTAGAAAAAGGAATGAATTTGGTGAATGAAATACGGTTCTTTCCATCGGCTATTTTTTTGTGTGTAGATTCTTTATTTTTGCATATAAATTATATTTTAAATTTAGGATATACAACCAGATGTCACCACATCAATGACTGATCCAAACCAGAGTCAATTTTCCCATTAATGTATCAAAATTTGTAACCATGAGGCATGTTGCTTAAGAAGAGGAGAAAGAGCTCACATTCACTGTGTGCTTACTACGTGCCCAGGCATCTTACTAATTTCCTTACTCTCATTTTCTCCTCAGGAGGGCTCTTAAGTTAGGTATAATTGTCTTGATTTTGCATATAAGGATGCAAGATTAAAGAGGTTAGACACAGCACAAAGGATTAATGGAAGCATTCAGGTGAATCCAGGTCTCAATACGGGGCCTCCAAAGTCCATGCTCTTAACCACAGTGCTGAAGTGTGATTCCAAAGACGCCAGACCATTGTTCGTGGAGGATTCTCCACATGGGTTCATTGGTGTCTTGGCATGCCACTGAGTTGCCTTAGGGACAAGCTGGGAAGTTCAGAAGAAGGCCATGGAGCTTAGAGTACCAGGGCGAGAACCTCACATCAGTTAGATCAAGTTCCACGTTGATCATATACACATTGCTTTCCAGTGATCAGAAAAAATTATAAAACAAGAAACTGCCTTAGATCATTCATTCCAAGTATCTGCTAGACCATCTAGTGACTGCAGTTTTTCTCAAATTCATACTTATGATGACCCAAAGGCCTCAATGTGGTTCTAAACCTACTTGTTTTGTGACTGAGATCCAATTAGAGTACAGAGGAAAAGAACTCCTCATTTAGAATGAAGATAGCCTCATTTAGCAGGAAACATTTCAGGTCTAAGTAACACACAGGTCCAAAATGAATACGAAGCCTGGGACAAACTGGACAAATTTTTAGCTTTCTTTTCATCCCAGGCTGCCCATAGAGGCCCACCCTTAAGTCAGAGTCCATCCTTACTGAGGTTCTTTTAACAAGCAGGTAAATAGAACATGCTTTAGGTAGTACAAACCAAAAATCAAAGCATAAAGAGTCTCCGAGTGTTATCAAATCTATTAAGTCCAGAAGAGTTCATTGATGACCAATTTCCAAGTGCTTAAATGGTGCAACTGCATCTTGGCTTATGTGAAAATCAATACGAATACATGAATCACCAGAGAGCATGCTGGAGCCTTCCAAAGACAGTTTGTAATTAGCAAACCATCGATCCAAATAGACAGGACCCCGAAAGATACAGAGACCAGGCAGGTGAAAAGCCAGAGTCCCTGTCCTTTACAATTAATCATGACTACTCGGCCCCCTCCCAGCATGTGGAAAAGGCTTCCAGCCAAGACTATGATCTTGGGATTTTAGATGGTTTGGGGGGTGATAACTCAGCTCTGTCACCAAAGGGAGATATGTGTGTTATTAAGGAAGAACTCATGCCATGTCGTATGTGCCCCCACTATAAGGTCAGCACTGTTATTATTACTTCCCAGGATCTTTTCTGCACCACGCCATATTCTGGTCAATATCAATATTATATAAATCTAAGTGAAGAGGTGAAGAGTGTAATTCACAGAATCTTGGAACTGAAAGAAAGCTAAGAGATCTTCTTTTTTAATTAACTGTTCCACCTACAGAGGTGGTGAGGCGATTTGTCTGTAAAGTTACAGAGCAGTATAGACACAAGGCTAGAATCGTGGTCTCACGCCCAGTCCGTGCACTTTCCACTACATCTTTAGACTAATAGCGCAGGAAGTTTAACCAGGTGGTTTAAATCTTCCATCTTAAAGTGTGTGAGAGAAGTGTTAATTGCACCATTTTCCAAAAAGAGATCTGACCTTCTCTCAGAAGGCTCTAGTCATGCCTGGATGGATGCCACATACTGACATGCATTTGTAGCATGTAGACAAATGAAGAATTTCCATCTTCTTTCCTTTCATATTCAGTGTGCAGACTCTACCTGAGTGGGCCTTCCTACCACCCTCCAATACCCAGCCTGCCTTCTAGGAGCTTGTGCTTTATCTCCTTGAAGGGAGGCGAGGTCATAACTACTTCCCGGTCAGTGGTCAGTCCGAGGACTGGCTGGGTATGGTTGGAAGACACAGGTGTCACAGTTGGGGCCGGTCACTTCATTGCTGTGTGAGGCCTGCATCTTTCCCTCCCCCACCTTTCCAATCAAGACAGATAGCAGCCATCAGGACAGGCCTTTCATCCACAGAGTCCCTGCGTGACTATGGCAAGCAGGGCCGACGGGTGTTGGGCAGTGTCAGTCACAGAGATTGGTGGCCATTTGCCACTGCAAAAATTACCTGACCTATTTTGACTAATAAAAGAATATTTGATCAAGTTGAGCTTCCCTTGGTTTGTTGTGGTCTCTGAAACACACATGGCCAGGTGCAGTGGCTCAAGCCTGTCATCCCAGCACTTTGGGAGGCAAGAGGATTACCTGAGCCTGTGGGTTCGAGACCAGCCTGGGCAACATGGTAAGACCTCATCTCTACCATAAATCAAAAAATTAGCCAGGCGTGGTAGTGTATGCCCGTAGTTCTGGCTACTTGGAAAGGTCACCAGAAACCAGGAGATCAACACTGGGGTGGCTGTGAGCGTGCCACTGCACTCCAGCCTGGGTGACCGAGGGAGACTCCAACTCAAAAAAAGAAAAAAAGAGAGAAAGAAAGAAAAATCAAACACACACACAGGTATTTTCACAATTTAGACAAAGAAATGTTTTGTTGAATGCTGAAATTCAGGCAAGGTAAGAGTGCTGCTGTTTTCTCTGTGTGCATAGCTGGAGAGCACAATCAAACTTATTTACCCATCTACTAATCTTATTGCGTGCATTTGGAAACCCTGCCTGACAACAGATCATCCTTTATCTGGATTGTACAGGAGTTACATGTAGAACATCGGTCATTAGTATTTGATTTTGGTGGCACACATATTTCTTTAAAAATCACTTAAGCGGTGTTGAGAGTAAAACTAATTGGGGGAGGGGGAGTGAGTGTGGAGCCAGCGATTCCTCGGTAGTTACCTGAGAACACTACAGGGATAATTATTATTGAGTCAGTCAACTGTTCCAGCAGCCTGGTCACAGCAGGAATCAATGCACACCTCTGTTTTCAATATCAAGGGATCATCTCAAAATCATCAGCTTCGGCGGGGTGTGTAAATGCCAGGCGGGCTCTGGTTAACACCTCGGGGGTCTGGGTCGGATTCTCTGATCCCTTTTATTGAACCCAATGTCCGTCTCTGAGAAGCTGAGAAAGAACTTTTTAAAACTCCGTTTTGTTAGTATAAGATTATATATATACATGTATATTCCATATAATAGATATAGATAGGTACAGAGGATACCAAAAAAATGTATATGCATTTTAAGAGAGGAAAAAAACTGTATTAAAATTGTAATACTCAATACAGACTGATAACAAAAGGTATAAAAAAGTCATGTTTGACATCAGCAATTACAAGAGGTGCTCAGAGATGTCACCAACAGCATGTAGACACTTCTGATGATGGCAAACTGAAAGGAATACAGAGGTAATATCATTTAAAATGTGTTTACATTTTTTTGGCACCACTGGCATATATATCTACACATAATCATTGCCTTTTTCTCTATTTCCCTTTCTCCATCCCTAATAATGGTGTTTCTTCCTGCGCTGGACAAATCTTGCCATTAAAGAGCAAATTCAGCTGCCAAATGTATGTATTTTTATCAAATTTCTTTGATTTCAAGCTGAATTATCTTTGGGCCACTAATGAAACTGTGGGACATTCAGAGCTCCAAGACCAGTGGTCAGAAATTCCAGAGGTTCATACCACCTAACCACCGTAAGAATGGCCATCATTAATAAAACAAACAACGACAGATGCTGGCGAGGATGTGGAGAAAAAGGAACGCTTCTACACTGCTGGTGGGAATGCAGACATACAACCTGTTTGGAAGAGAGTGTGGAGATGTCTGAAAGAACTAGAAATTGACCTTCCATATGACCCAGTGATTCCCCTATTGGGAATATACCCGGAGGAACTCAAATCATTCTACAAAAAAAGATACCTGCACACGTATGTTTGTTGCAGCTCTATTCACAATACCAAAAACATGGAACCAACCGTGTTGCTCATCGAAGCTGGACTGGATTTTAAAATGTGGTACATATACACAGTGGAATATTATGCAGTCATAAGGAAGGACAAATATATGGACTTTGCAGCAACTTGGATGGATTTGGAGTCGATCATACTCAGTGATTTATCACAGAAACGAAGGACTGAGTTCCATATGTTCTCACTCATAAGGTGACCTTGAACAATTATAATGCTACAAGAAAGTGATTGGTAGTAGCGGGAAACTGTCAGGGGAGGGGAGTTGGGATTGGCAGTTGAGGGAAACTGCTAGGGGAGGAAGGGGCACACCTCATCAACAAGGGTACCTGCATGATCAATGTTTATATACCTAACCCTGAATTGTACCCCATATCTTTATAATAAATAAATAAATTTAAAAAGAAAAAGAAATTCCAGAGGTTCCGGAACATGTAGAGGCGGCATACAAAACTCCCAGAAAATGAACCCTGCAGCCTGCAGAGTGTAGAGCATACAACTCGATATGGGGCCCTGGACTTACACCATCAATGTCCCGTGGGAATTTACTAGAAATTCAAAGGCTCAGACCCTGATTTGGATGGGGAATTCAGAATTATTACAGAAGAGCCGAGATGAGAAGCATGTATTGGCAAGCCTTTCGACTCAAGTTTGAGCATACCTTGTATAGAGTTTGCACTCAACCCAAAGGCCTTCCTGTGTCTCAGTGCCTGTCTCCACTTTTGTTGGGAACTCAGCAGACCTTGTTAGACTTGGGAACTCAGCAGACTCCGATTAGACCTTGTTGATGGCAGTGGAGACGGAGGCTCCCGCCCTGCGTGCTGAGGAAGTGCCAGGCAATTGCCTTTTCTTAGATAATTCCAAGATGAACGGGCTCGCATTGCTCCGATTAGCAGAGCTTCCCACCCCGCAGCCAGCCAGAGAAGGAACATGCTGTCCTCTCCGTGGGCCAAGGGGCCCGCTTCCCAGCCATCAGTTTGGGCAGGAGAGATTCTGATCAACATAAGTCACTTCCTGTTCCCAGATTGTCACCATTACCCAACCAGTGAGACATTCCGTCCCAGCGCTCAAGCAATGCTCTGCTGGTTTGTCTGGCTTGCACTGTAGATGGGCAATTGCGTCCGCAGTCGCAGAGGGATTCTGTTCAAAAGGAAGCAGGCAGACCAGGAAAGCCCTCTCCACCTGATTTTGGGAGGAAATGCCACCGCAGTAAAATGGTCATTTACTGAGAGCAACAGTGAGATGTGCTGGAGCCTTCTTACGCATTCCACAGAAGGCCAGGTGGACTCTGTGTCTCCTGGTGGAGGTCACCGTGTGGACAGCCAGTCAACCGGGGGAGAGAGGGGCCATGGGGGAGGGCTCCATCTTTCCTTTCTCGTGTTTCACTTTGAAGCTGTCAGATGTTTTTGTTTTGTACTGTTTGGAGCTAAGGGTCCGCATGTCTGAATCACAGGAAGCCTTCGAAAGAAAACAGGTAAATATGGCAACGTATAGCTGCCCCCAGCAGCATAAACACTTTCCACAGTAGCAATGGCTTCGACCCCAAAATCTGCTGAGGTAACAGCACTGGTAAACATGGGCTCTCCCTCTCTTAAAGCAAACACCAGAAAGACATTTTTACACCATGGTACTTAGAAAAGAATGTGGCTGGTTTTAAGCCTCCTCTGGCTGTAAGATGACATAGAATCCAAATGTTCAAATATGCAAACGTGACCCTCCTAAAATACCCAATTCTGCCCAGTTTTGTGAAACGGCTCAATTCTGTCCAACCCCATCAGATGAGATTCAGAATGGATGCACTAGAAACAATAGCAAAAAATGTTTTGCTGCAAAAGTAGCCATGGCAAAAGTCTGGTTCCCTCTCCAGCCTCTCGAAAAAAGTATCCAGGCTGCCCATTATAACACCTGCTGCTCACAATGAAAGCCCACGCCAAGCAACTCATGCCCTCCCATCCAAATATCCAATCTACCCGCAGAGAATTCAAGCTGTCCAGCCACACACCAGCTGCTTGCCCAGTCACTGCAGAATGCTCGACTCCAACTCCCTCATCTCTTCTAGTGTTTGTTCCCTGGGTTTCCCTCCCCTCTGTCTCGCTCATGAAACAGGAGTCGTCGACACAATCTCAGGATACCCCATGAACCCAAATTTGGGGGCTCTTCCAGCAAGGGTCATACCATTTTAGCTTTCCCTTTAATCCTTATCTTCTGCTTCTAGTACGGCACAAAGACAAGCATTTCTAGCACAGAAGGGAAAGTCCCAGTGTTCAGGGGTCATGACGCTTCTGGACAACTCCCAGAATGGCATGACCAGTGACCCAACCCCACTAACCTGCCTTCATCTCATTTTCCAACTACGCGATGAAGACATGACTCTTAGGACCTCAAAAGTCTTCCTAGGAAGTTCATTTTCTTCCCATTTCATTTTGCTTTCTCAAGTGCTTTATTCACAAAAATAGTTTTCTGTCTTGCCTTGACTTGAGTCGTGACTCACCTAACCTCACAGATGCATTTTTAAAGCAACACGTGTAAGCCTTAAAAAATTGCATTTTCTCTTGAATGTACATTTTTTATTTCAAAGGCTCTTTGATTTTATTGCTGATTGATTATTGGGCAGTGATTCTTAACACTTTAAATTTAAATACCTCCTGCTCAGGCTGTAACATATACTTAGTCGAACAAAGCTAGACGTTTCTAGTGCCCTTAGGATGACTCTTTATGATGCAAAGGATGATTCTGTGATATGAATAATCACTCCTAGTGGACCCAGCATGCAAGCCACGGTGCCCCTCTGGTCGTTCTCATGACAGCCATGAGAATTCCCTGTCTGTGTCTTTCTCTGGAACAGCCCAACCGATGGAGGGTCAAGCCAGGCAGCCCTGCTGAAGTTCAACTCTTCAGAGAGACTTTTTGCAATTCGTATAGTGATTCTGTGAGTGTGGGCAGAGTTCCCTTTGCAGATACACCCTTCCTAGCCTCTAGCAAGTGTAGTTCCTTTCCACCTCTCAGACCTTACCTGGTAGGGAAAACATTCCTGGCCACCTTATGGAAACCAACCTGTCTGCTCCCGAAACACACACGCTTTCTGTTATGCTCAATCCCAGACCCCTATTTTAATGCTTAGCAGCAAAGCAAAGCAATGATGAAGTCTTTAGCAGATTTTGTGATGGACCCCAATTCGTTACCCCTCCCAGTATCTAAGTTCTTTTGTATGGACTTTCCCTTCCCATGTGGTCCTTGTGATTTGCTTTGGGAAACAAAATGGGGCAGACATATAACCACAAAGGCACATCTGAGGTCTCTGTTTGCATTAGCTTAATAATGTCTCACTGGCCAAAGAGAGTTACAAGGCTAACCCCAAAGTCAAGAAAAGGGGAAATGAGAGGAGATACAAAATGACTCTGCAAGAGACCTGTATACAGGAAGCAGGAAACCATTGGCACTGATGACACAATACACTGCTTTGGCCATTTTCTACCAATTGCTAGTGACCTTCTGGAACAAGGTGTTGAAAAGGGTTCTGAAGTTTCCACTGGGCTCATTGAAAAGCAAGTGTCCTGGTCTGAGTGTTTGTGTTCCTCCACAACTCATATGTTGATATCCAACACAAGGTGGTGATATTAGGAGCTAAGGGCTTTAGGAGGTGATCTGGTCATGGGGCCTCTCCCTCCATGAATGGGATCAGTGCCCTTATGAAAGAGGCCTGAGGGAGCTTTTTTGGCTTCTTCCACCATGTGAGGATACAGCTAGAAGGCATCATTTCTGAAGCAGAGAACAAATCCTCACCAGTCACTGAATCTGCTTTCAGATCTTACCTTGGGGGAGGCCTTCCGTCTTGGAATTCCAGGCCACCAGAACTGTGAGTAATACATTTACGCTGATTACAAAGGACCCAGTCTACGGTATCTCATTATAGCAGCCTGAACTGGCTGAGACAGGGGGCCATAACTAATTTCCCACACCTGCTACACTCTGTGGCACATCTAATGACAAAACAGAAAGCTGCCGAGAAAGAATTCAAAGCAGACCAGGGGAATCAAGAAAGCAAATATTTGTCAACAATCTCAGAGCTTAGGGAACATCACCGATCAGTCACTGTGTCATAGATTTGGTATCCTGTGCCCTTATTTGTTTTATTTTTGGTTTCCCAAAGATTGTTTTGGAGACCACTGCCTCTATTTGCTGTAGCCAGATGCTTACTATTTTCCTTGTCTAAGAACTGAGAACACTGAGGAGGACAGAAAGGTAGCAGATCGGTGCAGGTCGGGGAGGATGGACTGCAAATACTGGGCTGAAGGGAGCTTAATTTTTTGCAGGCTAACTCTGAAATTGATTTAAAAGGTCTCTTGTTTTTCTCCTGTTAGCTAAGCTCATCGCCGAATTTTTCCTTTGTGAGTTCCTTATGAAGGCTTGTTGATAATTTGCTTAAAAGTCCAAGAAAATGACTAGCCTAGAAGTGCTGGCTTCCACTTTTTTTTTTCCTTTGGCACCACTATTGTTTACACCCGATATTCATTTAAATCTTCAAGATCCACCCAGTCATTTGTTTTGTTGTTTTGTTGTTGCTTAAGTCTAATAGCAAATCTGCATAACTGAGAAGTGCTGGGCTTCTGATCTGAAGGATTGGCTGTGCCCTGCTCACTGCAGTGGTTTGAGCGTATTTTGTTTTTTGTTTGTTTGTTTGTTTGAGTTGGAGTCTCACTCTGTCACCCAGACTGGAATGCAGTGGCCGCTTCCGGCCACCGCAGCCTCGACCTGCTGGGCTCCAGCCATCCTTCCACCTCAGCCTTCCGAGTAACTGGAACTACAGGTGTGCGCTTCCATGCCCGGCTGATTTTTGATTTATTGTGAAGATGAGGTCTCACCAAGTGGCCCAGGCGGGTCTCGAACCCGCGGGCTCAGGCAATCTACTCACCTCAGCCTCCCAAAGCGCGGGATTACAGGCTGAGCCACCGAGCCCAGCTTTTGAGCGTATTTTGGATGGCAGCAGTTCTTCCAAATGTTTGTTTTCTGAGAAAGTCAGACAGCGTAGGTAACCAAGTGAAGGGCAGAGTGTCCATTGCAGGGAATAAGAGGAGAGGAAGAAATTAAATCAAGAGTTCCATGATGCAAAAGTTTAGAAACCACTGACATAGTAAAGGGGTGACTCAATCTCCCCTCCGCTCTAACCTTGATCCTTCTCTTGTATTCCTCACTTCTATGATTTGGTTACTCCCTGTCCAGTTACCCTAGACATAACCCAGAGTTGTTCTTAATGTTGCTTCCCCCTCAATGTCACCAAGTCAGGCCAATTCCATCTTCTAAAGAGGTCTCATATTCATCCATCCATCCACCCATCCACCCATCCATCTATTCTCTTTCTGTCTCTCTCTCTCTCTATCTCTCTCTGCCTCTGTCTCTTGTCTCTGCCTCTCTTTCTCTCTTTCCGTCTCGCTCTGTCTCTGTCCCTCTCTCCTTCTCCCTCTCTCTGTGTCTCTCTGCCTCTGTCTCTTGTCTCTGCCTCTCTCTCTCTCTTGCTTTCTCTCTGTCTCTATCTCTCTCCTCCCTCTCTCTATCTGTCTCTTTCTGCCTCTGTCTCTTGTCTCTGCCTCTAACTCTCTCTGTCTCTCTCTCTCTCTCTCTCTCTCTGTCGGTCGCTCTATCTCTCTCTGTCTCTCTCTCTCTCCCTCTCCATCTCTCTCTCTCTCTCTCTCTCTCTCTCTCTCTGCATTCCCACCCCTGGTTGAGCCCACTCGACTTCCACCCATGTTATCGCTTAGTCTCCTATCCAGACTCCCAGTCCCCAGTTATGTTCTCCTCTAATGTGTTTTCCAAATCGTTTAGTCAAAGTGATTTTTCTAAAGAACAGTTCTGATCCAGACATGTATCTGAATGCTTAATTCCCGTTATCACTATCAATTGATTCCCAGTTTCATTACTATGATTAAGATGAAGAAAGAATTCTGTACCTTGGCTACTGATCACCTCCCAGCCTCTCTTTGTGTCCACTCTCCACTCCAAGATTCAAAAGAGCTTTCTGCTATCTGAGCCCGCCACCCTGTTTCCAGGCCTGTGTTCACATCATTCCCTCTCTGAATTACTTCCCACTCTCCCTTTTGAAGCACCCATCACCTGGCCGATTCCTACTGAGTCGTGGCACAGGCTTCACTTTATCCTGGACATTTCCCCTGATGCCCTAGAATGTGTTGGTGACACTGCTGCATGCATGCTGGCAATTTCTCCTAGGGCAGTACTTTCTTACCACACTGGATGGATCATTACAGTCTATCTGGTGCCAGGGTGGTGTGCCCCGCTAGACTGTAGACTCTAGGAAAGCAGAGTCTGTGCCTGGCCTATTTACAGTTGTAATCCACCCATCACCCCGAAAATGATTTGGCACCTGTTAATCATTTAATAAATATGTTAAACTGAATAAATATGGTAGGCTGGAGGGCCATATCAACTACCTCATGTCCCTGAATGCCTGGACTTGAATCCTGCTTGCACCACCCGCTAGTGTGTGCCATTGTGTCTGTCACTCACATCCTAAGCTTCATGCTCCTCACATTAAAATGAGAATAACAATTTATATGTAATAAGGTCATTAGAGATGAAGCATCCAAATAAATCAATGAATATAGTATCTAGGCTATAGATGCTAAATAAATGATAGTCATATTGTTATTAAAAATAGGATAGCCAGTGGGATTGAATAGGGATTTGCATGAGTGGTACAAAAAGTATTGGAATGTAAGAGAGAGAAGAAAAAAGACTTAGGAATTTGGATGGAGTGGGAAGATACAGGCATAGCAACTTAAGGTCAGTATAGTTCATAATATTGTACTAAGCTTTGATATGCAGCTGGGGTCTCATTTGGGTTTATTTCATGTTCAACCTCAGATTCAGACATGTATAGGTATGTCTGGAGGGCCTATATGCTTCATTTTGACTCTTTTTGGCTGATTACAAAAGTACAACTCACAGGGCTTAAGCACTAATGTGAATTTATTGGCTCATGTTACTACAGTCCACAGGTAATAATGGCTTCAAGCAATGTGTGAACCTATGACTCTAAAATGCCACCAAGAGCCCAGTTACATTCATACCTAACTCTGAAAATGACTGCCAGAAGCTCTCAAGGATACTCGCATCTGACTTTGTGTTCAGCAGGAAAGAGGAAGCCTTTATCTGAGCATTCAAGCCAAGTCCTCACATACACTCTGGTGGCTCAAAGAGAGGACACATGACTCAGACTCTCCCAGCAAGAGTTGATTCTGGGACATTTGAGTGTCTTTTAATCAATTACTGTGATCAAGAACACAGGATATACCGATTTGCTCAAACTAATCTTGACTCACCAGTTACACTGGAAATAGGGTCGATCTCATTAAATTACAGAGTGGAAAGGAAAGGAGGGGGAAGTTTTCCAAAAACATTAGAAATATTATCACCATTAAAGAAAGGGAAGGGATGTTTGCCAGAAAATAATGGTGCTTGAAAGACCAGGAGGCACCCTGGGAAAAGACATCATCGACAGTCTCAAACACTTCATCCAAGGACCACGCCCAGTGGGAGGCGAGGGTGGGGAGCAAGGAGAATGCCTCCTTGCAGCAACATTAGATTATCAGAACATCCTTCGAGGATATACTAATAGTCATACGAAGAAGGAAACCAGTGACCCAAAAGGTCATCTAAGTTGCCCTAAAGAGATACATTTTAGGACTGAAATCTAGAATGCCTGACTCCAAAATCCCGTGGTCTTGCAGAATCATACAAATTGAGACCCAAGTTGAAACAAGCAAACTTCACGGCTGCCCCCAAATTTTTACAACAGTAAACCAGCAAGTGAATTGCTAGATTTATCTAAGCAATATGCATATCATAGGTACAGTTATATTTAGTATCTTCTAATCGATTGCATTCATGGCATCCAAGACAATAGTGGGATCTCATGAATCTGTAAGACTCAGAGCTGTTTTTCCATTGAAATTCTTGACTTTTTTTTTTTTGGTAGCATATGAAGTTCTTATATTTATTTTTAGGCTCTCTGCACTGAGCTGCCTGCATCATGTCAATGTTTGCTGTGCTAACTTTGCATCTAAAGGTTATTCAACACACTGAGATATGAAAAAACACTCACATTTTTACCTCAAAGAAACTGTACTTGGATTCTGCTGCATGTTCTAATGGTGTTAAATGTCAAGAAATACTGGAAATATAAGTATTGGGGAATGCAGGCAACTACTGCCCTAGATTATTCGTGCAGCTAAAGAGATGAAGATGTCACTGCACTTCAGCGAGGCTTGGCATTCTGGTGTCAGTCTGTCAGATTTCTAAGAGGAATACAAATTGGGAGGCAGGGAAATAAGTCGGGGATTGTTTATCAGTTCCTGCAGTTCACCCAGTGCAAGTGGTAAACAAAGGAAGCCGTACGACTGGAGGGAGGACCAAACGAGCATGCGAGTAGTGACACGGCTCATGGTTGAGTGGATGAGCTCGTGGATGTGTTCCATCTCACTTAATGCTCATCAGCCCTGAAAAGGGGACGGACGATGTTGTCTCAGTTCTGCAGATGAGGAAACTGATGCTTGGCTAGGTCAAGGTGTTGGCCTCAAGCTGATGCGTGCCGTTCTTGAACAGGTGGCACGGGTGAACTCCTCATGGCTTATTTCTGAGTGAATTTGCAACTCCAACCCACGGGTCAGCAAAGAGACCTCAAGTGTCTCTTCCTGGCAGAAGAAGTCCCCTCTGGTCGTTTCTGGATCTATCCAGGGCTTCAGAGCGTAGGCAGGATTCTGTCATGACTGCTGTTTCAGTAATGCAAAAATTTGCTGGTGCATCAGGAGAGGGGCCAACCCACTCTCAGGCTGCCTGATTCAAAGACACCGGGAAAGTGAGGGCGAGCTGAGGAACGTGCACAGCTAGAGTATGTATTTCAATCACCCTTCACACAGATACACACAACACACACACATACACACCCGAGGTGGTTGCATATTGTGTCGAGGAAGGAGAAGGAGCAAATTAAGAAAAAATGGGCTTTCAATTCCTTTTTTTTTTTTTAGAAATTCTACTGGCTTGCTTTATGTTTCTACTTGAGAGCAGGAGGTGATGTATTTCATTGTCTCCAAAGAGAAAAGAATAAAATGTCATTTATATTTAATGACAATACGTGTTATTCCTATGTTACAATTAAAATGCATTATTATATTACAATTGCTCTGTATTTTAATAACAATATGATAACTTAAACAAATGAAGTCATATTTTGCATCGGGATGGCCAACTTAGGACCATTTGAGTCATGAGATTTCAGGGCATGGGTTTGCTTTTCTGTTGACAATCAGAGTTACCAAACAATCACTTAGATTGGGATCTATAAACTCTGGCCCGTGGGCTAAATCCAGCCAGCTGTCTGTTTTTTGGAGTTATCCCGAAACACAGCCGCATCTATTCATCTGTGTCCTGTCTGTGGATGCTTTCACGCTACCATACAGAGTTATGACAAGACTATATGATCTGCAAAGCTAAAAATATTTATTATTTGACTCTTTACAGAAAAAGTTGCCAACCCCTGTCCTAGATTATGTGACAGTGTCTAAATTTTAAAATTTCTTTATGACAGGCATGCCTGGCAGCAACTGGATTGGCATATCATGGTATACAAATTGTAATCATCCCACATTGGTTATTTTGCTGCCTTTCAAGTAATCTACTAGAAGAACCATTCGGTTCTCCTTTACTCAGGCATGTTGGCAATGGGATTTAATTTAATTGACATTTAGGAAACACTATGTTTCGAATACAGAAATTCTTACTCTCAGATTCCAATGCTCCCTGTGAAGAAATACCAAGTGATATCTGTGGATGGATAACAGAACATGATGAAAGCTCTCCAACGCCCTTGGAAAAACCAGGCCTACCGATGAATTGATAAATGTTTTCTCTCTTTGCTACCCGGATTGATTAGAAGTAAAAATGCAGAGTATCATTCGACATCAAATGATGATAGCCAATGTGCCCTTCCAATGCCACTACCTCTTTTAATATTCCAACAGTACATTGTTACCTTAAGACAATACCAAATCATTGTCACTGTTCTTTCACAAAGACTCCAATTATAATCCAATTCCTTTCAGATTAAGTACACTTTGATAGCAATTCCCTTATACCAAAAAATATAGCCCAAGATAATGGGCTGTGAGTATAGTTTCAATGCTAATAAGAGGCAGTTTAACAGCCTCGAGAAGTTCGTTCTGACTACATTTTCATTGCAGTGATAAACAGCATATAATACCCCTCAATTATAGCTTTAATGTAAAAAAATGAAGTTATAAGACAATTTATCCCAACTAAATTGTAATTTCATTTCTGAGATGTTGCCCTTTTAATAAATAAAAATTCTACTTACCCATTCCATTGTTCTACGGTTGGGTTTTGACAGTGAGATCGATTACAGGAAAGGAAGGAAAAAAAAAAAAAAGAATCACGGATGAAATCAATTGTTACCACTATAAGTAAATTAGTGAGAGTTTGTTCAAGCCACCAAGCTTGAAACACTTCTCTCCCCTTTTCTCTGAGAGCATTATAAAATAAAATGTTATCGATGATTGAAACATAAATGGAACTATGAATTCTAGCCTACCATGAGCCATGAAAAAAAGGAGTACAGCAGAGACGTCCTTGAATCACATGAAAAATTTTATTTTTTAACCTTATTTGAGAATATATACATTCAGAAAAGTGCCCCCCACAGCTCTGTGAATTTTCAGACTTAACATACCCATGAAACCATCAACTGTATCAAGAAACTGAACATTACCAACACCCCAGAAGTCCATCACAGCTTCTTTGCAAGAATAACCACTATCTAGACCTCTGATAGTGTTGATTAACTTTGCTGTCTGTGTTTTATAAAATAGATTCAGATTTCTGTGGCTTCATTCACTCAGCATTGTTTGTAAGAGTCATCCATATTGTGTGTGTGGGGGGAGGGTGTTTCATTCTATAGGTTACATCCCAATATTGCTTCCATGGGTGGACTTTTTATATACAATAACAATTATGATGTATTTATTTCACGTTAGGCAAAAGAAAGAACACAACAAAAACACAAGACTTGTGATCTCAAGGAAGCTTAGAACAAAACTAACTTTACAGAGATAGTAGGAATACTACGCATGAAACGTTTATGGCAGCTTTATTGGGGACAGCAAAATACTGGAAACAACTCTAATGTCCTCAGATGAGCAAATGGTTGGGCCACTTCTGCATTTCCCTCACAATGGAATACATTTCGGCAGCGACAAGGAATGCGGAATTACATGCAACAACCCAGATGGACGCCAGGGCATCATGTTACAAGAAAAATGTCAGTCACGAAAGGTTGTCGTATGATTCCATTCATATAACAGTCTCAAAATGATGGAGCCATAGAGAGGAAGAAGAAATTAGCAGATATCAAAGGATGGGCATGAGGGAGGCAGGGTGGTGAGCTGGGGTGGACACAGAAGCATAGCAGTACCCATTGTTTATCTACGGTTCAGTTCACTGTGTGTCCTACATTCCCCAACTCTTTTCTGAACACAACTCTCACCTCTCTGGATCGCCTGCGTCCTTTGCATGGGACCCTTTGAAGTCCCTGATGGACACCACCGAGATTTCCAACACTCTCCACCGCTTCTCATTCATCTCGGTTTTCGAATCGAAAGCACGCTGTCTCCCGGGAACCCTTCCCTTGCACCTTTTGCACCTTCTGTATCCCCCAGCCTGACTGTGAGGCAGGTGTCCTCTTTGGTCCTCATGATCTCCCTCCTCCCAACAGGGTCCACTCTGAATCCCTTATCATCAAAATATGCTATTGATCATTCTTTCTTCCCCTCCGCCTCTATGGCTACCACCCCCTTCCAAATCTTTGAAGAGTTCAGCTCCCCGTGTGGTGCCGTTCTTTGCCAAACTGCTCCTATCATAATTCTTAGTGATGCCAACGCCCATGCAAATGATAATTCCCGATCCCTGTTTTCTCGTTTTCTTGAGCGGATCTCCACGATGTGTCAATAACCCCCTCCTGCAGCCATGCCTCAGAGCCCGTTGTTCAGCAAAATGACAACCTCGTGCTCATTCACCCCTCCCTCTTCACCACCTGCAGTCTAGTCTGCTGATGTCCTCGCACACCCCACCTCAGCACTGGTATCTACACTCCCTCAACCCTGCCTTGGAAACTCGCTGCCTCTTCACCCTCCACACCCTCACTCGCCTTCTTACCCAGCTGAAGATCTGCGCCCCGAACATTATTATCTCTTCTCCGCCTCTGCCCTCATCTCCTCTGCTCTCCCTTGGGCCCCCTCACTTGAAAAGTGCAAGTCTGGTCCAATCCTCCTCTCCTCTTATCCTCACCTGCACCCGCGTAACTAAATGAAGCTGGAAATAAACACAGCACTGCTGACGCATCTCAGGTTAAGTTCTCGTTCACGCTCCACAGGAGAGCCCTTCATGCGGCCGGGCAATCACACTACATTTCCCCAGCCCTGTCACCTCCCGCTTTCCTATGTGACCATTTTGTACCTTCTCTTCTCTCTTCGAACATCCAACAGTCCCTCCTTGGTTCTCCCTTTCATTTTGCCCGGGAAATAGAGGCAACCAGATGAGAAGTTCCACAAGTTCCCGCCCCACCACCTCCCTGCACCTGCGTCATCTCACTGCCTTCTTCCCAGGTGGTGAGGGGACATCCCCTCAGCCAGAAAAAGCCTCTCTACCTTGCGCACTTGAACCCATCCGCTTGTGTCAACTCAAGAAAATTGCTCTAGAAATGTCCCTTCTCTCTCCTATATAACAACCCCTGTGTACTGAATCTTTTTCATCAACATATAAATACCTAGAGAAAAAAACACAAAAACGTTCTTCAGACCTAATTTCCAGTCCAGCCAGAACCTTCCCTTTACAGCAAAACAAGTATTGCCTCTATTCACATCCCCAGTCCATCTCCTCACACTCTCTTTGAACCTTCCAGCCAAGTTTGTTCTCGCCACCGGGTGAAAATAAAGCTCTTGTCAAGAATACAGGTGACCTCCATAATCCAACAGACAAATCTCATTCCTTATCTCTCACTTGATCTGTCAGCACCATTTGTTACATTTGCTGTCTCCCTTCTTCTGGAAGCATTCTCTTTCCTTGGCTTCCACCTGGTTTTCCTTCTACCTCAACAGCCAATAACTTCCTAGCCCTTTGGCAGGTCTTCCTATTCTATCCAACCTTGGGACGTTTTAGTGCCTCAAAGCTCAGCACGGGGGAACTCTTCTCTCCTCGCCTTTGGGATCTCACCTGACAAGAATCTGATACCTAACAAATTTCTATCTCTAGCTGGACCTCTCCCCTGAAATCTGGAGGCATATATTAAAAGGCCTGCTCAGCACTTCCACTTGAATAACTAATAATCGTCTCAACTTTAGCGTGTCAAAAATTCAGCTCCTGGTCAGACCATCATCTCCCCTTAAAAATCTGCTCCTCCCACACGCTTCGAGCCATCTGTTTGCTAAGGCACAAAATCTTGGAGTCATACTTGTTTCTTCTCCTTCTGTCTACCATACATCCCTTCAGTCAACAAACCTTGTTGACCCTACTTTCAGAATATATCTACAGTCCTATCTCTTCTGATCACTTCTCATGCTACCAGTCTGATCCAATTCTCTCTCACCACAATTACTACAAGGGTGTCTGTTATTTCGCCTTTGCCCATTCTTGTCCCCCCTATTCTATTCTCAATCCCACGGTCATTAGTTGACATCATGATAAAGTAGGCCCATGCATGTCTATCCTCTTTTCAGAACCCTCCCGTGCTTTCAGTCTCACTTAGAAAAAAGTTGAAAGTCCTCACAATGGTCTACAAACAGTATAAATTCTGACTCTTCCATTATCTCACCGACCTCATCTCCTGCTAATACCCCCCAACCCCAGCTCCTACCACCACCACCAACTCATTCTCTTCCGGCCACATTGGTCTTTTGACTGTTCCTCTAATATGCCGGCCACACCCCCGTCTCAGGGCTCTTGGACTTGCGGTAAGCATCCTCTGCCTGAAATGTGATTTCCCTAGATATCTACTAATTCCCTTGCCTCCTTCTGGCAAGGAAGTAACATAGTGGTAACTGACTCCTGCCCCGTTACCTATCCTCTTTACCTGGGTGCTTCAGTTTTCCACCGCTTGGCACTGATTGCCATTTCCTATGCTATGCATGTAACTTATCTATTTCATTTGCTGTCTATTTCCTGCCCTTAAGGTAGGATTTTTGGGTGCCCCCCCACACACACTGCTGAATCTCTATACCCTTAAACAGAGAATGGTATTGCTAATCAATACCCGTATTCCTTTTCTTGGACAAGCAGGAAGATGACATTTTCCAGAGCCCCCTGACTGATGAGAATCACATGACTGATTTCTGGTCAATGGTATGTGTGCAGAAGAGTCATAAGCCCTCTCCAGACCTGGTCCATAAAAAGTCTTCAGAAATGATGCTTCTCTTTCTGTTCAGCAAATTTGGAGTCCATTTGTTAACACTGGCAGCGCTTTATGGTAGAAGCAGCTTGGTTCCAGAATGACCAGCTCTGGACTGTGGCACAAGTCATAAATAAATTCTTGCATCAAGATATGGATATTTTAGAATTGTTTATGGAAGGAGCATATCCCAATTAATGCAGCACTCAAATATTTGTGAATGAAGAAATTAATATTTTATATTACTTCTATGGAACTCTCCTTAAAAGGTATAACACTGTTTTCTAATGTAGTAAGCAAAATATAATGGATACACTTTAGTCGTTAGTTTAAATGCTGTTCTACATAACCAGACCTACAAAGACTTCTGCACGCGCTTGTGTGCCCTTTTTACTTTTCAGAAACCATTCTCCTCATAGTCGGGGGTTTTTCTTTCTTTCTTTCTTTTCTCTTTTCTGGTGTTACTTTTCTGCTCACTCTTACATTGACTTCTTGAAGCTTCACTGGTGGTTCTCACATTTAAACTCAAATGTGAGAATTTCCATGTCTATTTTAAATTTTTTATTCCCATTTTTCCTTACATTTGTTGTATAGTCTTTGCTTCCTAGCTGACAATGACAAGGCTTGAGTTTTTTAGCTCTTACCATTGAATGAGAACATTCTCTGGTTTGTAAATCATCTCTCATACAATATCTTCTTTGTAGGCTCTTGGCTGGTCTCAACCTTCGTCATGAATACTTTCAATAAAAAAACCTCTTCAAATTCTCTTAGAACTTGAATCTACCAGATATATAAGTGCCAAATAAAGGTCATGGAATAATACAAACAAATTTGAGGTAATCCTTTTTTCCCAAAATATTATGTGGAATTACCTTACCTAATGTTGCTCTTCATAAGAACTTCTGCTCTTTTTTTTTTTTTTTTTTAATATTCCCAGATTTACCGGTGGATTAAAACAATCCTTTCAAGACTAGAGGATAGTATCCCTCGCGGTAACACTTCAGATTATTTTCAAACACAACATTTTAAAAACAATTTTATTTCAAACAAAATGCAGTGGTAGCCTGGAATTAAAATATGCAAGAAGTTGCTTTCTTAATCATTTATTTCAATGGGATGTGAAGTTAGAATTGCTAAGAGGTGCAGAATGCTAATTAACCAGAGTTAGGAAGCTGAGAATGGGAGAAAATTTCCTGACGTGAACTCTTGATCAACCTTTCTTGTTAAAAGTTCACAGAGGCCGGGTGGTCACACCACTGTGAGGAGGTCATGGTCACTGGGACTCCCCGGGGTTGTTCCATTTAGTTATTCCACCAACCGGTAGGGGGAGACACAGAATACTCCTTGCAACCTGAGGTCTCAGTCCTGTCCCCTGGGCCTCACCAGACCCCTCTTTGTCTGTGACAGGTAGAACAGGTTGGTCCAGTCCGGCAAAGCTTGCTCTTCTCAGTGTCTTTGGTTTTTTTGTATAACAGTGGACTCTGCATTAAAGTGACTCACTAGAAGGAAGAACTTTGTATGTATCGGGTAGTTTTGTAGATACTAGATTCTATCTTTTTTAAAAAAATAAATCAATAAATTTGACTTATGGCTCCAAAGCATTGGTGAATCTGACTGGAGTTCAGCCATTTAAAAAAAATTAAACTTCACCCTATCTCCTCATCACCACCTTCAATAATCTTAGCCCAACAGTCAAGTTTAAAGGAGCTAGCAAAAAGAATTCTTACAGACTGAATAACAAGCTAAACTGAAATCTTAAAATGTCTATGGCACATTAATTCACACTGGTGAGAAGGTCTAAGTTGTGTGTTTGATCTCCCAGGACTAAGATAACTTTGCTTTTTATCTCTCCATCTGTTCAACACCTATCTGGGAACCCTACTGTATGCCAGCTTCAAGTTAAGTACTAGGAATAAAACTAGGTCATGGCACCTGACCTCTGGGTAGGTGGACATTTAACAAATAGTTGCATACGTCACAAGAGATGTGAAAGAAGTCTTGAAGTAGTTTATATGAGTAATTCACTGCAAGAGAAGTAGGGCATTGAGGTAAGTTTATAAAGAATGCTAATGCCTAGGTGTGGCTTTAAGGAATAACTAAGAAGAGAGAGGGAAAGGATTTGGGTGGAAATTGGAAAAAAAATGTGAAAAGATAAGAATAGAGGAATGCATCTGAGTTGTTCTCTTATGTTCCTGTTGCTGGAAGGTAGTGCACAAGGAGGCTATACGGGAGAGAGCTGAGGGGACAGGCTGAGGACACACAGTGGGGGATGCTGGGCCAGAGCATGGGGACAGATGACAGAGTGGAGAAGGAGACAGGGCTTCCGCTGGCCAAGTGACAGTTCAGAATGGGATGGCCATTCAGGCTCTACACTGGACACACCTGCAGACGAGTATCATAAAGGAGTTGGGAAGACCATGAAAATATAGGTCAAAACCTAGCACCCTGAAGACCAAAAGTCTGGGACCCCATTCCCTCAGGAAGATCATCTTTACTAGATAAGCAGAACAGTTGTAGATATGCATTTCTAGGTAGCACACGTGCTCAGAAATTAGACGAGTGTTCAAAGATAATTTCAACTTCAAATTTATTTTGATACTCAACCACAGTTTTTCTTTCTTCAAGCTTTAATTTTAAAGATTAAATATTGCTTCGTAGAAAGGCCTTAAAAGAGTTTCTTGACAAGCGTCTGTGTGGGTTCTTTAGATAACAACAAAGGCAAAACAACTTTGAACGAGCACCTATTTTGCTTTTCTCATTTTGATTTCTTTGATTAATAATTTTATCTAATCTTCTGCTAATTTTATAGAACATTGAGTAGGGATGATGACTTTGGAGAGCTGAATCCCTATCTGTGTTCTATGAAAAGCATGTGACTTGTTGCTTTTTAATAAGTCATTTGAAAAAATAAAGATTGGATGTGACAAAATCCCCACCCAAATCTCACTTAGCAGCCCTTTCTAAGCGGAAAATAAAACCCTTAACTGCTGGCACAGAACTAATCACGAATCTGTGAGCATTTCAGGTGGTTGAAAAGGCATGGTCTTGACTGGGATGAAGCAGAATAAGTAGACACACCATTTCCGGTAACCAAAGCCAAGGTCAGCAACTTCTGGGGTCACAGTCAGGATAAAGAATGCTGAGCCAGGCTCGGTGGCTCAGCCTGTAATCCCGCACCTTGGGAGGCTGAGGTGAGTGGATTGCCTGAGCCTGCGGGTTCGAGACCCGCCTGGGCAACTTGGTGAGACCTCATCTCTACGATAAATCAAAAGATGAGCCAGGCGTGGTAGCGCGCGCCTGTAGTTCCAGCTACTCGGAAGGCTGAGGCGGAAGGATCGCCGGAGCCCAGCGGGTCGAGGCTGCGGTGACCGGGAGCGGCCACTGCACTCCAGTCTGGGCGACAGAGTGAGACTCCAACTCAAAAAAAAAAAAGAATGCTGACAGATGTTTCTAACTGATCTCAGGTTTTGCCAGGAGGAAAAAGAATGAAGAAAGTAAGAGAAAAATAAAGAAGAGTGGGGAAAAAAGAGAAGAAAAAAGGGAGAAAGAGGGAACTAAAGCTAAGAAGTAAAAATGAAGGAGTCCTTTGGGCAAAAAGAGGAGAGATCCCCAGGCAGAGGGGAAAAAGAGAGAGTGATCTTGACGAACTGGAAATCCCAAGTGGCTGGAGCACGGTGAACATCAGCTTTTGCACCAAGTAGAAGTGAGGATCAAACCACTCCATCTGTCCTCACAACTTGACTCTTTTCTTTTCTCTTAACCAAGTAACTTTCTTTTCCTTTTTTTCTTTTTGAGTCCGAGTCTCACTCTGTCGCCCAGGCTGGAGTGCAATGGAATGCTCACAGCCACCTCAGCCTCGACCTACTGAGCTCAGGCGATCCTTTCACCTCAGCCTTCCAAGGAGCTGGAACCACAGGCTCGTGCTACCATGCCTGGCTAATTTTTTATTTACTGTAGAGATGAGTTCTTGCCAAGTTGCCTGGACTGGTCTCGAATCCACAGGCTCAGGCAATCCTCTCACCTTGGCCTCCCAAAGTGCTGGTATTACAGGCTGAGCCACCGAGCCCAGTCTAGTACTCATGCTATTAGTACTAATATTGTTATACGACAGTATGAATGACTGAAGTTTTTCAAAAAGGAAAGAATTGAGATTCCACAGAGTCAAATGAGCTGTTTATAATTATGACAGAAGACACTTGCATAACTAGGTTAAAAATTGATGACCTGAAGCCTGACTTCTGCCTTCTATGCATTAAACAATGAACTCTAATAAAAGAACTCTTAATCATTGCCCACATAATGACACCCTCAACAATACCGTTAATTGCAAAACAATTTTCACGTGTTTGCATGAAGCCGTTCAGTCACAGGGCAAGATTTACGCCATTTTTTAGCTTCAAGTTCTCACCATTTGTCACTTCATTCGTTCATGGAGGAGATATTTCTGAAGCCCATGTGCCATTTTAGGCCTTAAGCTAAGTACTGGAAACAAGACATGATTAAGTCAGTATCCCCCACACAAGAAAGTCAGAGCCTTTAACACTTGCTTCACAGGATATGTCTCTCGGTTCCCACTTGGTCTTGTCATCCTCTCAAAAGTAGCCCCAAGTGCTGATGGCCACCGACCCCCTTCATTCATTAATTGATTCAGTCATTCATTCGGGAAATATTTATGGAGCCTTGTTACATGCAGGGAAATAGTGATGAAAGAAACAAATATAGTTCCTCTCTACATTTTTTGGTAGAAACAAACAAACAAATGAAATAATTCCAAACTGTGACGAACACTATGAAAGAAACAAACAGGTGAGATAATAACAGGGAGACCCACTTCAGAGAGGATGGGTAGCAAAGGCCTTGGGGAGGTGACGTGTATCCTAGAAGATGAGAAGGATCTAGTTATGGAAAGGGCGTAAAATCACCTTAGTAAAATAGCAGAACAGAGAGACCTCGAGACAGGAAAGAGGCCGGAGTTTTTCTAAACAGAAAAGAGATTTGATCTGGTTTGATTTTTGAAGAACGTAGTTTTTGCTGCTGCAATAGACTGGGTTGGAGTGGACCGAGGATGGAAACCGGAAGCTGCTGCATGAGTAGAGCACAGTCCCCACAGGCCAGGTAAGAGATGGTGGCAGGCAGATGTGACCACAGAAATGGAGGGCAGCTGGAAGGGGACAGATTTTGAAGGTAGATTCAGCAGGACCTGCTGAGGGACTGAAAGCAACGGGGCAAAATTAGCAATAACTTCCAAATTTCTGGATTGAGAACCTGGATGATCACTGTTGTCATTGACTGATATGGAAAATCCTGGGTGCTGGGTGGCAGATTTGGGGTGGAGAAAAAAGAGTCGAATACAAAGGAAGAAAACATCTTAAAAGCACCCCTCATGTTCATAATTCGGAAATTAAATCTCATATATACAGGAGTGGGAACAGGGGGATCTCTGAAATGATACCTGGACCTCAATCTGCAAGTAAAATGCCTGTGTAGAAAGGCAAAGGAGTCTCAGGTACTCAAGGTAATGTCATCATGGAATACATCTTGATTGGTGAGGTGTTGATCTCCTGTACTCATCTGATGCTCAAATATCCTACGTACACCCCTACTAGGGGACCCCACCTCTGGCGAAACAACCACAGTGCTGAGAGGACAAGATAACCATTATACCTGGTGTCAGGAGAGTACAGGGGACCCACAGAGTTAGGAAGTTTTCTTGTCCTTGTCTGGCTTATCACACTCTTAGTGTTGAGGGGTTTTTTCTGATTGGTCACAAGGTTGGATGGAATGACCGTTCAACTCCTTTCTAGGTGTAATCTTCCACAATCCCCAAATTTGTCACCTTCCCTTTAAAAGGGACAAGAAATAACGTGTCAGCTTTGAGAAAGTGAAACTAGTAAAGTGACACAACTCTGTGTTTCCTGGGTGTGGAATTTCATATAGAAGCTTGTACCAACGAATGAAACGTTTACCTGAGTCTTTTTCAAGAACAGAGCGCTGTTCATTTTGGTACTATTTTTGAATCTTTTTTGCCCGATTCCAGGTTGCGTATATTGTCTACTGTTACACAAAATATCTATTTGCCAGGAATCCATGTGTAAACACTTCCCTGAGTTTTAAGAAACATTATCTCTGCCAGCAAAAATGTGTCTTTCTCATACTTATTCTAAGTGCCACACCCTAGTTGAGAGCTGTCCTGGGATAACAGCTGATGGAGAAGGAAAAACAGAAAACCAAGGCCAGGACATCACAGAGTGATGGAAAGAGAAAGAAATTCTCTTCCACTTGGCCACTCCTTCTTGAGCAAGAACAAGGGAGACACATGATCAATGATGCCCATATCAGTACTCTGGTGTCTGGAGACCCAACATGGGAACCCCGGACTAATACCATGATGGTTGCCACCACCAAGGAATCGGTAAGGGAATATAATCACTCCACCAGGCCCTCTCTCTCCACACCATTTGCTCGTGGTGAGGACCTACATAATTTATCTTCAAACTCAGTTTTCATTGACCTGGAGCCAGGATAGGGCAGAGCCTGTAGATGGTTCTTTCACAATGTATCAAAGGAGTAGAACTCTAGCAGTAGTACCGGTTTCCCTTTTCCATTTTGCTGCTAGGATACTCAAGATCTAAATCCTATACGCAGGCCACCTTAGGTCCCCAGTAACACTTATGCCTTTAGTCTAAACAGTCCTATTTTATTTATGGTTATTTTGCAATTGATACTAATGAGTTTGCTGCATCCATTGATGTTCTAAAAGCATATAGAAAGGCGTCAAAATTAACACATAAGTGCTTAATGAATCTAATGCCACTATTTCAAATTGGCCAAGTCATCTTGGTAATACAATGATGAGATTGGTGTCTGAGACGCATATTCACTTACCTTGGGATTGGCTTAGAGGAGAACTGTCTTCCTATAGTTAATACCAGGTCTTGCACAGAGCGGATGATTATAACACAAACTCAGAGCTGCAATTTCTGATGTCCTCAGAGACCCTTTCAGCAGCTTGCTTGAGTAATGGAAGATCCTGGGCTCAGAAGTCAACCAGATACAACTTCACGGCCCAGCTACGCCAACTGACTGGTGTGTGGTCTTGGGTAAGTCATGGATTCTTGCCTGGTTTCCCCACCAGTAGAAATGAGATGAATATTTCATCTCTCATAAACCTATGGGGAGAATTAAGCACATTAATTATACGCAGTCATCCAGCACGGTGGCAGTCTTCAAACACTCAATAAGAATCCTCCTTCTCCCCCTATTTTATTTAAATGCCAAAAAAAGTTCTAGCTGTTGTTTTAGTGTCAGAGCTTGCATTTGTTTATTCCATACCCAAAAACATGGCACTAAATATATTCGAGAGTCACAAGCCCTTTCGTACCTCACAATATTTAACATTCTTACTTTTTGGAATGACATGGAGGTATCCTTTGACATCTGTTGCTTTTGATTCATTCTGTAATATTGCAGAGACGCTTGGCTTATGTGCCAGCTCAGATCAGAAATGGAGAAGGCTCTGTGATCTTTTCTCTGAATCTCCATGGATTAATGTGATCCACAGGCACATGCTTCTTTTAGGGGCTTGGGCTCAGCCCCAGTGCTCGTAATTACTGGCAATATTTCAATGTCGTGATATTTAAACATCGACAAATCCCACACTCACCCATCACCCTCTTTGAAATAAATCTAAATTGTTGTTTACATGGAGACACCATGTTTTTAAAGGCCCATAGACAGGACTTTTATGGGGCATGCTGTGCTCCGGGCTGCTTTGGTTAACTAGGCCAGTCTACTGCTCCGAGAGGTTGACAAATTCCACTGTTGCTTCCTTTTTTTTCCCCCTTCCATGAAGTTTAAAATAAACAATTAACCTATTTCCAACACAGTGTTCGGTATTGATTTAATTTAGCATGTGTTATTCATCTGCATGCCTCACAACGGTTGCTTAATTGTCTAAATCTTCCCGTGTAGAGTGCTGCCTATGGAATCCTTTCCACAGAACACTCTTAGCAGAGTGTGGCTTACTATTTCCATAACATCTGTCTTTTCTACTAAAGAGCAGATTAGCAATTAGGCTTCTTTTAAAGGTGTATGTGTGTGCGTGCGTGTGTTTAGGGAGGATTGGGCAAAACAATTTGCTTCTGGTATCACGTGTTTTCTGGGACAAGAGTTTGCAATCCAGTCACCAGGTCAGAGACTGTGCTTGTACCCCATAATGCAGCTGGTAGGATTGTCCTTTTCTTTTGCCACATTGTTTCCGTTCAACACGATTGTCTGCTAAGGAGACAACATGTGCAACCCCTCCTCCTGCTCCCTCGCCCCTCGCGCGCGCACACACACGCACGCACGCACGCACACGCACGCACACATGCACACAAAGCTCCTTTCAATTGTGTTAAGCAGTAAAGCAGACAGATTTTTAAAATTAGTGTTTTGTTTTGGCAGTGGTTGCTGATGTGTTCATGTAATACAGTTTTAATCAAATCCCCAAAGCTGAAGACCTTTCAGCATATCTTAGGCTGCACTGTGTGGAGATTATTCCACTTGAAGTGGCCACCAGGGAGGTACAATTAGCTGTTCCCATGGAGAAGTTTGTTATAGTGATAAATAATAAGTAGCATAGGTAGCGATGGAATCAATTAAAGATATTTTTGACCATCTAATGGTTGATGGGAATGCTAAATAATTGACAACAAGTTTTTGACTGTTTTCTATCTGCACGTCTCCTTGTAACTAAACATTGACCATGCACGTAGGACAGTGTCAGAGGTCACTATCTTTTCTTTCTTAAAGCCACATCATCAAGGGCAATCTTGGGAAGACAGTTGCAGCCCTTACGTGATCACCGAGCTGATTTTGAGAGGGTTAAAACTCTGCTGTAAATATTTGCTGCAGGCGGAAATCTAACATATGAAGCAGGAGAACAAATTGTGTTATCAGTTTCAAAAACAATCTGTTTCGCCATTCATTTATTTATTTTTTTAACCAGTGTAAAACAGAACAATAGGAGTTGACTGGCTGAGAGGGGCTTTGTGCTTTGTCTCTGGGTTCCCACCACTTTGATGTTAAAATGGAAATTTGGCAAGTCGGATGCTGGTAAAGTGCACTAAATGCTTTTGGCATCTTGACAGAGGGGAAAAAACATCAAAACGGTCAAGCTACCTTGGTTCAAAATTAGTGAGTGTGTGCCCATGAATTGCTTTTAAAATAAAATCTCCGAAGGAAACAGGATGAATGGGTTTATTGTATGTAGTCAGGGATGAATTGATATGCCACACATCACCGAAAGCAGGTCAGTGATCCATGAGCTTTGCAAGATTTACATGAAAAGACACAATCGTTTCTTCGAAGTTATTGGGTAGGTGACATATGGTCTCAGTGCCAATGTGGGTATCAGCGGGAATTAGTCAGAGTAAAATTTGGATCCATAAAGCTTAATTCACAACGATCAACGATCATCTTTCAGTTAGGAAAAGTAGTTCTGTTTGATGCGCTGTTTTACGAATGTTATTATAAATGTAAAAACCCGCTCTGTGGATTGAATTACCCTTAGGCAGAAGGCTTTCCTTGTTTCCTAAAGGTCTTCATGGAGTCAGCATGAGTAATGCTTCCTACAAGAGCAGCAGAATCTACCTCTGTGGGCTGCTAGAGTGCCAAGCATCTACAGTGTGTGTTAATGACACCTCAAGTCAAATGTAGCTATATAATTGCAGCTTGTATTTTATCAGGGGTCAGCAAACTGCAGGACCATAGGCCAGATCTGGCCCACTGCTTGCTTTGTAAATAAAGCTTTATTGAAACACAGTGACATTCATTCATTTCTGTACTGTGGTATAACAGTAGAACTGAGTAGCTGCAACTAAGACTGTATGTACGACCCGCAAAGCTGAAAATATTCACTACCTGGCTCCTTACAGAAACAAGTTTGTCTATTCTGGACTGAAAGAATCCCTTAATCTGATTATTTAAAATTTCCTTGGTATCTTCACACTATTGCTTTGAGAGCAAGTGTTTCCTTTCATTCCTCACATCCCTGTCTTCCTGTTCTGAAGACTGTAATGCAAGGAATCTGAGAACGATCAGAGGGTCAAATAGGATAGTAAAATGATTCACACTTCTTTTCTCACCGCAGCTATTGATCAAGAGTGTCAGCAGTTATTGAACAGAGTGGCATGGCCGACAGAGAGACACATCCTGCCTCTGGATTTGGCTACCTGCCTCCACTCAGTAGGTGGGTCATAGGGGATGGGGACCACTGGAGGTTTATCAGGTTGGTGCAGAATCCCAGTGGGCAAGTTGGAAGTCAAGCTAGGAGCAAAACTAAAGAGTGAAAAAGTTGACTGGAGACTGTGAGAAAATGTAGAGGAACACGGCAAAAAGGCTCTGAAGGAAAGCTTGAACGTGGAGATTCTGGCATTTCTACAGTAGCTAGGGTCCGCAGGAAGATGCAGGCTGACTCCTTTCTCCTCTGCCACACATGGGATGAGCTGCAGAGAACTATTAAAAAGCGAAGACGCATGAGACTTAGAAGGGTGGTCCTTGCTCTGAGCCCAGAATCTCTCCACTCCGACCGCATGATATGAACAAATGGACACTACCCATGTTTCCACGAAGTGTCTGCATCTAGAGGTTAGAATGGTATCTAGTTTAGACTTGTCGCCCTTGACAGATTTTCCATCTTTTCTACATAGGTGGATATTAGTAAATGTAACCTGGGGTTAGGATTTCTCCACTCAAGGAGAGGGACTAGGTTATCGGTCCTGTTTTTTTTTTTTTTGAAAGTTACTTGGATCCAGGCTCAAAAGGTTGATGACAAATATTTGGAAAACAATTCCTGTGTATTCTGAATCAGGGAGCATCTCCACGCATAATGTGACATGGACAGCTGAGAAAAGGTTCAAGGATACATTTAAGGAGAAAAGGCATCAAGGTTTTCCCTCAGAGGGACAAAAGGAAGCTCTTTTATAGTGAATGTGAACATTAAGAATTCCATTAGTTGAATCTGAGTTTTTAACTTTCTAGATGTGTGACATGACTTTTTGTTCATTGTTAACTGTCCTTATCAGTTGATTATAGGGTCAGTAATAAGACAATTCTATTTTCAGATGAAGAAAGCACAGGTGAAGAGACATTAATGAAAATGCAATAAATATGGCAACTATCTCACCACTCACAAGCGTAAGAACCAGCAATCTGTGAGACTGTAGGTCACACAACAGTAACTAAAGTCTGAAAATTGAATAAACTGGCTTTTGCATCTCTGCAGCACACACTGTTGGTATAATCCTAGACATATATTTAGAACGAATCTGAGAATTCCATTTTTTCGGCTGAAAAAGGAGAGAGGATGATGACGATGGTTGTGGTTAAAAGCCACGACTCGGCCAAGCACGGTGGCTGGAGCCTGTCATCCTGGCACTTTGGGAGGCCAAGGCGAAAGGATTGCCTGAACCCACGGGTTCGAGACCAGCGCTGGCAACATGGTGAGACCTCGTCTCTACAATAAACTTAAAAATGAGCTGGGCACGGTAGCACGCACCTGTAGTTCTGGCTCCTTGGAAGGCTGAGGTGGAAGGATCGCCGGAGCTCGGCAGGTCGATGCTGGGGTGGCCGTGAGCGTGCCACTGCACTCCAGCCTGGGCAACAGAGTGAGACTCCAACTCAAAAAATAAAATGAAACGAAAATAAATAATAAATGGGCCAGGTACAGTGACTCAAGCCTTTAATCCCAGCACTTTTGGAAACTGAGGCGAGAGGATTGCCTGAGCCCAGGGATCCGAGACCAGCCCAGGCAACTTGGTGAGACCTCATCTCTACAATAAGTTTAAAAAATTAGCTGGGTGTGGTAGCGTGAGCCTGTAGTTCCGGCTACTTGGAAGGCTGAGACTAAAGGATCGCCAGAGCCCAGCAGATCGATGCTGGGGTGACTATGAGCGTGCCACTGCATTCCAGCCTGAGCAATGGCGTGAGACTCCGATTCAAAAAAATAAAAAATGAAAATAAAATAAAAAAGCCACAAGTCATGTAAGATTCATCATAGAGTCTTAGTAACACTCTGACACCAAATAGGCTAGGTAAAATATTTGTTTGCTATTATAATTAACAGGGACTTTTTTTTCCCAAGGCTTGACTGATTTGAGGGCCCAAGTTCTTTTTTTTTTTTTTTTTTTTAGTTGGAGTCTCACTCGGTCACCCAGACTGGGAGTGCAGTGGCCGCTCCCGTCCACCGCACGCCTGCTGGACTCCGGCAATCCTTCCGCCTCAGCCTTCCGAGTAGCCAGGATTACAGACCCGGCTGATTTTTTTGATTTTTTGTAGAGATGAGGTCTCGCTGCCCAGATGGGTCTCGAACCTGCGGGCTCAGGCAATCCACTCACCTCAGCCTCCTAAAGGCGCGGGATTATAGGCTGAGACACCGAGCCCAGCGGGCCCAAGTTCTTAACCACAAAGAGTCATCAGGGCTCCAGGGAAAATGCTCGGGATATCCAGAGAGATTCTCATCCGCTACTGTGATCATTTTCGCGCATTCAATCTGATCCTACCCCTCTCTGGAAAAATCCATCAATGGCTCCCTAAAATATCTAAATACAACCCTGTGTGGCATGTGAGAATCTTCATGATTGAAGGACAACAAAGAGTATGAACTCTGGACTGTCTAGGTTTGAATCCTAACTCTGACAGTTACCTACTATGTGACCTTGGACAAGTTGCTTACTCTCTGTGCCTGAAGTTCCTCAATTCATCTTCTTTTTTTTTTTTTTGAGTTGGAGTCTCACTCTGTCGCCCAGACTGGAGTGCAGTGGCACGCTCCGGCCACCGCAGCCTCCAACTGCAGGGCGCTGGCGATCCTTCTGCCTCAGCCCTCCAAGTTGCCGGAACTACTGATGCGCGCTACCACGCCTGGCTAATTTTTTTGATTTATTGTAGAGATGAGGTCTCACCAAATTGCCTGGGTGGGTCTTGAGCCCGCGGGCTCGGGCAATCCACTCACCTCGGCCTCCCAAACACTGGGATTATAGGTTGAGCCATAGAGCCCAGTTAGTTCCTCAATTCTGACATGGAAATCATAGCAATAAACGGCTCATTTGGTTGCTACGAGGATGAAATAAGTCAATTCTCGGAGAACACTTTGAATCATGTCTGGCACATTGCAAACACCGTGTTTCATATTTTATTATGGTTTGTGATAAACTGGCAAGAAAAGAAGGCTTACCTGAGCAGATTGCTGCTGGACATTGGGTTGCGTGATCAAGCGGCTTTTGTCTGAGTGGCCTTGGGCGAAATCTCCTAGGTGAAAAGGAGATAGAATGAATGAGTCCCGGGCGGATGAGATAGAAAGAGAAACGCCATCAGTGGAGGTTAAAGCTTCCCTGGAATCAAATGTAGGAAACTGCAAGTGTAGAAGATGCGGGTTGCATCCTTGCCAGGTTTGAGAAGCCACTTGGGCCATCTCCACGTATCTCTTGCCGTCTCTCCGGACTGTTCACGGGATCCCAAATCATCCTGGTTCGACTGTAGCTACATTCAGCACCGACTGGTGGTAGGTTACAAATCAATGAGTAGGTTTTGAGATCCTGCGATCGCCTGAAACATTCAGAAGAGCAACCGAGATTCCAGGATCTCCTGGGCAGTAAGTGCCAACTTCAGCATCCGACCTTAAGAAAGTGGGCTGAGCCAGGCTCGAGGGCTCAGCCTGTAATCCCACGCCTTTGGGAGGCGGAGGTGAGTGGATTGACTGAGCCCGCGGGTTCGAGACCCGCCTGGGCGGCGAGACCTCATCACTACAATAAACCAAAAACTCAACCAGGCGTGGTAGCACATGCCTGTAATTCTGGCTGCTCGGAAGGCTGAGGCGGCAGGATCGCCGGAGACCAGCAGGCGAGGTTGCGGTGGCCGGGAGTGGCCACTGCACTCCAGTCTGGGCGACTGAGTGAGACTCCACATAAAAAAAAAAAAAGAAAGTGGGCTGGAAACCTGATTTGAGAACAATTTGTATGGGAGAAGAAAGAAAAATGTTAGCGCACAAGGTTTTATTTTCCCAAGGAAGAATATGTGCAGCTGATGGTTAGGTACTTGAGGCTAACGTGGAAACATATCATGTAGCTAAACAGACCCAGTTTTCCAGAACCATGAACCCTGGAAGATAATTTTTAAAATATAAAATCTACAAATAAAAAAAAGAAGAAAGTGGGCGGAGAGACACCAGGGCTCCCTGGGACCTGCATTCTGCCTCTGCTCGTCCCACAATGGTTCGCTTGGACCTAGGAGAGCCCTAGGTCCCCTCCAGGTGTGTCTGAAAACAGGAAATGGGGTGATGACTCAAACTAGTCACCAACCCTGCTACGTTCCAATCTGCTTTGGCCAGGGCTGTCGCCTCCGTGTTTTACTTAACTGCGTTTACTCAGTGATTTTTAGGTTTATAAAGTCCTATTTGGCATTGAAGCTTTCAGTCCTTATAAACTCCAAAACAGCCCACCCTCAAAACCATAATCCCCTTCATTAAAGCAATTACTATAATACAATTTTGATAATGCATAGAAATGGAATCATTGATAACGCCACATTTCTAAGGATTACAATTACGTCCCGTATTAGAGCATTACAGAATATAGTTTAGCGTTGCTTACGGCATGTGCATGGCTCGAGGGCTTTGGGGCGGTAAAAGGCGTTCAGAACAGTGAGAAGAATGTTCTAGGCACAAGGAAATTCCACACTCACTGCATTTCTTGGCTTGCCTGGGTCTTTCCCACGTAAGACTGTAAGCTTGTTGATGGTGGGAAACCCTATCCTTTCATTTTTTATGAATCCCCCGAGTGTAGTTTAGAGTCGCCCACATGGCAGACCCTCAAGAAAGTGGTTGAAGGATCCGTAATGACACAGCAGAGCCACAGCAAGAGGGAAGCGAAGGGAATGCAGACAGCTGTCAGAGGAGGACGTTTTGGGAGGGAGAACCCCCATCTGTTCCCTGGAGGCTTGGGGTTTGTGTCTACCGTGTTCTTTGTTGTATTCTTTTTTAAAGAAAATTTCACTTAAAATGTAATATGTTCAGGGTGGTCAGTTGCATCCTGCCTGGGCTGGGAATTTCTCTAAAAAAGGGTGCGTTGTATCCACAGAGCCAAACTCCGGCCTGAAAACGAAGGTTGACATCTTGCCAGTCATGATGTGGTTCCCACCCAGTGGGCAGTTGCCATCCCTTGCCCCTGCTTCCTCCCTCTGCACTTGAGCGCGGCCCAGGGTCTGATTTTCCCATCCTGGTGCCCGGGTGTGCCCAGGGTTGAGTACCCACTTATGAGTGCAAACACGTGGTATTCTGTTTTCTGTTTCTGGGCCAAACTTTGCCTTCACGGAATATACCTATTTAACAAATCTTCACATGTACCCCGATTCTAAAATTAAAAATATAAACAGACAAACAAAAACACACTGTGTTTCTTAGAAATGCTAAATCCCAACCGGGTGTGATGGTTCACACCTGTCATCCCAGCACTTTGGGAGGCGGAGGCCAGAGGATTGCCTGACCCCAGGGTTCGAGACCAGCCTAGGCAACATGGCAAGACCTCATCTCTACAATAAATCAAAAAATTAGCCAGGGGTGGTGGTGCACGCCTGTGGTTCCAGCTACTTGGAAGGCTGAAGCAGAAGGATCACCTGAGCCCTGCAGGTGGAGGCTGCGGTGGTCATGAGGGTACCACGGAACTCCAGCCTGGGTGACAGAGTGAGACATCAACTCAAAAAAAAAGAGAAAAGAAAAAGGAGAAATGCAGAGTCCCAGGTCCCACCAAGACCCACAGATCAGAGAACCCCGCAAGTGGTCCATGCGTGACGCTGCCTTAGATCTGAGATACACGTGCCCATCTGAGGAGTGTGCTGGTGTGTTGGTGTGCCATGTGGCATCACGGTGAGGTCAGAGAAGCCTGCGGTTTCAAGGCCGGATGACTGGGAGGTAGATGGCCACGATAACTCGAGAACGGAAGGCCAGAGGAGGAACTGCTTTGAGGCTGGGTGAGAGAGAGGCAGAAGATGCCGCTCGGGTGGGAAAAGAGGAACTGTCTTGCTCACGCTTTTTGCCAGTCAAATAAATAACAGCCCAATGGCGTCCACTGCCAATGTCGGGAGTCCACAAAAGGAAAGAGAAACTGCAAGAGGGGAAATCACAAAGGAAATATTTTAGGTAGAATTTATGTCAAAGGAAATCATTTGTTGTTTAAGTGCATTTGAGCTCCTCAAAACCCAGGGAGAAAGTGGCTGCTCCCGGGTCCTCTGTCCTCCATGACCAGACCATTTCCCTGGGCTGGTGTCTGTCAGCAAACCCTCCATCGCTTTCACTCTTGATCTTCGAGGATTTAATACCTTGAAAACAATCTTCTTAATATCCTCTAAAACCCATTTTGGATATCCACACTATGTAAAATGTGTGTAAAAAGCCTCTTAACACAATTGTTTTCAAATGACACTGTCAATGTATTTTTCCTCATTTTTGTAATCATTATTACTTAGTGTTGCTTACAATAACCCCATAGAAGCCTACAGCTGAAATCTGTTTTCTTATGGATTTTTAAGACCTTCACCTTCATTGCATGTCACTGCTACTCTCTTTAGTTTTTATTTTTAATGGTTTTGCCAGGTTCTTGAGAAATACCACAAGCATTAATTTTTTTTTTTAAAGAAAACAGCCTGGAATCATTTACGTGAACTTTGCAAAAATATGCCTGTGATGGGGGCATAGATGATCTGTGGGGGCGGGGCAGGGAGGGAAATGAACACTGCTTAGAATAATGCACCTTTTATCATCAGATCTCAGAGTGCTTCACAAATATTAATATATCACATTACTTCCCTGGGAAACAAGTCAAGGCGATTAAACACACTTTACAGATGAGAAAACTGAAAGCACAGAGTGGCAGAGTGAACCTGCGGGAGCCGTCCCAGAGGTCACGGTGAAGTGGAGCCAGGACTCAACGTCCTGATCCTGGGAGTCATCGCACCCGTCATTGGCTACTTGGCCAGGTCCTTCCTGCTGTCCTGACAGTTCGCTCTGCTGCTAATTGGGCTCTTTGGCCCCAAGGGCCTGCTGTCCCTCCTCTCAGAAGAAGCAGAATCAGTGGAGGGTCACCTGAGGGAAGATTAAGCCAATAGAAAAGCCAATTTCTAATTCTCATTTTTGTTAAAGGCAAAAAGAAAACCTCAGAGAAATCTGGAAAGGTGGGGTGGTGCTTAAAGAGAGGCAACCAGGGCTGAGGATGGGGGGTTGGAGGCTGCTTTTGCTTTGGGGCTTCCGTCCCTGAGCCTCTCCCAGTCACAGTAAGGCAGCCTGGGCCTCCCTGCCCACGTGTCCTCTGCAGCCTGCCACTGCTGTCATAGTGTCCCGGCACTGGGCCTGCGCCCTGCGGAACTGATGTATGTGGTTTTCTTCTTTTTTCTTTTGAGGCAGATTCTCACTCTGTTCTCCAGGCTGGAAGATAGTGGCATGTTCATGGTTCACCACAGCCTCGGCCTCGTGGGCTCAGACGATCCTTCCACCTCAGCCTCCGAGGTTGCTGGGGCTCCAGGCGGGTGCCATTATGCCTGGCTAATTTGCTGATTTCTTGTAGAGATGAGGTCTCACAATGTTGTCCAGGCTGGGCTCAAGCGATCCTCCCACCTCAGAGTGCTGGGATTACAGGCATGAGCCACTGCACTTGGGCCCCTGCCTGAATTTTGACCTGTCCCTCACCTGTGTTTCAAGGAATGTTCTGAATCTAGCCTGGTTTTTCACCTTCTAGTGAATAAACACGTTTATGGTCACGAAGGCCTCATCCCTGGAGATCCGGACCCGAACTCCTTGCCCTGCTGGTACATCTGTTTCACTCTGCCACGGCTTCCCCAAGATGCTGAGCGAGTGTAACCACACCAGACCCAACTTCCTTTCGGTCTCAGGTACAGTTTTGCACGGCAACCATGGCGACGCACACGCTAAACCTCAGCTTCAGTCCAGACCTCCTTGCCTGCCCTGCGTTGTTAATAATAATAGTTGTCATCGCTGCCGATTATGACAATAACTCTCTGAAGAAAGCAAGAATCTCGCTGACAGTGATTATGAAAACACAAAGAATTCTGAAGTAAAATAACAAGATAATTGCAGGTTTTAATTTACACAGGCTGGAAATTAACTGTGTGGGCCCAGAAGTCAAAGAATTGAGGCATAGTATAGGACGCCCCCATCCCCCAACCATGATTTCTTCCTCGTGCTGGGATTTAAGTTGGGAGGAGATTCAAGATTGCTGTGGTGACTGGAATCTAGTGACCGTGAAACTTTTTTATTTTATTAGAAGCAATTTTCGGAAGATGCAAGCCATCGAAATGTTACAAAATTCCTACAGTTTCTTCTCATGACGTGGACAATTGTAGATGTGCTGAGAGACCACTGAAAGGCAGTTAAGGTTAAGTGTAAGGTACACTCTAACAATAGAAGTTTCTTTTTATAGGTTTAAAAAGTGCTCTAAACTTTTTATATGCTCTTTGAAAAATATAAACAAATAAACAAACAACATAAATAAATAAATTTGGTTGAGTAAATAATATTAATTGAAGTCTGAAAAATACTCTTGGTTATTTTCCACTTCCCAGTATACGATAATATAGAAAACACAAACTTATTCTCCCTCTTTTTTTCCTCCTTCTCTTTTGGCAGAGGTGTTAAAGCAGGCTAAATGGGGAAAAAAAAATAGGAGAAATTAGATAAGTAAAGAGCTTGGATAAAGGATAAGATGTAGAAATAGCCTGTGTATATTTTAAAAATAATTTTGCAGCATAATTTTTTTCTTCCTCCAAAGACCGCCTAGTCTCCAAAATGTCTTCTTAGGCTACCTGAATCATTTTCCTCTCCTGCTCAATTTGCAAGATGCATATTGGTCTTTCTTGTCTTTAAGTTTTTAGTATTTATCCCTACACAGACAACAGTCACTCAAGAAACGGGTTACAATGTAGATGTGAGGGTCCCACTTTTCAGTGGTTTCTAAGTTAGTAAGCCTGGGCTTGGCCACAGACACCTGCACGCTTTAAGAAGCACATCTGGAGACCTCTGGGGCCCGAAACCCCAACTTTAAGAAACACACTGCCCTAAAGCCAAACCTAAGACATTTACAATCTTCCACAGGCCATCAGTCAGTAGAGATGAACTTCAGTAGACAGCAGGGAATAAACCAATCAGTCACCCAAAATATGTCACATACTGATCTTTCTGATCACATATTTCATGGAAACTATTATGTAACCAGCAACACTCTCTTAGCGGAAAGGATACATTGTTTAAAACACACGGGATGAAGTGATAGAGAGAAATAATCGTGCGAATGGGGTGGGTGGGTGGGTTCGGGGTATCCATTTTTAAAACTTATCTGTCGAAGTCTGAGATTTATAAATCCTTATGTTTTTCACCAATTATTTTTCATCAAGTCTCATGCTATGGAATTATTTCATGAAGAATCCAACGAGCATATCTGGGAAAAGCTACTTAATGCCAAAGAACAGTGCTCCTCGGTCCATTTAAGGCCCTCCCCCTTAAAAGCAGGAACCGTTTTCTCTCATAAAGATGGGCATGGTTCAAAGGGTTCATGTTTTGCCTCAATTTAAAACTCATACTAAATTTGGCAAAATGTGTCACTCGTGGAAGGAAAGAAAATCTGTATTTCAGGAGCTAGGGCTTAATGTCTTTTTGAAATTATGTGACTGATGCACAGTCATATTTTTCTCTCCAGGCTCTTTAATAAGGCATTTCCCAAGAAATTTTGATGCTAATCTGTGGTGGACTGATGGGTAGTATTTACGCACATCTGAGGGACCACAGAATTACACTTGTGTGAATGAGTTTACTTCCTATTAAATGACTTGTTTCACAAGCTTAATCATACCTAGACTTCGCTTTTTTTCCCCCTCTGCTCTCCCAAAGAAGTTTCTCCCGTCATTTGTTGTTGTGGTGGTGAAGTTATTTTTCTTGACAAGTGCCACCCACTCACAGCTAACCTGAAGGTCTTTTCCACTGCCGACCTGCTGCGAATGCGCAAAAAGGAAGCTTGTTATCACCAGATCAGCAACTCGAATTACAGCGTGATCCGAAGTGACATCACCGTGCGGTTTCATTAATGCTATTAGAGGAGAACAGACTATTTTCAGTCATTCATTTCAGGCTGAAAATCTCTGTCTTCCCCCCCTCTGCCCTCCACCTGACTCTCCCTGAACTGCACCAGGGGTTTCTTCTCAGGGTCACTTCTCCCGTGCTCTGAGTCCTTCAAGAGAGTGTCGTTTCTCAGGTCTCGCTGCTGTAAAACCGAGCAAAAACAAAGCAAAACAAGCGCATTAACACTACTGGCCTGATAACTTTCTTTTCCCAGAATAAGTTGTGAAGAGAATTCAAGAAAACCACAGATACTAGAACTGCTGAAGTCTACTTCCTGTGAATCTGTGTGGCTTGCTCTTCAAGCCATGCCCACTTTTTCTGTTCTTCTGCATTCTGTAGTCACAGTGTTTCTGCCATTGTCTGTGGACCCCGCTGAGCCCAGAGCCATGGCTATTCCGCATGAGAAGCTTGGCCTGCTCTAGTTCTAGCGTAGCAAGGACCCCTACACTGCCAGCCTTTTCACCAGGTTTCTGTGCGGGCTGACAGTTCATGGAATTGGTGGGTTTGCCACAGGCGTGGCCAGGGAGAAGCATTTTCTGTTGTGTGCTCAGTGAATTCTCTGCTTTTCTTTTTCCAGGGATGAAACTGTGCACACATAGGTGCATTGGGGAGAATGTGTGAAACAGATGTGCAGGGAAAATAGGAATTGTATACACTTGCATTACAGTAGAGGGCTTTGGAATACTGGGAAAGGAGATTGCACATAGTGGGTGGTCTTCTGCCCTGGGATTCTTCAGATAGCTCATGATAAATCAGAAGGAGCCAGAAATAACGTCATCAAATCCTACGACCATAAAAAAATCATTTACACTCTCTGTGGTTCAGTTTCCTTAAGTCTGAAACAGAGTCTCTTAACCTCCTCATGACTGACATGCCTTGTCGTAAGGGACTTCCCTACAGCCCGTGGGGTGTTTAGCAGCAACCTACCATGACTTGTGAAGCTCCCTGGGTATTGCCAAATGCTCCCTAGGGAAGGAGAAGAGGGCAAAATTGCCCTCAATTAAGGACCACTGATTTAAAATAGAGTCGTTCCAATGTACGATTGCTTTCCATTCTGAAATTCCGTAGGTAAAGCATTCCGTGACCTAGGTTGACAGCCGATATGTTGAAACAAGAGACCTCCTTTCCCCAACTCTTAATTTATGCCAGTAAGGAAAAGGAGGAAAAGTCAAATGAAATCATTTTTCTCACTTGTGATTGGAGCTAATTAAAAAGTTAATGGCAAAAAAGGCTTCCTCATTAAGATGATGAAATTGAGGTTTCACCAATTAAGATCTAGCCCCAAATATTTGTTACAAGCCTATGTTATGGAATCATGATCGTAGGTAGAATCTGTTGAACACTTACTATGCTAAATGCTTTCAGTGGGATTTCTCGCTTAATGGGTGGTGGTTGACAGAGGCATAATTATTAGCTCCAACTTACAGAGAAGGAAAACTAAGGTTTAGGACAACAGACAACTTATCCAGGAATACACTGCTGTCAATGGGAAAACAAAAACTCAAAATCAGGTATGTCTTCCCTAACATGGCCTTCTGGCGGTGATTATACATTGCTACAATATTTACCGTTAATCAGTATTAACAGATTTGCTCCTCACCTCGTGGTATCTGTGAGGTAAGTACTATTGTAATCCTCGTTTTTTTAAATGTGGGGAAATTAAGGCGGAGAGAGGTTATGCTGCTTGCCCAAGGTCACACACTAGGAGGTGCCAAAATGGAGATTTCAACTCAATCTGTGATCTCAGTCACTATGCTCTCTTGACTTTCAACAGAAAAAGCTTAATTAGCAGTCCTTGGCACCGGCACCCTCTGAGTCAATGCAAAAAGGGTATTCTTTGGGACTTGTTCAATATTTGGTGAGAGTTTTAAAAGGCAAAATGTGTCATCATCTCTTGTCCTCAAAGGAGTTGGTGCAATGGAAGAAAAATAACCCTGGATTTTTCATCTCTCCACCCCTTCCTACCTCCCCTTCTGAGTCTCCAATGTCCATAATACCATTCTCTCTGCCTTTGCAGATCCTCAGTCTAGCTTCCATTATATGTGAGTGTATGTGGTGTTCGGTTTTCTTTCCTACATTGGTTCATTTGAGATGATGTTCTCCCCTTCTACTCAAGTTGCCACAAAAGACATGATCCCATCCTTTTTGATGGCTGAATAGTATTCCACAGCATATATACACCACGTTTTCATTATCCACTGAGTGGTTGATGGGCACTGAGGTTGATTCCTCATCTTTGCAATTATGAATTATGCTGCAATGAACATGCAGGGGCAGGTGTCTTTTTTATACAATGACCTTATTGGGTACGACGTGCACAGATGGAGGTGATGGGTACCCTTAAAGCCCAGTCCATGAACTATGTGTACCCCTTAAAGTTGCTGAAATAAATTTTAAAAGCAAACAAGAAATAACATTGAAATTACAGAATTATAGTTGTAGTCAAAGAAATTCTCTATTAATTCTACATAGTCAAAGAGATTTGACCTACATTTCTCCCACTCAATGGAAGGGTGAGATGGTGCAACACCCTCAGAGGCAGTGCTACCCAAGGTCTGACAGTAGCTATCCAGGTTCCCTCATTGTACCTTGTCACCCGCTCTGTCCTAGGCTCTGTGCCAGTCATGGGAACGCAGCCACAACTAAACCTGATTCCTGAAAAGCTCAAACAGTAAGAGAAACCCATAGTGAGACATACAAACGGTTAAAGGAATCACAATAAGAGAGCAAATATTTTTTATTCTAACCTGGGGCAAGCTTGGCCAGGAAAAGTTTCTCACGGAAGGAGACCCTTGTGTGACTGTTACAGATCTCAACTGGAGAGACAAGTATAAGGTGTGAAAGAGGTAGCGATTTAAGAAAGATGTTATTCAGTTATGGCTAGAGGAAGGAAAGGGAGTGCTGAGGTCAAAAGAAGGCAAGGAAAATAGATTAGGGTACAAAAGAAGAAAGCCTTGAACTTCATTCTAGGGCTTTTTGTAGGCAATGTAGGTTCATCAAAGAGTTTTAAGCAAGGGAGTGGCAGAATCAGACTTCTATTTTGGAGAGACTATTCCTCACCAATGAGAAGGATTCGTAGAGTTGTCATGTACTCAACTCTTTGCCATTGATAACCCCTCCTTTTTTTTTTCCTGGAATGTGTAGTTTGTCAGACAAATATGATGGCCTAATATTGAACAAAATACCAATTTGGTCCAAATTTTTCTGAAACTGCTCTAACTTGGGGCGAATTAAATTTCCTTGACAGGAATCTTCCTGGGACAAATTTCCTTGAGCAAAAGGATCTAGAAAACACAGTTACAGCTTAACCTTCTTTTTCTACAAAGAGTATAGTCTAAAAGTCTTGGTGTGGACAAAGGTAAACACAGGTGGTGTCAATAGCATTAATATTTTACACCTACGAAGCCTCTTTGTAGGCAGAGTTCTCAATGCATCAACAAGCATGCATCTGTAAAGTCTTTCTTTCTATGTGGTGAAAACACAGAAGACTGGAGATGATGGTTGACCTTGCTATGATTTCAGGGTGAACAGCAATTGTACCAACCCTCTCCCTCTCGCACCGCCCATCAGACAGAAGAAGAGTCCATTCTGGGGGGAGTTGGGCCTCTGACTAGAGAAATGGGATGTTTTGAGAGACATCCTAAGTGTGCGTAGGTCTCGATGGTCTCACAGTTAGTGAAGTAACAGTACTAGGACAATTTTCCATCCTAGATGCTACAAGGGACAAAAAGAAACCAGACAATCCACACAAATGAATGAAGCCAGTCTAAAAAAGTCATGGCATGAGACAGAGGAGCCACACAAGTTCCTCACCTGGGTCCCTTCCCCTCTTGTGAGGACCAGCAGGCAGAGAGGAGAGGCCACGTGGATGTACACTTAGTCTCTTACACTAACCATGGTCATGTCCACAGTCGATGAAAAAGGCATGTTGTATCCAAGCATTTCTGGTGTATGCAGAATTGATACAAGCTCTTTCATTGACAACTCCAGAAGATCTTCCTACTGTAGCCACAAGGAACTTGCCCAAGCTCTTTTCTAAACCATAACTCATGATAGAGCCAATATGCCACTCTGTCCCAAATCATGGCTTCCTTCATTTGCATTGGCTTTTTATGCATTCAGCAGCAATCCAGATGAGGAGAGGCCCTATAACTATGGCAATGGGAATGGGTCCTGACAGCTCCCCCATGACTGAACCCTCCACCCTACTGGACCCCCTAACGTGTCTACCTTTCTTTGATGATCCTGGGAATGTGTGCTGGCTACCGCTTCATTCCGCACATCTCGTCTGTTTCTCCTGGGGTCCTCCAGAATCCCCCTGAATTCCCTGAGTTCACATTCTCAGTTGTCAACTAAGCATACTAACACTGTATGATGAGTCATTTTCTACTCAACAAAATCCAGTGTGCTCCAACAGGAAAGAGGAACTAGGAGACGAGACGATACGGTCTCACTCTTAACCGCCCATTTCAAGGAGGGTAGAATTTCTTGTTCTACTTCCCACGTCCAAAACTTCTGAACATCAGAAGCCATTTTCCCCATGGTTTCTGAGGCCCTTGGCCATGCAAGTCGGCTTCCCTCCCACCCCTGTTCTTCGCCTGGAATGATGGGGTTTTCTAATGGGAAAACCATAAGAAAGGTTTACTTCCCGCTAGGATAGCATCCTTCCATGGCTGGAACTGCAATTCCCTTCTGTGTTTTAGGGTACTCGTATCTGTCAGACATTTGGATACGCAATGGGTATCATTGCAAGTGAAACCACCCAAGGGGTTGTGAAACCCATCGAGATTTAAATGGAACTCTATCAGTAAACAGATGAGTGATTTTTGAACAAAGCATTCGTGTCAGTTTTCTGGGCCTGGATTTTCTCACGTGAGAAATGAGGGGGTTAGGTTAGAAAACGAGCCTTAGGGCAGAAAGTCATGGTTACTTCCATCCCTAATGCTCTACTGTTTTTAACATTTTGGGGGTCACTGACTTCCTTTGAAAATCTAATGAAAGCTATGGAAAAAAATGATCATGTTTCAGACATTCGAGAAACAATTCAGGGGATTCACAGATGTGTTCTTTTTCCCTCACCCTAACCCCTCTCCCTGGTCCAGCAAACCCTCCCCTGTTATTCTGTAAGAAGGAGAAATTTTTCAAAGTACCCAAGGGGAGAGGTGAAACAGGGACCCGAAATGCTCCTTGAGTGAGCAAATGAATTGTCTGTCGCGTGATCTATATGTTCCCTATCTTCACAAATGCAGTCATGTCACAATTATTTCCATAAATAAATTCTAAATATTCCCTTGAATTTATTGTTAATTATCTGCAAAGTGTATAGTGCTACCAGTTCTAAAGACTGATTGCTATGCTATAAAAGCTAGGTCAAGGTGGTCCAGAAGTGAGAATGAGCTGGAAGCCTGTCAGTCACCCCACTGATGTCTGGGGTTTCTTCAGCTGTTCAGGTTGGCATATGCTCACTCAGGAAGTTCTGAATTAATTCAAAGTTCATGGTCTCCCCTGAGCAAGTAGGGTATTTCTTACTCATGGATATCTGAGCAGATTCCTTCAAGAGCCCCAAAATAAAGCCACTACTTAAGTTTGGTGCAGTCTTCCAGAAAGCTTTATAATGATACCTAACTCATTCAGATTAATTGGTCCTTGTCAAGAAATGATGCCATCTTCCTATTTATTTTCCTATTTTTTTATTTTTTATTACCTTAAACAACACATAACCTTAATAGAATCCAGTATCATTTGAGAAAAAAAAATATAAAGCTCCTGAAATATTTAGCACACATGATAAGGCATTAGGAATTTTGCCCATGGATTAAAAATCGGCTGTTACTGTAGCATTTGATTGTCGTTATGATCCTGTTTATTGCCAGGTGGTTTGGGTGGGAGGTATTTGTATTTTTTTAGCTATATCAATAATACCCTCCAAATGCCACCTTGATTTCTCATTACTAAAGTCTGGCTTTTGACTCATCTCAGAAAAAAATCTGGCATACCTTGCGTATTATACAACTGCACTCCAAACCCTGACTGCCTTGTGTAAGCTAATCCAAAACATCTGTCCTGCACTTTGTGCTCAAAATCCCTAAAAGAGGATATAGGATCACAGAAAATAGAAGGTCTGCCTTCTGTGCTTTAGTTATTCAAACCCTGGGGCCTTAAGCAAACATTCAGAAACAAATTTGTCTTCTATAATCAATTCCAAGCACATGTTGAAATACATAAGTGTGCGTAGCCTTTCTCCAATACCCTCCCTGCTAAGGGCAGTCTAGTCAATCAATTCACTAAAGTCTCATTATTCTGAAGTTACAGTTAGTAGTTGACTGGAACACTCATAGCTCCCAACAAGCAAGCCTCCCGGTGTTTATGCCCTTGTACATTGTGTGCCTTACACCTCGACTCTAGGCTTGGACATATGACTTGCTTTGGCCAATGGGACTTGGCAAGCCTGATGCACCCAGAAGCTTGGTAAGTGTCCACACTGAGTATCCTCTTGGAATGTTCCATCATGGAAGCCAACAGTCATGCTAAAGGAAGTTCAGTCTGACTACTGAGGAAGGAGCGGGCATGTGAAAGGAGGCTCTGGAAGAGGATGGACAGTCTTGAAGTCCCAGCTGCCAGCAAAGCTCCCCGCTAAATGCAGTGAAGTGAGTGATGCCAGCTATGCCATGTGAAATATGACATACCACTGTCCAGCTGAGCCTTAGGAGACCCACAGAACCACAGGGCATAACAAAGTGTCATTGTTCTAAATCTCTAGGTAAAGTATCAGAAAGCAGAAACGTTTATTATATGGGTTCAACTTCATGTATCAGCTTGTACAAAAATGCATGTATTTCACATATACATATGTATACATATACCTATACAACAAATAATATCATGTATATAAACATTGTGATGTGAGTGTTAGTTCTTGTTGCTTTTAGTATTCGCACAAGTCCAAATTCGAACGTCTACTGTGGGAAAGACAAATTGTCAAGTATAAATGGTGCTTAAGTTGACATCTCTTTTAAAAAAAATGTTTCTCTCCATGTTTGTAATCGAAATAAATAAAAGCAACAAGGCCAGGCTCGGTGGCTCAGCCTGTAATCCCATGCTTTGGGAGGCCGAGGTGAGTGAATTGCCTGAGCCCGTGGGTTTGAGACCCGCCCAGGCAACTTGGTGAGACCTCATCGCTACAATAAATCAAAAAATTAGCCGGGCGTGGTAGTGCGCGCCTGTAGTTCCAGCTACTAGGAAGGCTGAGGCGGAAGGATCGCCAGAGCCCAGCAGGTCGAGACTGCACTCCAGTCTGGGCGACAGAATGAGACTCCAACTCAAAAAATAAAATAAAAATAAAAATAAAAAATAAAAGCAACAACTAAAAACTTTAAAATCATAAAGTATTGTGAGTGAATAGGTATTTTTGTTTATTGGTTGGTTGTGCTCAAACCTAAAGACATTAAATATGGCCAGGCTTGGTGGCTCGGCCTGTAATCTCAGTACTTTGGGAGGCTGAAGTGAGTGGATTGCCTGAGCCCACGGGTTCAAGACCAGCCTGGGCAACTTGGCAAGACCTCATCTCTACAATAAATCAAAAATTAGCCTGGCATGGTAGCCCATGCCTGTAGTTCCAGCTACTTGGAAGGCTGAAGCGGAAGGATTGCCAGAGCCCAGTGGGTCGACGCTGGGGTGGCCATGAGTGTGCCACTGCACTCCACCCTAATAGATGGAGTGAGAATCCAATTCCCCCCCAAAAAAGACATGAAATGTGCAAATACATTTTACAACTGAAGTGTAAATCCAAGCACATTTTAGTACTTTGAAAATTTATATTTCCTATTGAAGGATAATAAGACTGAACATTTTCTTTAGTCTTCACCAAACCAATGAGTTCAGTTGATAAATCAGGTGTTTTATTTCCCCTACTTTTAGTTAGGCTCAATTATAAACTGTCAATAAACTGTATCTAGTGTTGCTTTAATAATAATAACTACCACTTCCACCACTTCCTGAGTGATCATCAAGTGCCAGGAATTCTACACGACTTCGCATATACAAATTCATCATCCCAACTTACAAGGTAGATTTTCCAACTTCATTCTGAGGCCAAAAAATAAAAGATCAGAAGGAAATTTTCCAAGATCAAAAGCATACAAATGGCAGAGGCTCTCAGCTTACAGGATGGAAGTTGCCTACTATAAGGCAGAGCTGCATTCTGAAGACCTTCTCCTATCTTGTCACGTTTTTAGCAGACCAAGCATTCCTGGGGTGAGAATTTCAATCACATTCTGTGTTTCCCCTTCCCCCTCTGTCTTCCTCGGTGCTAGGAGGTGGTCGTGCAGATCAGGAACTTAACGGTGCAGAAAGTAATAAGGTGAGCTGGAGTGAAAGTTGAACATAGGTTTAGCGTTCCCGTCTCCATCCTTTACTCCGCCCCTTCCTGCCCGTTCCCTCTCCATCTTCTGAAGACAAAACTCTTGTGACGTTTTAAATCTCATCTTAGATGAGACCCACACGTGTTCCTGCATAACCACATATTTGTGTGTGATATTTAAAGTGGACTTTTGAAGGTCATGGGCTTAGGATAACATAACCTTACAGAATAAACAACTAAGCCTTCTACAGAGGCGTCAAAATGCCGCCAGTTGCGATGCTGGAGTGAACCAAAAGGCAGGAGAAACAGCGACTACAGACCTGAGAGTATAAATGGAAGAAACATGACATTTACTATGCATCCTCTCAGAGCCAAGTCCTGGACTGCAGGGGAGTTAGCAGACGTCATTGCTTTATTCTTCACCATAACACCATGGTTAAAAGCAAGGACTCCTGAGTCATAACACCCACGGGTGAATACCAGCTCTCCCTTTACCGTGTCTATGACCTTGGGCACAATTTTTGCCCTCTCCTCTCTTAGTTTATGAAACAGGACTTCATTTGTTTGTTTGTTTTCTTTTTATTTCAACAGCTTTTAGGGTACAAATAGTTTTTGACAACATGATTGCCTTGTATAGGGGTGAAGAAGTCTGGGCTTTAAGTGTACTCACTACTCCCACCTGTGCACATTGGACCGAATAGGTGATATTTTTCACCCCTCTCCCTTCGGAGTCTCCAATATCCATTATAGCTTTCTCTATACCTTTGCAGACCCTTAGTTTAGCTCTTACTTGTAAGTGAGACCATGCGGTGTTTGGTTTTCTGTTCCTGCTTTAGTTCACTCAGAATGATGTCCTTCGATTCCATCCAGGTTACTGCAAAAGACATTATTTCATTCTTTTTGATGGCTGAATAATATTCCATGGTGTGTGTGTGTGTGTGTGTGTGTGTGTGTGTGTGTGTGTGTGTGTGTGTGTGTGTATTTATCACATTTTCATTATCCACTGATCGGTTGATGGGCATTTAGATTGACTCCACATCTTTGTAATTGTGAACTGTGCTGTGATAAGCATACTGGTGCCGGTGTTTTTTATTTTTTTATTTTTAATAATGACCTCTGTTCCTTTGGAGAGAAACCTAGTAGTGGGGTGGCTGGATCAAATGGTAGATCTACTTTTAGTTCTTTGAGAAACTTCCATACCCATTTCCATCGATGTTGTATAAATTTACTCTCCCACCAACAGTGTGTAAGCACATGAAACAGGATGTTGGTTGCATCTTTTTTTGTTTGTTTTGAGATGAGGTCTCACTTGCCCAGGCTGATCTCAAACCCTTGGGCTTAAGCAGTCCTCCTGCCCTGGCCTCGCAAAGTGTTGGGATCACAGGCATCACCCCCCATACCAGGCCAGATCGCACCTTTCTTGAAGGGTTATGCGAAGAGAAAAATGAGTTCCTACACAAACAGAGAATGACCACGTGGCAAATACGTATTAACATGGTGCATACTACCAAAGACATTTTGTAGTTGCGGAGACGGAGTGCGGAGAGGTTGAACGATTCATTTAAAGCTATTTTACACGTACGGTAATCAACCGTGCCAGAGCTGAACCTGTCTGTGGCTGAGTCCTGAGCTGTAGAGCCTGAGGGAGAGGAAACACCAGCCAACAGAAGGAGCATCCAATCCCTTTCAGCAGGACAACGGGCTTAGGAAGAACACACACCAACAGATAATCCCGGAATTAAAAATACAGAGAATTATCCAGGAATGTGGGTCCAGAGAAGAATGGGTTTTTGTGAGTGCGGACAAGAGAGAAGAGTCAAGGTAGAGCCAAGGGGGGTGAGGAGAGGGAGGCAAGGCGAGGGTACTGCCTGGGATCCCAGCGAAGTCTCCAGAAACAAGAGGCTATTCTTGTGGCATAATTAAGGCCACAATCTCAGGATGACCTACGCCCAGACACACACAGCACAGATGAAATTAAAAAGGAAGAAACCCTCCAAATTAAAAAAAAGATCCATTTAAAGAAATGTATCTTAAAATGAAACAAAAGTATTATTAGAATAATCTGTGATCCATCAATAGTCATAAATAGCTAATAAATACAGGAAATCGGTATTCTGTCACCATGGTTTCCCCCAGACTTCGGTTACTTAGCTAAGTAGGGCAGAGGGGAAGGAGTGCCTGGGGTAGCTGGAAAAATATTAAAGAAAAAAATTTTTTGTGGAAATAATTTTACAAGCCCTTCTGTGTTCCAACAAGGGGCATATCTGTCCCAGGAGCCTTGCGGCTGTGCCTTGAATAGAGAAAGCTATTAGGTTTACAGCTCCCACAAAATAGTTTCACACGGCTCTGATTGCATGGGGCTCTCTGAGGTCTTGCGGCAGGTTTGGTTGGTTTCATGGCGATTTTATATTTCCTGTTCAAGTTTTTATTAGTTTTATATAGATGATACATAGGCATGAAGGGTCAAGGGGAAGGGAGAAACACAAGAAGACAGAATGGAGCATTTAAGTTAGTGATGGGAATTTCAGGGAACAAGATGTTTTGCTTGATTCAGGGGAAGTTGTACCGGCGTCTGGACAGCCAGGCCCCAGGTGAGGCCAGGATCTCGTGTCAAATCGCTGCATCTCCCAACTGGCATTTCCCTCCCCTCTGCTCCATGTGCACTGCGCTTGATGTCCCGAATGTCACCGGAAGGCTTCCTCTCAATATTTCTTTTTATCTTTGGGTACAGCAAAAAGTCATTGGGAAGCCGGGCTCGGTGGCTCAGCCTGTAATCCTGCGCTTTGGGAGGCTGAGGTGAGTGGATTGCCTGAGCCTGCAGGTTCGAGACCCACCTGGGCAATTTGGCGAGACCTCATTTCTACAATAAATCAAAAAATCAGCCAGGCATGGTAGCACGTGCCTGTAATTCCGGCTACTCGGAAGGCTGAGGCGGAAGGATCGCCAGAGCCCAGCAGGTCGAGGCTGCTGTGGCCAGGAGCAGCCACTGCACTCCAGTCTGGGCAACAGAGTGAGACTCTAACTAAAAAAAAAAAAAAAAAAAAAAGTCATTGGGGGTCAGATCAGGTGAGTAGGGAGGCACGTGGCAACAAGTAACGATGACAGCTCTGATAGCCATTCCAGACAAGAGTTCCAAAATTGCTCTGACAGGTAGATGAGGTGCTGGCATTGGGGCATGGCTTCCCAAGGGGAGAACTTCAAGGTGACCATAATGATACTCAGCAATGGGGTGTGGAGTGCTTTTTCGAGGATGGTTCGCGAACCTAATTGTCAGACCTCATCTATCTTGCCAAAGTGATTCCACTCTTGTAAATGATAGGACCAGAGGGGAAGAAGATACACTCGTAGACTAAAGTGATTCTAAGATCGATTTCAGCTGGTGATTAAGGGCGTGGGCCCAGGAACCAGCTGGCTTGGGTGCGAGCCCCTGCTTCTCATTTGAGCCAGGGATCTGAGATGCAAGAGTCGTGTCTCTGAGAGATAAGCAACAATAGAACTACCCCGGGTGGCAGTATGAAGTCTCCTATAACAATAAATGAGAGTCAAGGGAAAACATAATAAATGAGATTTATTATCTCTACATTCATGCATATATTCTAAGAGAAACACCAGGCAGCGAATGAGATGAGATATACAAAACACCTGGGACAGTGTCTGCCTCATAGAAACTGTTCAATAACTGTTATCTATCTATCTATCTTTTTTTGAGTCAGAGTCTCACTCTGTTCCCCAGGCTGGAGTGCAGTGGCATACTCACAGTCACCCCTGCGTCGACCCGCTGAGTTAGGCAATCCTTCCACCTCAGCGTTCCAAGTAGCAGCAACCGCAGGCACACGCTACCACACTAGCTTATTTTTTGATTTGTTGTGGAGCCGAGGTCTCACCAAGTTGCCCAGGCTGGTCTCGAACCCCTGGGCTCAGGCAATCCTCTTGCCTTGGCCTCCCAAAGTGCTGGGATTACAGGCTTGAGCCACTGTGCCCCTATCTTTTTTTTTTTTATTTTGAGTTGGAGTCTCACTCTGTCGCCCAGGCTGGAGGGCAGTGGCTTGCTCATGGCCAGCCCAGCATCGACCCTCTGGGCTCTGGCGAGCCTTCCACCTCAGCCTTCCAAGTAGCGGGAACTTCAGGCGTGCGCTACCACGCCCAGCTAATTTTTGATTTAGTGCAGAGACGTGGTCTCGCCACGTTGCCCAGTCTGGTCTCGAACCCGCGGGCTCAGGCAATCCACTCGCCTCGCCTCCCAAAGTGCTGGGATGACAGGCTGAGCCACCGATCCTGGCCAACATGGTGACTTTTAAGATTCAGTGCCACCCTCCGCCCCCAGCCCTCTCGGACTCAGAGTTCCCTGTGAGGTCGGCTGAGACCTTTGCAAGGACAGCGTCACAGCTCAGTTTCTGTTCCTGCCTGATCCTCTTCCCGTCCTGTGGCTCCCAGGGGCCCTCCCTCATAAGCATTCTGCTGGCTAAGAGTCTTCTTTCCAGGGAACACAACCTGCGATCTCACCAGCCACTCCTCCTTTTACTCTGTGGCCCATCTGAACAAAATCGACCCCTCTCAGGTCCTCGAACAGGCCACAAACTCTCACCTCTCTGTCCGTCTGTGCCTGTGTTCTGTCCATGGTATAACCCAACATTTAGTCCCCGAATAACACACAAGATTATGTTGTTGTTGGATAAATGTATGTCCTTGTGTCCAGAAAAGTCCTCCCTACCTTCTTCCTCCGAACTCCCTTTTTTGAGTAACTCATTCATCCCCGTCTTTTCGGATCTTTCAGCCTGAACGTCGACCCCTCTGCCAGACGTCTTCTGATGCTCTTTTTCTCTTTTCCTTGCTTGGGGTTGTTGTTGCTTTGTTGTCTTTGCTCTATCAGAGATTTCTGTTATGTTGTATTATAGCTGCTTCGTTATCCATTTCTCCCATCCCATGCGAATCTTTATTTTTTTGAGCACCTTGAAGTCATGACAGTAGTTTTCTTTACTTTTCTTTATCCAGCAATAAGGTTTTTTTTTTCCCCCCTTTGGCCACAATACATATTTGAAAATGAAACCTTGATCAGCGACCTAATATTTATCTTTAAAATCACCTGGAGAAATTTGAGAAATACAGATTCTCATTCCAGACCTCGAACCCCAGAATGAGACCAGGATTAGGGCCTGTTTCTGCCTCATTTGAGAACTGCTGACTGATATCTCAGCTCGACTCTCTACTGTTTCTGCTGTGAAGAGAGCCATTTAGTTGTATTTTTACTTTTTTGACGTTGCAGTTGACCTTGAACAACATGGGTTTGAACGACACAGGTCCACATATATGCAGACTTCTTTTTTTTAACCAAATGCAGATGAGGAATACTGTATTCAGGGGATACAAGACCTGCCTCTATGGAGGGCCGACGTTTAGTATATGCAGATTCTGCAGGGTTGACTAGGGGGCCGTGAGTATGCATGGATTTTTGTATACATGAGGTCATGGAACCAATCCCTTGAGGATGTCGAAGGCTGGCTGTAGTTTGATCTATTATTTTTACTCCTGGCTAAGCTTTTGGTCAAGAATACACCAACCAGTGATGCCTTTGCTCTTATGGGAAATGATAGAAACGAGTCTTACAAAAATCCAGTGTGGTGACTGACTGAGGATGAGCATCTCATGAACACGTTGCCTGATTTGACCCCTGGTCCTGCCCTTCACTACCTGTGCGACCTTAGCAGATTACATCCCTCTCTGGGCCCTAGTATCCTCAACTGCAAAACAGAGATGCTGCAAATCCCAACCTCGTGAAGTGGTCGTGAGACTCAAATGAGTAAACCACACGGGGAGTGTTTAAAACTGAACTTGACACGTCGGAAAATGTCAACAATGTTGTTTATTTCGATTACTGTAACGATTGCTGTCTGGTATTACTGTTTTAGTAAATTATCTTCCAGAAACACATGTAATATGAAGGGAGTTATGGCCTAATTCTAAACGTTTGAAAGTTAGGCAGGGGAACGTCCAGCCAAATTCACAGTTTGGGATTCTAGGCCCAAGACATACGTTCTCTTCCCAATCCTAGTTGCTTTTCCATGATCTGGTTCCTGGGGCCTGAGGGTTTTCGTCCCATTCTGTGGTTCCGACAGGGATTTCCAAGCTTAGACATATACGCTCTGCAGTTCGGCATTCGACAGGAGACTTGGGGGAAGGATGTTTTTTCTATCTCGGAGGTTTGAAATTGCACAATCCTTCAGGTATAGTATTTCAACGGAGAGTGGCCTGTTTTCTGAAAGCAGTCTACTGCACAGACAGTAGTATATCAATTTGTCACCAGCTTGGAGATCCTGGCAGAAAACTGTGACAATTACATACCTGTAATTTGGTTTTCTCATTATAGGGACCTTGACCAGCCTGGGTGCTGTAGAGTAAGGTCATTGACACTTAAAAGAGAGCAGCTGGACTGAAGAACTCGGTGCCAAAAACTCGGCAGCCCCTCCCCTCCGCCCCCACATCCCCCTCTGGCAGGAAATTACACCCAAACCACAGAAAACATCTCAAATGCCTGCATCCGAAGAGACATAATTAAGTTGATCAGCTTAAATAAAAAGGTGGTGACCCGTTTTTTACTTTGCCTAAGTGAGTCAGGTGAAATAATCCATTTTACTTGTCTACACCTGAAGGCAACAGAAAGCTTCGATTTCACAGGATTAATTGACAGCAACCTTGAAGAGAGCTTTGCGTGAAAAAAAAACTCCCAAAAATATGACACGAACATCTGTGAACTTTTTTCTGACTGAAAAAAAAAATGACCTCTCAGAGGCCCCAACCCTAAGACACTAAGGATGTTTGACCCGTAAAAGATCAGAACTATACGATAAGTTGGAAAATCTGTCTTGTAAAATAGAAATTCATTTTGGATCATTCCGCAGTGTAGAACCGTGGCAAACGGATAGAGACATATAAAGGGAGGAACTTTGAGTTTGTGATGAGTTTATGATGTACAAATGTCATTATATTAACAGCTGGTGCCCTATTTACCCTTAAAAAGGGAACAAAATTTGCTTGCAGATATACCCTGACAAGCACTTGAGCATTACAAAGAGTCAGATAGGGAGAGAATGGTCTTCTTTACATAGTGACCTCTCCTTTGACCTCTCAGCTAGTCAATAAAATAAGTAAACCAGCGCAAAGCTAATGTCTAGAGCATCCTTCGTGGAAGCTGGTGGAGGGGCTGAGTGTCAGCTTCCAGGACAATGTGGGCTGGAAGCGAGGACGAACGTGACAGCTGGAATGTCGATGGGCAGATGTACCAGGAAGCAGGCTGTCGGGAATTTGCCAAAATTGTGGAGAGGGTTCTGGATTTTCAGAGAAGTTCATGATGACCTGACTTAACCCCCAGAGAGACTGACTGGCAGCTTGTTTGCAAGAGAAAGCCTTCCTATTACGCTCTCCTGGCTCACAGAACCAGGGCCTAGCGACCAACATGACTTCCTCCCTCAGGAAGCCTTGCCATGTTTTCCTCCCAGGGCTGAGGAGTTGAGTCCGTTGAGGGAGGCAGATGAAGGAAGAGGTTCGGCTCGGAAGGCAGAAATACGAGGATGCAGCCCTGCTCGGGGTGCCGTGCCAGCCCAGAAGAGCCCGGGCTCAGCCTTGGAGGAAGATGACTTACAGCAGGTTTCTCAGAAGAGGTGAGGACGGGGTGGGGCAGGGGTAAATGTGAGCACACGGTGTCTTCAAAACACGAAACTGTTTGGGGCTTGGAGGAAGCAGCAGGCCCTGGAGTGGAGCTGGTGCACAGGGGCTAATGTGGTAGAGTGGGACTACCTTTCAAAACAAGCGTAGGAAGGCAGCCAGGGGACACGTTGAAAGGAGTCCCTAACTCAGTGTACAGAGCTTGGATTTCAGATTTTATCTTTTCCTTTTTTTCCCTTTGTGTTTGAGTCAGAGTCTCGCTCTGTCACCCAGACTGGAGGGCAGTGGCGAGATCACAGCTCAACTTACTGGGCTCATACCTCAACTTACTGGGCTCAGGCAAGCCTCCCTCTTTAGCCTCCTGAGTAACTGGGACTACAGGTGGAGGTCACCACTCCCGCTGGCTGTATTTTTTTATTTTTTGTAGAGATGAGGTTTTGCTATGTTGTCCTCAAACTCCTGGGCTCAAGCAACCCTCCTGCCTCGGCCTCCCAAAGTGCTGGGATTATAGGCATGAGCCATTGCACCAGGCCTGGATTTTATCTTGAAGACAATAGGAAGTCACCGAAAGTTTTTAAGGAAGACAGTGACGTGATGACATTTGGGGACTGAAACAATATGTCAAGGGTCTCTAAAACAGCTATTTGTTTTGCACAGTCTAGACATTTACCGGTCCATACCGTCCTCCCAGCCCAAGTATCCCTGTGTCTTTCAAAACCCACCTCCCCTATGAAATATTCTAGGATAGGATCAATCCCTTCCTTTGATCCTTGTCACATTGATTTTGCTCCCATATCACTTACCTCCTTGAACGTTGTCTTCCAATGAAGCATTCTTCAAATGTCATCTTATATCCAAATCTCTGCAAGCCATTCAGGATAGAAAAGTCACAAGGCTACAGGAGACAGGCAGATAGGTCAGTGAATAAAGCAAACCAGGCAAAAAAAAAAAAAAAGACATTTGTCTGCTTGGGGCTGTAGTTTGAATGGTGGCCCAGAAGTTCATTGTTGGAAACTTAATTCCACCATGCAGCCATGTTGAGAGACGCAGTCTCATAGGAGGTGTTTGGGACATGGGGGGTCCAGCCTCATGAAAGGATTCTTGTACTTCTTTTAGGACTGGGTTTGTTCTCACAAGAGCTGGTTGTTAAAAATCAAGTGAGCCTGCTTGGGCTCTGTTCTTTGTGCATGTCTTTCCGCTACAAATTAATACAAGCTCCTCACCAAATGCAGCTGCCTGATGTTGGACTTCCCAGCCTCTGGTTCCATGTGCTAAATAAACTTCTTTCCTTTAAACATGACCCCGTTGCAGGTATAGGTTGTTATAGCAACCGACAATGGACTAAGACACGTGGTAAACCTGTAGTAATACTCTACTTTGACAAAGAAGAGGTTAAAAAATTGATCCACCATAAGGAAAACAACAGCACAGGGCAGTGCTAAGAAAGATGCATAATTTGCCACAGTGTTCATGAAACCATAGGGAGTGATGAGGTCTGTGGTCAACCAGGGAGACCATCCACTTTTTTAAAAGGCACAGTCACTACTTGTCCCAAGTGATTGTTGGCAGGCACAGTTAACGCCACAGTGCATAAGTGTTGTTTAAAGGGAAGATCCAGATTGTTATATGAAATATCCTGATATTTAAAAATTGGCTCAAATTCTTTCTAAATATTATAGACCGATGGTTGCATATCAGTAGCCCAGATGGATCCTGAGTTACAACTTCTATAACATGTTTTTATATGAGCATGAGGTCGAGAAACTTGCTGAACAAATATAATTTGAAAACAAGATGCTCCCCCTTCCGTGATTTTAGCATCCTTGCCTTTATCATTCAGCTCTGACTTTGTGTTGACTTTTAGTGTTATTTATTTTCTGTTTATTTTCAATCTTCTCACATAGATGAGACCTTCTAAGGAATCATCCCTTGAGCATCTTTCTGTCCTCAGCTCCAAGCATGGTCTTTTTCCCCTTTTTGAGGCACCGTAATAACTATAAAAACTAAAATTCATTAATTGTTTACTACAGATCTGGCATGAGAGGTAGTGGTTTGTTCATATTATCTCATTTGCTTCTTAAAACAATGCTGCAAAATAGCTACTGGCGTTTTGATTTCTACTGGCAGACGAAGAATCCAAAGATTGGAGAGCTTATACAACTTGTCCAGGTTCTTGTAGTCAGTAAGTTGTGGAGCTGATACTCAAACCTGGCAGGCTGGCCCCACGTAGTGCAATTACACAGCTAAAGATGCCAGAAGATGGGAGGAGTGATGTTGATGGAATCGGAGAACTTGAAGCAGGTATTTCTTGTGGCTCATTCCCATTCTATGATTCCTCAAGGCTAGTCCTCGAATAGTAAGTCATTCCAAGTAACTTTCAATGAAATAATGTCCATTCCAAAAAGAAACTGGTGTGATCTGGCCTTCTGAGGGCATTTGTCGTGTGGTGATTTATAAAACTTGAAAACATGGTTCTCAAGTCATGGATTCACAGAGGTGTGTCCTGATTTCTTTCATATTTGATTTGACTATAATGGCTTCAATACGCTTTCAAATATTTCTAAAACACTAATTTAAAAAAAAATACCAGCAAATTCAAGGGGCAATTCGACCCACAGAGTATCTCCAGGGTGCTAACTAGTAGTGTCTCTGATGAACCTCTTAATAAATACATGCATATTGTAACGTAAAGCACATTTATACTAATAAAATACCACTTTCTCTGCTTTACATATTGGAGTTCTATGTCAGATTTTGTTTGCATAATGCATTCTGCTCTGTGAGAAAGTTGGAAAGCCTCTCCCCTAAATATAGCTTCTTACTAAGTCAGTCTCCACTCTCCCACCTAATTTCACACGCTTGAGCAGTCAGTGGAGGCCGATTAGCATTGTATTATATTTAAGGAGTCTAAGATGCAATGAATTGTGAGATGTACCCTTATTTCATGTACCACAAAGAGAGAAAAACACTCCCCGTGAAAAGATGGCATGCCATCAATTCAGGGATCTTAAATCCAAAAAAAAAAAAGTAAGTTCTCAATAAATAGAATATAGGAATTAAGAGCTTGAATGCTGAACTCAGATTATTTGCATTTGAATTCTAGGGCACCTTGTAGTCTGTGATCTTTGGAAAATCACTAACCCTCTATCTTTGACTGCAAAATAGAAATATTATTACAATCTAACTCAGAGGGCTACCGCGAAAATTAAATAAAATAATAAGTTTAAGGCCAGAGGCTTGGAGTGTAGTAAGTCTTTGATAAATGTTTGCTGTTGTTGTTATTATGAGCCTTAAGAGAGCCTTTGTTATAGACTGATTGTTTGTGTCTCCCAAAATGTATATCCTAAAGTTGAAGCCCCAATGCAATAGTATTAGGAGGTGGACATTTGGGAGGTGATTAGGTCATGAGGGTGGAGTCCTCATGAATCAGATTAATGCTGCTTTACAGCAGGCCCCAGAGAGCTGCCTTGAGCCTTTCACCCCGTGAGGCCATAGTGAGAAGGTACCGTCTATGAATGAGCAAGTGGGTCCTCACCAGACACCAGTCATCTGCCTGTACCTTGATCTTGGACTTCCCAGGCTCCAGAACTGTAAGAAGTACATTTCTATTGCTTTTAAGGTACTCTGTTTCTGATAGGTTATTATAGCCACCGAGACAGACTAAGACACATCCCCTGATCCTACGACCTCTGATTGTACAAGGTTTTTCCTCTTAGGGGCATGGTCAGAGTGGTTAGACTTGTGTGATATCCAAATAAATGCCGCCAGGAGTCTATGCTTCTCCTTTTAATCTCCTTTTCAGAAGCTCTTTTCTCTTAGTCAGAAAAGTGAACACACATCTGATTGAACGGGCTTTTATCGCTGAAGGAGGAGGTTTGCCTGATGATATAAAGCTCTGTTCAGATGCCAATTTAATCTCTTCTGATGGAGAGGTTTTAGAAGCTTTTAGCCCTCCTTGGTGATCTCCGTATCACACAAATAGGTTTCTCCTGATCTTGAGTCCCGTAGCCCGAGTTGGAAGGGTGAGGTCAATTTTCCTTCTAAAGTTTTGGTCTTGAGTGCAGTGGTGGGAAAGCTTATTTGGATAAGCGACAAAGTAATAGATTTTGATAATCACTTCATAATATATATTATATCAAAACATCACATTGTACACCTCAAATATATGCAATTTTTTATTTGTCAAGTATACCTCAGTAAAGCTGGGGGTGTGAAGAAAAGTAAAGCAATAAAGTTTTAGAATATTAACAAAAACAATTCCAGTTTGGGACTCATTTTAGATATTCTTTTGTTCAAAGTAAAAAAATAATAATAGTAAGGTTCTTAGTCCCTCTGATTTGTGCATGCTAATTATTTCATACATGATATTTTTGTGTGTATAATTTGGAAAGTGACAATTTTCATCTTCACACCCTCTGCAACTCCAAAACCGCCTGTCCAACTACCTGGTCTTTACTGCTGCTGCCTCAGACTCTGGTCTCACCAACCCCTCACATCGGAAACCAAAGTCATAAACTTCTCCAAAAGCAAGTGAATGGACCAGGCTATGCTTCAGTGACAGATAAGACTGGAACCTCATGCCACTGCCCATGGAATTCTGGTGGCATCCTGTGACAAAAGTATCTGGGCTCCTTCCATTGTGTGACCACCTCATCTGGAACACTCTCTAAGGTCATTTCAGGAGGGATAGGAGGACCAGGAGGTTACCCAGACTGTCTTAAGGTGCAGGCCTATCAGTGCCTTATCTCATTTCTACCCCCATTCCATTGGCCAGAACTCAGCCACAAGGCCCCCAAACCTGTTGATTCCACCTCAATGGCAACTGAACATTTTCCCTCTTGTCCACATCCACTGCTTTTGTTCTTTTCCAAACACTTTTATCTTTCATCTGTACCACCAGAGTAGTTCCTTAAGAGGAATTCCCGCCTGAGGTCTCCCTTTCATGCCTTCCCTGAGCATGTATCTTCTATATGGCTGCTAAGCTTACCTTCCACAGACTTGATCTTACCCCCTGATGGAAAATGGTTTCTTTGGCAAGTCTGTGGTGGGATGGGGTTGTTCTCCTTCTGGGGTGTTCAGGTCCTGTCAGGCACCAGGACACATGTCCAGGCTATCTGCCAGCAGACCTCCTCCTATATTATACAATATACTTCACAGGATCTCTTGTTTTCCTAGAAATATCCTTGTTCCGACCTGGCTCGGTGGCTCAGCCTGACATCCCAGCACATTGGGAGGCCGGGGTGAGTGGATTGCCTGAGCCTGTGGGTTCGAGACCAGACTGGGCAACTTGGCGAGACCTCGTCTCTACAATAAATCAAAAAATTAGCCAGACATGGTAGCGCACACCTGTAATTCCAGCTACTTGGAAGGTTGCAGCAGAAGGATCGCTGGAGCCCAGCAGTTTGACGCTGGGGTGAGGGTGAGTGTGCCACTGCACTCTAGCCTGGGTGACAGAGTGAGACTTCAACTGAAAAAAGAAAGAAAGAAAGAAAGATCCTTGTTCCATGCATGGTCTCACACTAGTCGATATTTTTCCATCTTTTGAAAGCTTACCCATTATGCAAGACCCAACTTAAGTGTGTCTCGTTCTCTTTCAAGTGTTTCTTGATTCACCTGGTTAAAATGAAATGATCATTTCAAAGGTCTCCTAAACACATTTTAGGAACTCCTTTTTTAGACTTTGTCTACACCATTCTGATGGTTTCTCACAGTCAATGGTGTATGGACCATCTCCCTGACCTGACTGCTTCTTGCGCCTTACCAGTTAGACCTGCGATAGACACTTTTCTTCTATTTCCAGCACCAAACTCAATGCTTTGAGCATCACAGATACTCAATAGATAATTAGTATATTAACTAATATTTAACACTTTTAGCAACTGCTGGAACTAAAAAATACTATCAATTTTCAAATATAAGATTATTCAATATATTTTCTTCTATAGCATGACACAGAAGAGGAGTTTTGTTGTGTTCACAGCTGAAATTATCTTTATAACAGATAACTTACATAAGTATGTTCCAGGTGGAACCCAGTAAGGGGTCTTATCATTTTCCTTCACATCTGAAAGCCCTTATGGCTGAGGGTACCTGGGGCTTTAGGTAAAGGAACATTCCCACGTGGTATTTAATCCTGAACCACTCTCTTCCTCTACGTCCACTCTGCTTAATGCATTTTCTCTATTCTGCTTCTTATTAAAAAAAAAAAAAAAAAAAACACTCTGGTTTTTAGACCTAGTGACCCCTTCTGGCCTAATTTATCTTTTTCCATCCTCCCAAACGCGTAGCTTTCTCTTTCAGTCCTTAGCAAGACACTTTCTCGGATGGGACTACTGACTTGTTGGCTTTATTTCTTCACTAACTTATTTTCATTTGGATGCGAATCTGTTTTCTAGGACAAAGTGAGGAAGAAATAAAAGAACAAAGGTGAATCAGATAGAAGGCGAGGGGCTTCAACCAGCAGTAAGCTGTGGCTCAAACTGACATAAACAACCCAGGGATTTATTAACTCTCCTAGAAAACATCCAGAGGCAGGGGGGGACTGCTTTTGAGTGGTCTATAACTGCTTTATAACAATTCTCTTGGTTCAGTATTTCTCTGGGTTTGCTTTCTTGGGCCAGTAGAAAAATGGATGTGGTAATTCCAGGCCTCACACTAGGCATGACAACATCAAGAGGAAGAAGGAAACTGCTTGTTCTTGTATTTTCTTTGTGAAGAAAGACAACCTCTCCCAGACATTCCTCCTAAGACTTGAGTCATGATTCATTTGCAGGATCGGATCACGTGTGATCGCCCTAACTGACTAAAACTAATAATTTGGGATGGGATACATTTTTAGGGGCCAGTCACAATAATTGCTACAAAAAAAGAAGGTAGGGAGGAGGTAGGGAAGAAAGAAGGAAGGAAAAGCAAACTAGAATTAGTCTTCTTTAATAAGCCTACCCTTTGCAAAGAATTGTTGCATTTCCAAGATGCCTTTAGATTTCAGAGGATCTTTGTTGGGAAATTGAACTTGTAAGCCTTTCATCAGAGGGAAGAAGATCTCTGGAGGTTCATCCTGCACTTGAATGCTTTAATCCACAGGAGATCATGTCACTTCTGCTCACAAGTCATTGGTCAGAGCCAACTGGTCAATATGGCTCAGCTTAACCATGCATAGCAGGTGGCGGGAAGTTCAAATCTACCACATGTCTGGAAGTCAGAAAGATAGAAATATTTAACAGACAGCATTGATAATCGCCATAGTCCACTGAATGTTTAGTCTATACAAAGAACTCCAAAATCTTACTGACTTATCACACAGAGGCTTATTTCTCCCTCCTACTTCATGTCTGTCACAAACTGACAGCAGGATTTTCCTCCTTGGGTCACC